>JAMZAV010001289.1:0-350599 GCA_024449915.1 Sweltsa coloradensis | reverse complement strand
ATGTTATGAAGTGTGCACAAAAGACATTTTTCAGCATTAGGCCTAACTTAGATTAATTATGCACTAATGTTCACCCTTGAATTTGTTTAATAAAATCACAAAATTTAGTACATTATAAAGATAGTAGATACTATTAGCCTATATGCAAAACATTCACTGACAATGCACTAAATATGTTTACAATTTAAATGTACTGTATTTATGCGAGTATAGGCCTCGGGTATATTTGAAATTGTCAAGTTCAAAAAGTGGGGTGCGGCCATTATGTGAAGCAATTTACCAATAGTATTTATATCCAAATCTTTCAAATCTGAGTGGTCAAAATAAGGGTGCGGCCTTTACTCGAGGGCGGCCTATAAGCGAGTAAATACGGGTATTACAACAGATTTGTGAGGGTTTCGTCAAGTAATTTGAGTACATCTTTGAAAATACGTTTGCATTAATGAATGTTTGTGTTTACAAACAAACGATGCATTAATGTCCACTATTGAAACGGTATCAAATTATAACGATATGGGTTGACTCCTTCATGATAGCACCCCCCCCCCCCGAATTAATTTGAGTATATCTCTTGAAATAAGTTAACTCTTTTGTGCACAAACTTGCACAATGTATAGAGATGTGCAAAAATGGTTCTTTAAAGTTTGAAAATTTGCGCCTTAAAAATAAAAATACGCGATTTGTCGCGATTTACCAAAAAACACAATTTTCTCATGCACAACTTAAAAAAAAAAAAAAAAAAAAAAAACAGGATAATTTGAATGATTTTAAAGAAAAACAAGCTCATGAGAGTGAAGTACAGAATCAGTTTTAATTTTAAGCTCAATTTCAGCCTTCAGTTTTCAAAGTTTCCGACAGTTTTTACCAGAATTAATTTCGCCTACCCGGCACTTCCACCAAATTTACGAAATTATGCATTTTTTATCTAATGTCTTTTGATATGGTATGGATATGAAGTATTTTGAGCTTACTCTCGTTCAAACGATTATTAAGATCTCACAATCGCGTAGTATGACCCGGCGCCTCCACCATATGTACCAGCCAGTATTAATTTCATTTCGACTTCGACCCGGCACCTCCACCAAAACTTTGAAATTTTTGTATTTTTTTAAATTTCGTGACCTGATTTGCATTTAAGGACATAATTGATAATTTCGCCACTAGTTCGCGGTATCAATTAAAATTTCGTGAAAATTCGCCAATTGGAAGTTGGTACCATTCAATCACAATTCATGAGATTCATGTGCAAACTGAATTTGAAGGGATTATTGCAACTTTAAAAAAATTCGCAAATTTTGTTGTCACCATTTTTGCACATCTCTAACAATGTACTGTACAAGCAATGTATTGTATTGTACATTATTTCTTACTTGAAATTCGATAGTGGGAGGGGGGCAACTTGTCCCACCCCAATTTAACGTCATCCTTGAGAAAGGAATGTCCAAAGACTAGAGCAATTAATTTAAGTGAACTCATTACCTAGCATTCATCATATTGACAAAACAAAACTTTTCGTCAGGATTGCTGGTGACGGTTTTTGTTCCGACAACCTCCTGTATGAAGTCTCGAGTGTTGTGTATGACCTGCATCCCGTACTTATTATTGAATTAAAATATAAGTTATATAAAAAAGTACTGATTTTTTTTGTTGTTATTTTGTGAATGTTATAATATGGAACCAAATCTTGTGGTGTCATAATAGCGTCAGCCTGGAATCTATATTTAGAATCGACGATGGCGCTACCCTGGCGCTACCTAGCGGTTGCCGGCTGCACTTCTTCAGCATTCGGACATTCGTTTCCTTATTTTTATGTTATTATAGCATAGGAAAATAACCCGTTTTTAAACTACCTTTATTCCGTAATTATACATTCATTCTCATTACCAACTGCTTCATTAGTTTCATTAACCCTGCATTACTCGCGTGGGGTAATATATACCCCAGTGCTGTTAAATCTAATGATTCTCAGTAATTTTCAAACTTTCCGCTCTCTCCTTCTATGTATTCTCAAGTTATTCTATCTTTTATGTTTTTCTGCAAATCAATGTTAAGCGGGATTTTAGTTTTAGCAGGTTACATGATTGAAGTTCGTTGGGGTTTCTATGATCCCACGCGATGACTGGCGCTAGCTTCAGACGGTAGGCGGGAACATTGTTGTTGATTGTCAAGCTTGTTGTTTCTCCAGTGAAAAGTGTTTTGAAGGATATTTGGTATGTAATATCTATCAAAATTATATGTTGTATTAATATCTCTTTCACCTGTGACCGTATCAGCAAATTTGCGTTTACACTCAAAATAAGCTATTAGTATCTAAAAACTTAAATTTCTAGGTTATGTTGGGTAGGGGTAGGGGGGACTGTAATTTTAGTGGAAATATTGCAAATGCAATTCTTAATGCAATAAAGGCAATGCAACCATGCATTTGGAAATTTTAAAAAATTGTAGTATTTTTTTTTTTTTTTTTTTTTTTTTTTTAGGTTTGGATTTGAAAAAAAAAGATAAAATATTAAATGGCAAATTTTTACAGTATATAAGTACAAGATAAGTCAACAAAAAAAAATGAAAAAAAATCCAAATATATTATCCTTCAATTAAAATTTGGTGTTTAAAGATGTTACTGCCATTTCAAAGTGAAATACGTTATGTTTACATAAAATAAAAATTTCAGTCATTTAAATTCCTTAACTGATGTTGTTATCTAAAAATAGTAGTCAATAACATTCCAATGAACTAAAATATGTGAACCCTGCACCCAAACTCCATTCCAACTCCAAATTACAGGTAATTCAATTTATTATTATTCAATGATCATCCCATTATGTTCACAATCATTAGGAATATCACAACGAGCATAGCCCTTTAACACAGAATTGTGTGTGATATCCCTGAATAGTAAATGTAATAAAATTGATATTAAAGTACCTAAATATTAAAGTAGGTAATTAAAATTAACATTTATGTAGCAAGTTTAAACAAAAATAGATAATCAAAAACTATATAAAAACTCGACGAATAAACACAATAGTAGGCCACGATAGACCCACAATACAAACATTCAAACAACTAACATTATAAGCCTAACTTATAACATTACGTACATCAAAATATAAAGTTCACCATTATAAAAACATACAGCATTTGAATTAAAAAGAATAATGATAGAATTGTACAAATCTCTTTTAGAAAATAATAATATTCTTTGAAAGTGAAGTGTGAACTTTATTTACTTTAATTTTTTGATTCCCTAAGAAGTTTCTTGAAATCCAGTGCCTTCATGTTGAGAGCCTTCAGATCCAGAGGAAGTTCCCTCCACAGTCTTGTCGCACGAGGATAAAATGACAGCCTGTAAGCTTCAGTTCTTGCAAAAGGAGCATCAATTGCCACCATCTCACCTCGAAGTCTTGACCTGTTTCTACTTTGGAGAATATGCTTAGTGTCGAGATCAACATCGCCCACTAAGCACTTTCTCAGAAACAGTACATCCAATTCTTCTAGGTGATCTTCAATAGATGGTAGCTTGCAAGCGGATCTTCTACTTGAAGAATCGAGGCCAGAGTGGTTAGTTTTAGCCAGAATCATTTTTGTGGCACGGTTTTGAATTGCCTCAAAGGATGAGATGTTCTGTCTGTAGGTAGGGTGCCATGCGGGAATACCATACAACAGGGAAGACCTGACTAATGCAATGTACACTTTTCTACGTACTTCAAACTTGACACCATTTAAATTTCTTGAAATGAAACCAAGGAGCTTAGAACACTTATCTCTGGTAACTTGCACATGATAGTTCCATTTTAAGTCTGGTGTTATGTTCAAGCCTAGAAGCTTTAAATTTTGACATGCCTTAAGAGACTGGCCGCATAAGGTGTAGTGTCCATCAATAAAACGTTTAGTACGAGTTATTCTCAAAAGATGACTCTTCTTTCCATTCAAAGACATTTCATTCTCCTGAGACCATTCAACAATTCTATCTAAATCCATCTGAAGCACCATTACATCATTTACATTGACTATGGGACGATACAAAGTACAATCGTCTGCATATTGTGTCAAGCTGGAAGAAACACAATTTGGCAGATCAAGCATAAATATAATGAACAACAATGGCCCAAGTACAGATCCCTGAGGTACACCAGAGGTTATGTCACTAAAGGAAGAGATTGAACCATTAAAAACAACAGCTTGAGTTCGATTCGAAAGAAAGCTAGTTATCCATTTGTGTAATGATCCTTCTACTTTGTAGCCAAGAAGCTTGTCCAGAAGCCTTTTGTGGGGAACTTGATCAAAAGCTTTCGTCCAATCCAATGCAATTACATCCACTTGCTTAGCAATACCACTATCTAAGGTATACTGCCAATCATCAAGAACCTTTGTAAGCATAGAAACGCAAGAACGTTTTGGAAGGAACCCATGTTGTTTATCGTGAACTAAGTTGTTATCCTTCAAGTGGTCCAACAATGCTTTCGAAACCAGCCTCTCCATTACCTTACAGATTACTGAGGTAATGGAAATTGGTCGGTAGTTCCTTACATCATGCTTATCTCATGCTTATCTTATATATATTTATATATACCCCACGCGAGTACTGGCGTTAAAAAAACATGCGCGAGTAATGCAGGGTTAAACCTTGTAGAATACGAAACAACAACGACAAAATCAAGATTATGGCTTAGTAAGACAATATGTAATAAAATTCTTCGACATGTTCCACAGTGTGTAAGTCACTCACAGCTGACTGAAAGCACGTTGATGTCAACATTGTTGTTATGGGATTTGTGGAAGTGATTCACGTTATTTTAATAGAGAAGACATGGTTGGAGTATATTTTATTAAATTTCCCATACTCTAAGAAGGCTGGGAAAAGGTTGAAACATGGGTCAGGGCATTGTGGAAGAGAACATTTCACGGCCGTCACAACTCACAAGAGTAACAAATGACACCTACATTTGCAGCAGCAAACACTTCGTTGGAGGTGCTGGTCTCACAAACGATTTTCCAGATCCGGAACCAAACAGTTACTCAAAGAAAAAGGCACCTAGGCATAGGCTTATCCTAGTTATATTGTCAGAAATCAGAGTACATAGCAATAATTGGGCCTATTGTGCGTGTAGGCCTAGGCTTGAGCACTTCTAACCTCCAAAGCCAACCCCTCTAGACTCTATCCTAGAGGTCTATGAACAGGCCTATCCCACAAGTCTAGGACAAGCCTAAACTAGTCGTCTGGAGCACTATATGCCTTTGTGTAGGACTAGGGCATACTCTGTGTAAAATTTCATAATGTTGTCCGAATCGCGGGGTTCGTCGATCCTGGTTCCACAAGTCGCCAATAGGTTGCGCGCGCAAGTTTATCTGTGTCGTCACTTCCTGCCTAATCAAGGTTGATGCTATTGCGGTTGCCATTACTTTTATTTGATTATGTTGGCATGACATTTTAAGTACGTATCGTAAACAGTAGAAAATAAATAAGAGGCAATATCGGGCTTACATTAAAATAAGTTATTGGCAAGCGAGGTCCATGATCTATGAAATAGTAATGAACCAAATCTCCTTCAAAAATCAGAATAGCCATCTGCAAATATTATTCATGCATCTAATTGTAGGCCTGCTCCAACATTTCTTTTCACACTGTATCAATCGTCTTATTTGTTCTTTTATATTTAGAATCGTGTAATTTTGTATGTGTTTTTATTGATAAGGATCTATGCATTATTTATTCAATAATTTTAATAATATTGTATTGATTTTGGTCCTGGGTTAAAGAGCGTACCGTGCACTTGCCGCATTTTAGCAACCTCGGCGGGAAAGTACAACAAGTTAGCAAATAATAAAGCTACTATTTTTTTGTACAAATCTACATTATTTTCCTTTATTTAAGTGTTAATGTTCGTATAGCAGCTCCCCTGTCCAACAAATCACTAATAAAGTGCGCAAAGTAATATTTATGTGCATCAATGTAGCACGATCCTATGGTTTACACCAGCCATTTTCAAATCGTGTCATCTTCTAAACTCCTCCCGGGTGCCGCTAGGGGTCGACGGTGGCGCGGCGCGCGGCTACTTCGGAGGCCTATACAAGATGTACTTTTATTATCTTAAAGGTCAACTGTGTTATGTAAACATAAAACTAACTATGTATGCAACACTTAATGGAAATAAAGCAAC
This sequence comes from Sweltsa coloradensis, assembly GCA_024449915.1. NCBI lineage: Eukaryota > Metazoa > Arthropoda > Insecta > Plecoptera > Chloroperlidae > Sweltsa > Sweltsa coloradensis. The sequence continues at coordinate 344,441 of JAMZAV010001289.1, read as the reverse complement.
ATTCTATTCTATTCTAGCTAGGTCTATGCCCTCCCTACACCTAAACAAAAGTAGCCTGTCTAGTGCTTAGGCCTCTTGCATCAAACAGGTCTACTCATTAGCCTGGATTTAGTTTAGAATGAAGATAGTTGGCTAGTCCGGGAAATAAAAAAAAAACGGGAAAACACTGGGCACGGCTCCATCTCACAAACACTTAAGTTTGCCATGAGGAATTTGCTTGTAAACGGAATCCACAAAATGCAAAGAACATAGGCCTAAAAGCATGGTATCAGATGTTTTCGTAACACATTTTTCATCTATCTGATATTAACGTCCGGACGTCCCACGTCTTCTTTCTAAACTAGATATTCTTCGGAATCGAGTGTAAAGACACCCTTCCTTTGGTTGACCGGTTTTAAACCGGTTTTGATGTTTGGAAATCGGTTAGCGATTTCGCTAAACGATGTCATCCCTAGCCTCAATAGAATTTAATAAACTAATATTTGCTTTAAATTGGTGTTTTTTAGTAGTTTTCTATCCATTTCTTATACCGACGTCAAAGCATTTACTATGGAAGAGGTCTAGGGCCTTGACCTAGAGTATAAGTTTGTACTAGTGGAGTACAAAACCCCATTACCACTGGGCACCAGGGCCCGGATCCACAAAGCGGAGTTAAACAAAAACAGAGTTAATTTCAGGAATGAGTTTTTCTTAACCCTTTACAGTACGATTATTTTTTATTTGTTTTACACAGGACAACCTATTAAATTTCAAAGTGGTCAAAAGTAAAGCGAAACCATAAACATTTGTGCTTGTAGCTTTGAAAGTTGTCAATTAATTGACTTCAAATTTTCAGGATAGGTAAACAAAAAAGTAATTAATATAATTAACGTTGGAATAACGAATCCAATCCGAGCCATCATTTGCGCCTAGGCCTACATTACGTAGTCCATCACAGCCGCCGTCATGATTTGAAACTCCCGAATCACTTGAATAAACATCATCATTGTCCAAATCTCCCATTTTACCTGATCTAGAACTAATATTAGAAATAGAAACAATATCATCGTTGTCAGAATCGCTGTATTCACTTTCAAAAAGAATATTGTTACAACATCGACAGTCAACTTTGGTTGCTTAGCAAATGCCATGACGAAAGATTGACGATCAGTGTGTTTACAAAACACGTGGTTTTAATCGATGTATCAATGTGCGTTACACGCCGGAAATGCAGTCGCCTAGATATTCTTACACGCGGAACCTTCTGCTATCTAGCGGTAATGATTTGAACTCAATAGGACTGCTAGGGTTCGATTCCCGCTTAAGTCAGAAGTTTTTTAACTTCTGATTTGGACTTAAGTCCATCAGTTCTTGTCTTAAGAGTTTGTAAACGGTGACTTTGGAGCCGTCCTAGCAACGAAGCACATAATAAATTTCAAAGTTGTTCTGAATCGGCCTTGTTGATTCTGGCGTTGATTCGCGGGTGTTCGCACTGTCCATACCACTGATTGCTATATTTCCTTTTAAAAATATCGATCTTTGGTTGGTTATCGCTCACTCGTCGATTGCGTCGGGGCCTGCAGGGTTGGCTTGGTCACTTTGATTTAAAGTCCCCCACTGAAAATCAGTTATATAACCGAGTGGGCAGACTCTAAATAAAATTTATTGTTTTTTAATTCCGGAGATATGGGGAGTTATACGGAGCGTCACGGCGATCTATCACGTCCCAGGGGCGTTTATTGTTATGGAAACGGTTAAATCCCCTTTCGGTATCCACCAAAACGAGTTACGAGTTTTTCCGAGTTATTTAACTAAAAATGAAGTCAGAAAAACGTGCAACTCCTTTTTGTGGATGCCAAAATGGGAGTTAAGTACGGCTTACTCCTGAAATTAACTCCGTTTTTGGTTAACTCCACTGTGTGGATCCGGGTCCAGAGTGGCTAGTAAAAACACAACGAAACAAATTCCTAGCCATGGAAAAAATCTGTGGTTAAGCTTGTCATTATTATTTTGACTTTTGTTTAAGGTGCTATTTCAACCACCCCAATACACGAACACACGACGACCCAGCCTGCGTGGGTCCAACCAACTCCTCCCCCCCCTCCAACAACAACAACAACAACGACAACCACTACCAATCCACCCTGGTGGCAGCCGCCAGCACCTACAACAACTACAACAACTCCCAGGTAAGATGTGCTCAAGTGTTGGGGCTAATCTATTTATGAATGTGGTGTCCTACACTCTATAGGAAGTATATAATAGCCGCCTTTATTAGGTAATGCCTGTCAGTACAGAGCACCGCCTTAGTTCTCTTTTTTGTGTCAACTGATGGGTGTTGCAAGACCATGGGACTCTTTGATGTCGAATTATTGAATAATTCAAATTATTTTTCTCTTTGTTTAACCATGGAGTTTGAGGGGAAGGAGATCTAGCTCTTATGTGATAGGGCGTCTTCGATTATTGATTTCCGGTTTCCTCGACTGGTGGCCATATTTGTTTCGTTCTGTCAGTACTGTCAGTGTCTTAAGATGTCAAAGAACGTCAATTCATAGTCGTTCATACACAAGTGACAACTATGGCTATCGTATATTTTAAGAAGTAGGCCTATTTTATATCAAGGAAGAAGTAGGATTGTTTTACACGTTCATTAGGTAGGAACGAATGGTTCTTTATAGCCATTAGTATTCAATGAAGGTTTTACTTAATTGGCTATTTCTAGCAGACCTAATAGAGCTAGCCAAGGCCCTTCGTACCTAGGCCTAAGTCTAGAGATCTTGGATGCGGAATAGACCTGTCGTTGAATAATAGCCTATGTCTATACATTTACACTATTTACTAACTATGATTTAATACATGATATTTACAAAGTACAAAGTTTTTACTTGGTAAACCATGCGTGAACTAGGCCTAGGCCTAACCTAATTCTTAAACACCTATATAAGGTTCAAGAAGAGATCAACAGTTCATTTACAATTCATAACCTCTGAATAGGTACAGTAAATACATTTTACCATGAAATATGCAAAAGAAAAACATGCAAAATGCAATATATGCAACTAGCGCGTCAACTGTATAATTTGATGAACAACAAATATATCAAACGGTGCCTGCACCTGCACGACATGGTGTGCTAACTCGTACACCTGCGCCTCCAGTACGTCAGTACTATTTAAACTCTATGGTTTAACGAACCTGCCATTGTAAACATTAAGCAATACACATTTTATTCTTCACTACATTATATCATGCAATAATAAAATAATACTAACATCATTATTTAGTAATTTATCTTCATCCATAAAGCAAACTGTGGATGGGGTACCACTCAAAACAGATTCTCTAGATGCAAAAGCTACCATCTTTGGTTTATTCTGTTTACAATCTGTAGTTGCCAAGCTGCAATGCTTTTTATTAAATTTACTAAGGTAACTGTCATCATGATACCAAAATTACATGAATATGTAGGGCCTAGGTGATTAAAAACTTTAGATAATTATTAGACAAGGGAGCGGAGTGACTGAGGATACAATTCAACTCAAACGGCGCTTATTCTGTTCTGTGTGTGTACGTCTAAAATCAGCCGAATCGCTGAATAGATTGCACTGAAATTTTAACAGACATCCGGTACGACTTAACTGAGAACTGCTAATAAAATTAGCTAGATCCATTGCGATTTAAACATACAAGAAATAATAATTTTGAAAAATTGTCTGCGAATGTGTAGGAATTATTTTTACGACAATGGTTTTATTTTTGAAAAAAAAATTTTTGTTGAATATTTTCAGGCTGTTTAAATGCAGTGCCCAAGGTGTATCGAATCTTGCACACTCAAGGTACCCCCAAATTCCGCTCGGAGATTAAGTAATCCTTGCAATCTTTACACGTATTTTGTGCTGGCTATGTTTTCCATAGTATTGTCTCAGATGATCAACTGCACTGCGTTATGCATTTCAAAACAATTGTATAATAATTTTAAAAATATAATCCAGAAATTACAAAATCTTACCCGACCAGGGGATTGAACCCAGATATCCCACATTTCGGGTATAACGGTGCCTTAGCCAACTAGACTAGGAAAACGCCAAAGTTGTTGTTAGACGAGTGAGCGAGTCATGTGTTGAGTACCTGGCAATATTAGCATTTTAAGTTTGATAATTATATTGGTATAAATTATAGGATTTTTAAAGTTTAGTTGGTAAAGGGCGCGTCAACTGTGAGGCCATAATGCGCCACTCTAGCCTATGATAAACTAGGGAGGCTTTAGATAGGGGGAAGAAAGGGAATGTTACCGGGTACTCAACACATGGCTCACTCACTCGTCTAGTAACGACTTTGGCGTTTTTCGTTTTCCTAGTATAATTATCACAATATGGCAAAAGGGTCTAGGATCGCTTAAGAAACAAAGTAAGTGTACTGATAGGGCTTGACATTTGCATTTGACGTAGTACCTCACGATGGCGATGTCAGACTATGATGACGTTGTGGCGTTTACCCCCTCTAGGCTCATCCACTAACGTTAAGTCTTTCAAATTGCACGTCTCTATCTTATTTAGGTTATTGGGCGCCAGTAATAACTCTAGGTTATTACGAGTTGTTCTACTCATTAGTACAAGGAATGTTGAAGACCAAGGAAATATCCCGACACAAAATAACACTGACCTACAATGCAATGACATGCACTCACCACCTCGTGTACACTGCAAGACACAACCCTTGCACCACAGTGTACACTCAGCTCACCGGATGCAAGACCTCCACAGGGGTGGGGCGAGGCTGGCTGCTCCCTCCGTAGTCCTGGATGCTGGCGCACCTGCTTAGGCTAGTATCTATATTCTAGGTTTTTCTGGTTTCATAGGGTGGCTGAGGGCCTGAGATTTGAAAAAGGAAGTTAAAGGTGATGTGAAGGACATTCCGGGCAATGCACTCGTACACTGTAAAGGTTGGAATTCCGTAGTATAATGAACTTGAATGACATGTGATACAAGGTTAAACAATGACTCGATTTTAACTTCCAATGCATTGGTAAACAAGAAAAACCCCCATTTAGAATACATTCATTAATAATACATGATAAAACAAGACCTGGTATGATTAAATAAATTTAGTACTCAACACTGTCCTTTTGGTATGCTGACCGCATGGTTGTTGGTCGACGATGCGTATTTCACACGTGTACGAAGCGTAGTTGCAAGGAGGGAAAAGTTGAATTTGAGGCGGAAACCTGGCGTCGGCGTCCCTTGGCTTGGAAGGCGGACCGGTTGCGCGTCGGCGTCGAAATCCCAAGTGGGTGGATTGACCCGCACTGCTCGTCGGATAGCGGATTACCCGGCACTTCCCTCTCCTCACGCACTGGCTCGCGTGGGCGCTCCAACGGTGTCGATTACAATAGGGTGGACATAGGGATGATCACAGGACTCAACCAAAGGAGAACTCCAACAGGAGTGTGGACCTAGTAGGTGCAAATGGTGTGGGTCCTGAGGTCTCCGTGTGTTACCACGTGGTCGGCTTTAGACGGAAATTCGAACATTATCGAATTAAAAGGATGGATTGAAGTGTATTTCTATTGCTATTGCAATAGAAATTAATTTAGATAGGTTTGATTAGGCCTGATGGGTGTAGAGTGGACCATAGGGATAGCGTGGTCGTCATGGTGAGCGGGCTTGGGTTAGTACCACATGGCGTGGCTATCTTCTTCTCCCACAACCGCCGCTAAATATCGAAGAATTTTATATAAAACGCACTACAATACACTTGCGTGTTCCCTAGGCCTCTTTCTGGCTCGCACAAACACTGCCATTGCGGCTATTTTACGCGATTATTCACACGTACTGATTCGCAACGCGCACGTAGGTATAAGCACCTGTATGCTCAACACAAACCAAAGCACTAGTGAACGGCCCTCCCGCTCGTTCTTGAGGTCGGCTGGCTTCCCTAGCTGGCAAAAACTACAGCCTGCGCCGCATGATTGGACAATACGCATCCCCTATTGGGCAGCGCTCGGCGTGCTCTCGTTTGTCCCAATCACCAGCTAGCATCTTTTCTTCCAGATTCCGCCGCTCGTGGCACACAGCTCAAAACTTACGGTACAGGTGCACAGCGTTGCAATTCTACAAGCTATGTTTGCCAAACCGTCGTAGCATACACCCCTGCTATTGGTGCATCCATAACTCCCGCTCGGAATCGACTTCTCTCTCTCTCGATTCTCAGAACTGAGTCGGCGAGGCTTCACCAGAAACTTCGCCAACTAGCCCTATTCTCGACCAAGGTCACATGAAATTTAACACAGTGGAAATTATGCCCCTGTTTAGGACACAATCCCTGGCTCTTAGACTTATTATCTCACATTAAAAATACATTATCATGAAAATAAATTATCATTGAAGATGATGATTTATTTTGGATGGCTAATTAATTTGCATATTTATGGAAATTAGTTGCGAAAAATTTAATTTGGACAGAGGGGGCAAGGCGACCTGTTACAGTTACCCCCACTACTTTTACTTGGACTTAGGCCTCTAAGCAAAGTACAAAGTTATCCCACAGGCATCGACAGCATACATCTGTCCTTAAAATTAACATTTTTCCCATACACGACGGAATTCCACATTCCTAAAAACTAGTATAGGAGTAGTTAGGGTAAGGTGAACCTCGTCCAATTTAAAAGTACTCCTGGCACATCCACGGAACTACCTTCCCTAAGTACAACAAAAGAAAAACCCGACCCAAGGTGGTCACACAACAAACCATCTCACTGGTTGCCAAGTATAGTTCACTCCCGGGAATTCATATGGAAGTCCAAGCGTGAATTATCACCTACAAAGTAAAAAAAAAGTAAAGTAGTTTCTCTGCTGTACCCCTGACGGTACGCCACTGTCATCCACGTGACACCGACTAAGGGCGCATTCCGATACTCGCTACGTAGCGCAGTAGCCGCGCTCCACCCATTCCGAAATTAGCTCCAAACGCCCCGCCTTGTGTTCCGAAATACGCTACTGGAGCATTCTCAGCGCGCTCCTAACGCTGAGGGTTTTCAGCCCGGCACTAGGAGCGTTCCGTGGAGTGGGGGTAAATCAAGATGGCGGCAACTGAAGATTTACGAAAGGACTGCTGAAAATAGCACGTAAACTGTAAGGATGTCTGCGTAGTCCATTAGTTCTCCAAGTTTAAGGTTTGGAAATAATTGTTGATGAAAGAATCAATGAAATAACCATTAATTAAGCATTCTTCTAATTAAGCAATCTGATAATTTCACGGTCAGCCATGTTTTAAACGCTACACCCGTTCCGAATGTTGGAGCATAATCATACGCTCCACTGCGCCCCATAGGCGCTACGGCCGTAGCGACTGGAGCGAATATCGGAATGCGGCCTAAGCGAGATGCACCCGGCGGCCGCATGCCTACCGCGCCACACCCCCCTGGCAGCCCTCCGGCCGTCAGTACACTTGTCATTGCATTGCCTCCGCACAGCTGGCGCTAAGCAGCGCTGAGCTTGCTTCTACTCTTACTTGTAGGCTCCTGAGCTAATGACGAAGAACAACTCTCTCTCAAACCCGGGACTCGAACCTCGGTGTTCCCAACAAAACAACGGTGACATATCACCCTACATCACTCCGTGAGTGTGTTAACCTGGCGTAGTCTCGTTCACTGACGCTTCCTAGCATCTAACTAATTACACACGTCTGCTTAGTGATTTACAAAAACATTACAACTGAACTCGGATAGCACTGGGCTACAAACAAAAGAACGATAAAAACATGGGCGATGCCCCAGAACAGGAAAACAAAATCATAGATTCGCTACCGATAAGTAAAGGTACCGCACGCGGCTCACGGGTGGCTAAAAACTATGCAAACACGGATACGGACAATTAAACACTAACGAGGCGACGCACGCAAAATTAACATATTGAACAGGGCAGGAACAACTCTCCGCGTACTAAAAGGCGATAAATTACTAAAAAGTTGTGACGTAGCAAAAATAAACTTAAACTCAAGACAAAACTTCTCAACTCCAAAACGCACAAGTAGTGCTAAAACAAAGGTTACTTGAACCTGCAAGTTGCCTGGCGTCGGGCAACCACAAAACTCAGAGGGCTAAAAGGCTACCAGATCCTACAATAGTGCAACGTAAATACCCTAAACTGAAGGTTGACTGGTTCGAGATAAAGACAATCTCGCTAAGCGCGGACGGCCTCCGTTCCCAGCCCGGTACGGTCTCGAAACCAACGCAGCATGTCTTGTGGATGGGTGCGTGCAGCTCTGGCTCGGGTGTGCTGATTAACGCAGGGTGGCTAACTTGATTACCATATGGGTCACAGACACGTAGTCTACTTCTTCTTGAGTTTACCTTGGTCAACCGTGGTTGCCATAGCTTCCGTCACAACTAGACTGAGTTTCAGTCACGACATGCGCTCTTAGCGCCAACACGCCGGTCCTTATGACCCTCGCATGAGTCCATCTACCCCTGTGTGCATTATCTGGCAACACTGTTCCTCGGTGCGCCTCGTTGACAACACTTGGCTGTCAGTGCATCCGTTCGTCTGCTTGCCTTCCCCTCTCCCGCCGTCTTGCTGCTGGTAGGGTGGAGCGACTCGCTACCCCTCCTTTCACTTTCATTTCACCTAGGTGCGATCTGCTAGCTGAGCTTCGCAGCTGTTCTCCGCTTGCTTCGTTCTGTGCATTGTCACACCTCCCTGGCTACAGGTTCGACTCCCTGTGCCGTGCTTCGTTCGGTCCTTCCACAGAACTCTGGCGCTCTGAGATTACAATCTCGCCTTGGTTACGTATACACCGCTCTTGCGTCGGAACACAAAATAAACCACTAGCTGAACCAACATTTACACTTGCGTCCGATTAGTTGTTACGGTACGCTCGTCGCTCTACTCACAAATTACAATGACATTTAGGTACGCTCTCGCGATTTATAAAGAAGTAAGTACATACAGTACTATAAATTAAAATGACATTTAGGTACGCTCTTGCGATTTATAAAGATACATAAATTTACGTTTACGCATGAGGCCCGGCCGGTACCTTGACATGGTATTTACGCAAATTACTAATATTAAACACAACTTTATAACAACAAAACCGATATCGAAGCAAAAGTGTTCCGGCTCCAGTATAGATGAATCGCTGGCAAAAACTCAAGCTCTCACAACATCCCAACTAAGTTCCAACCAGTAGCTGCTTACTCAAGAAGGACACTTGTTACTTGAGTTACTTCGTTCCACAACACTTCCAAAGGCCCTGTATCGCTATTCTTTCAGCGTATATCAAGCTCGAACGGCAACTTCAAAAACAAAACAAAACGCCTCTTTGTGGGCAGTCCCTCTAATTCCGCAATGCTAAAACTAATTCGACACCCAACCAAAATGCTACTCAAATTTCCCCGAACTGATCCGCCAATCTATACTGAATGAAACACCCCTGAATTAATGCCTAGCTCTTTCCTCACTAAACTTTCCCAAAGGTGCCCCGCCTACCTTTCCTACACTACTATCAATTGAATAAAAATAATGCTGCCTACTTAAAAGGGGCCAATACAACTGCACGCTTGCTGAAAGATTCACTAACTGATGGTTCGAATCCCTGATCCGGTGATCATTTCCTAGGTCAAATGTCCCGTAACCACTACCCCACACTTCTGCAATGCTATTCATAATTACCCTCAATCTAACAGTGTAAGAAACCTAACGCGATTCATTCCCCTGACAAAGTTTAACAATAGTTATGAGTTGATCTACACTGAAACTTAGCACAATAAAACTGTTACAATCTACATATCTATACATACACAATTAAACACTCTCAACTCCCCGCGATCTTCAGTGAGCTCAATGGCCTTTTTAACTTTTGATCCGGGTCTCTACCCCCACACTTTCTCTAGCTACTTTTCTTCTACAGCCGCAGCCCTCTAGGCTTTCGCGGTGAGTGTGCTTGTGACACATTTCATCTTCACTTTGGTGTGTCCGCGGGGGAAAATCTTACAAGTTTTCATTTTTACCCGGACCGAGCTACCCCCACCGGTCTCTTGTGCTTTCGTTTTCGGCACGTAGGGTACTTCTCGGGATAATCTTTCTACCCCCACGTCTGTTGTCAGACTCGTCTTAGGTCGCTCTGCTGGCAACAAAGCCACCCCCACAGGATCCCTGCAATCCTCTGTCACATGCTCGGCTACGTACATCTCGTACCGTAGAGACGCCCTTTCTTCGTCGGCTTCGTCGACCAGGTTCGAACCCAGCCTTGGTCCGCGCGTCGGTTGCAGTGCTCTATTCATTTCGGCGCGTAGTGCTGCGGTTCGCGCATCGTACTCTCGGCGCCACTGCTCACTCGCTTCCGTCACCCGATCATCTTCGGTGATTATCCTATCGGCGACGGTGTCTAGCCTGCCCGATATGACATTTACGTCCGCTACGAGGCCTGCTACGATATTTCGGGTCTCTGTCCGACATTCTTGTAGCCCTGTCTCTAGGTTGCCTAACCTAGCTAGTTTTGTTTGCTCCGATTGGTCGGCGCGATCTTTTTCAGTTGCTATTGTTGCCGTCAGTTGGCTTATCTCCGCGCGTACATTCGTTTCGAGTTTAGTTAGGTCACTGCGTTGACTGTTTTTCAGGTTGCCTACGGTCGTTTCGACGGCCTTCACCTGTCCTGTCAGTCTGTCCGCTGTAGCGTTCAGGTTGTCCCGAGCTATGTCTGCCTGCGTGACAATCCTGGCTTCTATGCTTCCCATCCTAGCGTCGCGTTTTTTCTCGGCTGTATCGCGTACGGCTTGGCGTGCATCATGATCTGCCCACAATCTCTCTAGGAATTTGTCCTGTGCTTCCTTCATTTCTGCGCGGAACTCAAGTCGGAACTCACAACGCTCTCTGGCCCTATCGATTTCGCCCTGCTTGCTATATTTATTCATGGCCTTCTCTAAGATATTCATCCATTTCTCTTCGAAACTTTGTTGTTCGACCCTCAGTTCCCTCTTAGTGACAACCTCCGCGTCGTTTGACAAGCTTTCCGACTCTGTCTCGTCACTAGCGATAAACGAACTGTCCCTCAGGACTTCCTGGGTTCCACTTTCAGTTTCCCTGACGTAGCAAGCTCCTTCTTCCGCGATCATAGCTGGTACGGCGATGGTCCTACGGTCGCGCCTACTCTCCGCGCTGACGGTGGTGGCAACGCTGCTTCCCGCCTCCGGGTCTACCTCTAGATCCGCGCCTATCCTGCTCTCTTCCCTCTCCGTGGTGTCCTTGTCCGTTGACATGTCTAACACGTTATCGGTCGGTTTGCCTATTATTGTGTACTGTGCGCCTACTAGGGCTGATCACAACGTCCACACAATCCTAACTCGAGTAGTAGATATCTAGTTCACGGCTCCTATCTCGCGTCGTAGTGACTGATCGTGCTCCGCGCGTTTGTCAAAGACAATAGGTCGGACCCCCGTCCTACGCCTAAACTCAGTCAACACAAAACGCCTACTCCCGTGTCGTGGTAACGCTCGAGCCCCTACGTTGCCGGTGCCAATTGTGGCGTTTACCCCCTCTAGGCTCATCCACTAACGTTAAGTCTTTCAAATTGCACGTCTCTATCTTATTTAGGTTATTGGGCGCCAGTAATAACTCTAGGTTATTACGAGTTGTTCTACTCATTAGTACAAGGAATGTTGAAGACCAAGGAAATATCCCGACACAAAATAACACTGACCTACAATGCAATGACATGCACTCACCACCTCGTGTACACTGCAAGACACAACCCTTGCACCACAGTGTACACTCAGCTCACCGGATGGAAGACCTCCACAGGGGTGGGGCGAGGCTGGCTGCTCCCTCCGTAGTCCTGGATGCTGGCGCACCTGCTTAGGCTAGTATCTATATTCTAGGTTTTTCTGGTTTCATAGGGTGGCTGAGGGCCTGAGATTTGAAAAAGGAAGTTAAAGGTGATGTGAAGGACATTCCGGGCAATGCACTCGTACACTGTAAAGGTTGGAATTCCGTAGTATAATGAACTTGAATGACATGTGATACAAGGTTAAACAATGACTCGATTTTAACTTCCAATGCATTGGTAAACAAGAAAAACCCCCATTTAGAATACATTCATTAATAATACATGATAAAACAAGACCTGGTATGATTAAATAAATTTAGTACTCAACACTGTCCTTTTGGTATGCTGACCGCATGGTTGTTGGTCGACGATGCGTATTTCACACGTGTACGAAGCGTAGTTGCAAGGAGGGAAAAGTTGAATTTGAGGCGGAAACCTGGCGTCGGCGTCCCTTGGCTTGGAAGGCGGACCGGTTGCGCGTCGGCGTCGAAATCCCAAGTGGGTGGATTGACCCGCACTGCTCGTCGGATAGCGGATTACCCGGCACTTCCCTCTCCTCACGCACTGGCTCGCGTGGGCGCTCCAACGGTGTCGATTACAATAGGGTGGACATAGGGATGATCACAGGACTCAACCAAAGGAGAACTCCAACAGGAGTGTGGACCTAGTAGGTGCAAATGGTGTGGGTCCTGAGGTCTCCGTGTGTTACCACGTGGTCGGCTTTAGACGGAAATTCGAACATTATCGAATTAAAAGGATGGATTGAAGTGTATTTCTATTGCTATTGCAATAGAAATTAATTTAGATAGTTTGATTAGCCTGATGGTGTAGAGTGGACCATAGGGATAGCGGGGGTCGTCATGGTGAGCGGGCTTGGGTTAGTACCACATGGCGTGGCTATCTTCTTCTCCCACAACCGCCGCTAAATATCGAAGAATTTTATATAAAACGCACTACAATACACTTGCGTGTTCCCTAGGCCTCTTTCTGGCTCGCACAAACACTGCCATTGCGGCTATTTTACGCGATTATTCACACGTACTGATTCGCAACGCGCACGTAGGTATAAGCACCTGTATGCTCAACACAAACCAAAGCACTAGTGAACGGCCCTCCCGCTCGTTCTTGAGGTCGGCTGGCTTCCCTAGCTGGCAAAAACTACAGCCTGCGCCGCATGATTGGACAATACGCATCCCCTATTGGGCAGCGCTCGGCGTGCTCTCGTTTGTCCCAATCACCAGCTAGCATCTTTTCTTCCAGATTCCGCCGCTCGTGGCACACAGCTCAAAACTAACGGTACAGGTGCACAGCGTTGCAATTCTACAAGCTACGTTTGCCAAACCGTCGTAGCATACACCCCTGCTATTGGTGCATCCATAACTCCCGCTCGGAATCGACTTCTCTCTCTCTCGATTCTCAGAACTGAGTCGGCGAGGCTTCACCAGAAACTTCGCCAACTAGCCCTATTCTCGCCCAAAGGGTCACATGAAATTTAACACAGTGGAAATTATGCCCTTTTTAGGACACAATCCCTGGCTCTTAGACTTATTATCTCATATTAAAAATACATTATCATGAAAATAAATTATCATTGAAGATGATGATTTATTTTGGATGGCTAATTAATTTGCATATTTATGGAAATTAATTGCGAAAAATTTAATTTGGACAGAGGGGGCAAGGCGACCCGTTACAACGTCAATTGCATACAAGCTATTCTTAATCACAAATTGTCCTTGCTTTCAAAAGTTCAATTTCAATTTATTACTTCTCTTCTTCCCCAATCAGTATTTCGATTTGTCTTGATGTGTGTCCGTAATCACAAAGGGCTTTTGTTTTTATTATCTAGCCTGTTTTCCACGCTCCTCTTGGAAACTGTTGGTATATTTACATATTTTGGGATTATGGAGTACATTGAAATGGCACCTGTAGTCGATTTTAGGGTTGACCACGTGAACCTTAAATTCTTTATGGTCTCTGGCTTCGCTCATTTGACCGACCAAACAACCCGTGTTTTAAAGTTTCCGCCTTTTAAACCGAGAGTAGTCGCGTCCCTGTTTGTAACGTTAGTAGTCGCGCCCGGTCCTTTAGACCGCATTATTTATATGGGCTATCGAAAATACAACTGCTGGCACTTTCAAAGCCCCACGTTGGGCGCCAATTATAGAAAAAACTGCCCTTTGCTCCCTTTTCTCCACCAAAAGCCCCTACTGTTGGGCACCAATTATAGAAGTCAGACTACTGCCCTTTCAAAAACCCTACTGTTAGAGTACCAATTATCAAGTACAGATTAAGTTACTAGATTGGATTTGGAATGAATACAATATTAGACTCATTTATTATCTGGGGGTTCTATTTTGTCTAGAAACAGACTTAACTTTGCCACGACTCACTCCAGTCGGAGAAACACAGAGAGAAGAAAAATAATAATATTAAATTCAACAAAAGATAAACAAATACCAACAACAAATAGAAGTTACTTTTAAAACAAAAGGTTGATCAAATTGTAGGTTGAACAGAATTAAGTTACCTACTTGAAGAGTAGGCCTTATCCAGATACAATTAAATTCTATGGGTGTTTTTGTCAATTAGGGAACATATTGAATTTATATTGGATAAAAATAAACAGATTAATAAACCTTCGAAAGAAAGTATATTTGGGTTAAAAAACACAAATAGCACACAAATGATGCATGCCCTGTTCTCCTAGCACTGATCAGTGATCTCTAATGATTAAATACCCCCATGTTTTTTAATTAGGCTCATTACAAATGCCTGAATGAATTATGAAAATACTCTATAAAATCATCGGTTAGATGTTCAAGTTCGACTAGGGATCAGAACCCTCGCTGTATGGTTATTAATAATTATTTACTACTATTTACTACTATGTACTATTTACTTAGATTAGATCTAATACTATCTTTTATGTAAATATTTTTATTTTTCTATTATTGTGTCGCTTAAATCTAGCTTAGTATTAATTACATGACATGCCTATATCTGTACCATGTACCCTCAACAGGCAAATAAAACAAAACTAAACTAAACTAACTAAACAAGGTCCTTGGTTCGACGTTTGAGTATTTTGTTTTTCCAGTCTTCACGTGTAGTTACTGGAAGCGTAGCGATCACCTTTGCTCAGTATTTCCGATGTTTGTCTCCTCGCGTTGCGCGTGACGTAACACGTGACGCTCTCGATCCGCGGTCGTATCAACCTACCTTCAGACGGTCAGTTCAAGGTCGCGTCGCAATGAAATGACGTGTCGGGTTTTTTCCCCAAACCAATGGTTAAGTATAGCTCGGCTTATAGTTGAAATCCAATCTTTACAGTAAATACCCGGTTCGCGGCAATATTGAATCAACAGTTCTCCATTAAAAGATATTCTTACTCTTGTCTCGGAGCGCGGAGGGATATCGTGGTGAGTGGTGACCACCGTGTCCCAATATGGCGTCGCTTGGTCAATTTATGACGTAGCTAAAAATGGCGGCTAACAAGGTCTCTCTCTCATCCGCTTCACGGAAACTATCACTCTCAAAATGTCCAATTATCTCACAAATGAATTATCTTCGGTTCATCTCTACTTACAAGTGGGGCAGAGTCGTACACTCGCAATCTATGCTCACTCGAAAGCGTACGTAGTTGTACAAAAGTACCGGAATTGCACACAATGTGGGAAGTATTTGCAAATCCCGGCAATGGCGGCTTAGAATCCCGGCAATTGTTCACAAAGATATGAACACTCTTCAACTGATTCAACTCGTAATTCAATTCAAAATACGTCGTTAGAAGCAAATGGACCGCTCCACTAAACATTGATTAGATAGATAGGTTCGTATCAATACCTGGTTTCAAACGCCTCTTGGCAAAACCATTAGCTACTCGCACTACAACGGGGGTCCCCAAACCCCGAAATATACCAACTGATAATCGGGCTAATTAACGCTTAATCCTTCGGGGTTCGCGTTAAAACGTGATTATACCAAACACGAACTGCACTTAGATCTTTCTAGATCTCACTGGTTTTAGTGATTTAGCGTCGTATTAACACTTTTATTAATTAAAATACGTAATCGCCTACCATGAGGTGTCCACACACACGCAAACCCCACGCCGGAAGAGTTGGGCCCTTTCCCTTTCCTTGTTCACAGCGACTTCCGCTTCCCGTTTCTTGCACATAGTTACATAATCACGCCGCTAGGAGCGCAAAACCTCAAGTTCCTATTACACAAAATAAGTAATTAACATAAAAAAAGGTCTGATAAGAATTTTAGATAAATTTTATAAAGGATAAAATTAAAACATAATTACCTTGTATTTTATATACATTCATGCTGTTCAAAAGATGTGATTTCAAAGCTACTATCAACCCAAACAAATGTCTGTTTTTCAAGTCACACAAAACCGTGATGCTTACAGTCGAGATTAAAAAACACCTTGTTATTATAATTAACAAATAATTAAAATTTTAAACAAATTCCCCTGATCGCAAACTCATTAGTTTGATGGAATTTGAAATAAAAAACTACTAGGGTTTTCACAAAAATAACACAGAAACGGCAACCATAAGATTCGGGTTTGGCACTGTTGTTAAAGGGACAAATATTTAAATTTTATGGGCGGCAAAAGGTGGCGCCCTCACAGGGCTAATAGCGTTAGGATGATGTTTGATTACCAATATAAGATAATTTTTCATTATGTGACAGCATACAGGGTTTTATATTAATCAATTATCAATCAATAATCAATAAATAATCAATCAAACACAGAATGTTGCAAACCTACAAAAAGATATTAAATATGTTTTGAAAACCCTGTAGTTCGAATTATTAGTAAACCAAGACAGTAATATTATCCCAAACACTGTATGTTGAAGAATAATCAACCTACAATAACAAATACATGTCTCATAATAGTGATTGAGTATGCATATTTTTGCCTCCCTTAGTAGTCGCGCGCAATCGAATAGACCAAGCAACCAAACCCAGGACCTCTTTCTTAGTTGAAAGTTCTGCAGAACCTGAATCGCGTATTGCACACTGGCTTTCAGAAATCTATTTTGGGAAGTAGGCGGAACTAGACAAGCCATGCATGCGCGCTGTAACAAATACCAACTGTTGAAAAAAACTTTGGGTCTAAAAGAAACCACACGCGACTTCTCTCGGTTAATTTGATAACCATTTCCTGGCCATTGCGTTCGTTTTATATCACTGGGATCCAGTATCAATCAATGCTAGGGCCAAACGACTTCCCGTCCGTTACTCCCTTCTACCTTACTTGAACTGTTAAGTAACACATTTTGAATTTAAATTATTATTCGCTAATGTTGCATTGTCATCTGTCGCTTTCTTATCAACATTACTTGCTTGATTAGATACAAATTGTGCGCACATGATGGTATGATGTCCCCTTCTCACATAACATGCATTTTTCTTGACTCTACAAACTTAGAGGAATGACCGAGTTTTAAACATGAGAAGCAGGCCTGTTTAGCAGAGATTTTTTCCTCTTCTCTTAAAGTGCCATTCGACGAGCCCTGAAACATTCATGCGAAGAGTGGCCTTTGTCACAAAACAAGCACTGAACTTTGTGTGGCTGTCTATTTTGTCAGTATAAATTAATTAGATCAGTGGCCGTGTATGATTTGATTATTTCTTGTCTGACTTAGGACCATTTTGATTGGAACCACGTGTTTCGAATGTGTTTCTTGCAAATTTTAACGCGTTCCTCAGATTCATTTTCATGCCGTAAGAAGTTCACGATAATTGAACGTTGCTTTGACCGTCATTTCTCTTCGGCTGAAGTTGGAATTTTACTGCTTGTCTCTCCCAAGTTTTGATAACGTCTTCTGGGAGGCAACTTTGAACCATAGGGAAGAGCATAATTGCATATTGATTGTTCACAGTGCCTAGAGTTTCTAGGGCGCGAAGCTGTTTTTTCGATATTATCGTACAGTTGTGATAAATCGGATATGGTGTTTTTTTCCCATTAATAAGCTTTTAAAATTTCATGGATGTAGACATTATGAGAACGTCGCCTCTAACATACCGTGATTTTAATGCTTTGACTGCCTGGTCGTAACTTGTCGCGTTTTGCTGGATAACTGTTAATTTTTTCCCTTTAAAGGGTGTGATTCCTCAACCATCGTCTGACTTAGGTACTGGATTTATCTTCAGGCGCAATTTCTTTATCGTCGTGGGATTTTTTCGAAACTGTCCCTAAAAACGTAAGCCATTCTTTGACATTACCACCGAATTTTCTTAGCTCTAATTCTGGTAATCTAAAAATCTAAATTTTCTTATATCGTTGGTATACCTGTCATAGAAACTACTGGAAGTTTACCTCTTTTCTGCTGATTGACCTTGTCCGTGAGTTTATCTTTAATGGATATGTTTTTCCCTCCGCGATCCGATTAAAACCTTTTCATATTCGTCGCTTACTATTTTCAGCTTCTATAGTATCATCTTCAGTCAAAATTGCAATGATTTGAGAATATAGATTGGCTAGCCTATCGTGTTTGTCATAAGTAATTCTAGCAGCTCATTAGATCTTTTAGGGATGATGTTTTTGCCTAGCTCAAACAGCAATTTGAGTGCAAAGTTTCGTGAAAAATGCCCAAACGAGTGCGTGTTGTCTCTTTAAAAGAGTCCATTGTACTACCAAAAGATAACATGTCCTGTCACCAGATGTTGCGAGCAAGGGTTGTGGCCGGTGGGTGTCTCGCAGGGGGTAGTAATTTTTGGGAAGGTTTTTTCTCTAAGGAGACAAGGAAAGTAAAGATGTAGACTATCTCGTTTGGACCTAGCTTTGATTAAAGGGCTAAGGACTCTGGTCTGGGTGTAGCGTCGGGACCCAAGATCATGATTTGTCATAACACTCGTTGTAACCCATTTCTGTTACAGACCGCCGCCACCAACAGCCCCCCTCCCCCTCCCCCCAGCGCCCCCAAACCACCACCACCACCACCACCACCACGACCACCCCACTGCCTCCCCTCCCTCCCCAAGAATCGCCCCAAGTGCCGTCAGGAGCGTGCGAGCCTGGCAAGTATTTTGCCGAACCCAGCAACTGCAATGCCTACTACCGCTGGCATCCAGGGTGAGCTACAGCAAGAGTTCTGTGCGGCCGGGCTACACTGGAACAAGGCTCTAGGCGCGTGCGACTGGCCTTCCGAGGCAAAGTGCGGACATCGTGAGTATTTCTTTGCATACTACTTAACCGTAATAGTATTATTAAGATTTTTTTTTCCCTCTTTTCTCACTCTGTCCTCTCAAGAGGATATAAGTGCCCAAACTAACACCATGTTATGTCAAATAAATGAAAGTTACTACTGTGGGTGGTTGAAATTATTCCAAGTAGGAATGTCAACGGGTACCCGTTGCCCGCGAGTTAAATTTCCCAAATTTTTCTTTTCCCCGTTACCCGGAATTTCCCGTTTTTCCTTTGCCAAGGTGGATTTTTTCCATTATAAACACAGATCGCGGTCTTATTCACTAAATTTAGACAATACATTGCGTCATCATACCCCTCCCCCTGCCACTTCTGGCTGGCTGCTGTGATTGTACGACGAGTTTTTACTGACTTTGTGAAGGTCGTACTTCTAGGAAATTTTGACCTTGTGAAGTTTGATTCCAGCAGATGTGTTGGTAATCTACTAGGCCTACTTGTTTTGTGCATTTACAATGCTATTTAAGTGTCCGATATTTATTACGTGACAACTTGGATGATATTTGGTGTGAAAGATGAGATAACAATAACAAGTGGAAGATCTCTTGAATAAAACTGATACGGAAGTAGTGCGCGGGGAACGGGGGTACATGCATTGGGATAAAGCCCAAGGTTTGACCTTGAACAACCTAAAATCCGTTTTTGGTTGCGTACATATGCGCATGTAGGCTAAAGAATGTCATAATAAATCGGTGTTCTTTTCTGCGTTGCTCCAATCCCATAAATCTCGAGTAATCGTAAATTTAAAAACATGTGCCCTTTTACCATTAAGCCTACTTTGTAACTGCCAATGATTTTTTGAATAATTTGACACCCTATGACGATAAATCGAACATTTACTCCCGGGTATCGATCGCAGTACCCTGGTTGGAAAATTTTCTGGATGTTGACATCCTTAATTCCAAGTCCAGGTCCGGTCTAGGTCCAATTTAAGTCCAAGTCTAACAACATAGATTGTAATGTAACGTACAAATTGAAGTACTGACATCTGCATTGCTTGTGCTAGGCCCATTATTGGTCCAAGTCGGCAAATGGAAGGGCAATCGATAGTGTACACTCGTTTTCAAGTCCGATTTAAAATTACTTACAGCGACAATGAGCGACAATGAGCATATTTACCTACATTTAATTTTTTTTGTTCTTACACGTATTTAATTTTTTACTGGATGTACAATGTAAAATAGATTTTTTATGCAAATACTTTGAAAAGGACTCCCAAATGCACACCTAACCCAACTCTAGGTAGTGTTGATTTTGCCCGGCAGGTAGCTCTACTGTTACAGGCTAGTATAGAACAACAACATTGAGTTGGACTTCAACCAAAGACCGGGACCTGGATATAATTCAGACACGCCCTTACAGCATACTACTTAGTACCTACTTCTAATATTTTGACTATTTCATCCAATTTCGCATTTTTGCAATGTAGCGTACACTAGATTTTGCGATAATAGTGATATAATTTTTATCCAAATTATATAATGTAACACAACGAACCTACGACCCCTCAGGTAATCGATAAGCTCTCGTTGGATACTTCACTAAATAGTTAAACTTCGAAAAATAACATTTAATAAACAAAAACATACTCGGCGATGGGTCGCCTAATTAAAGTGAAACACGATTTCTGATCTCACTTGGAAGTAAAAATTAATTAATTTTAAAAAACAACTGATCAAAAACTAAAAACACTCAAACTTGAATGATTACTCTACCTAGGCGTGAACCTGGTACTCAAGTCTAAAGTTACCTAACCCGTTCATAACACACTCCTATAACTCACCAAGACCCACAAAATTGAGAAAACGTACAACAGTGAAGACAAACATCTCTAAAATACAACTTATAATTTATACTAGATCTAGGATGACATTACAACAGACAATCAACGGTTCTAAGTTAAACCAGAACGGGCTATATTGCATGATACAAATGAATTTCCTTCATTGACAAGGAATACATTTCAAACCCTACCTTCATACTGATGTCTAAAAGCGAAATGGATATCCATTAAGATATCTCTTGGTCTGATGGACAACAAAAAAGTTTCCGAAAATTATGGGAATATAATTGTTAATAAAACTTAATTTAAATACTCATCACAAATGATCATGACTCCCACGAAATCTTATGACGTCGAAGAAGTCCGACGTGTAATTCCCTAACTTGCTGCTTATTTGTAGACGATCGTAGTCTTGTATTGAAGATCCTGTCTTGAGTTCGTATCCCGGCTGTGATTACTCTTGAGTTTTAACTTTCACTTGATAATGTTTGAGCGGTGATAAAATACAATATTTTATCGTGCGAATAACTCAACTCCGATCGTACGTTTTTTAATGTTTCACACTTGCCCGATATCAGCATTCCAAGTCCAACAACCAAGTTTTCTGTATCTCCACGGTAAACGCAGACCAATAAGAAACACCCTACTTTTAGGCTCAGTCTGTTCTACCGTTTTATTACCAAAGCACTTCGTTAAAGTTTCTGACTCAGGCATCACGAATATTCGAGTCTTATGTGATGTTATCTAAGCTCTTTGCAATAAAATCCCATTTATCTTCAATAATCGCATTTACGATTCAAAAAACCCAAATTACATAAAAACTAAACCCGGCCTGTATCGAATGGTAATAACGTTCCTTAATGTTCCTATATTGGATTCATAGACAATATTATCCTCCCGATTTCCTTTTTAAATATTCAATCTGTATTTCGTTGTAATACGACCACCAAACCTTGCTTGCGTTATCGCGTCCTAAATCCCCGCTACGCAATATAATCTTTCGTTCCCTTTAAAAACCCAACTAACTCTCGGTCCAGATATCGAATGGTTCTAACCCTTTTGGTTATCGATAACTGCCTTTTATCAAGTCCGTAGTTTTTTAATATGCTCCTAAAGCTTGCAAAGTTCGTTTCTCACGTATCCCTGGGCTGGCTAGCTTATAAAAAAGTACCTTCGATTGGTTATCGTTCTCGTTTTTCTTGTATGTCTTCTGCTAAACGCCGTTCGTTTTCGATTAATCACTTTCGCGATTTTTTAACACGCTTTCCTATATCCAAAGTTTTTTCCTAGTCCACTTTCTCTAAGTTTTTACGCATTGCCTAAAGATCGCCCAACGCACCCCGACCGATTTCCAACTTTTACGTTCTCAAAGCTCTCCCCGACAACACTGCCGACAGACGCCGCTTTCAAAAATCCAAATACGATCGTAGCGTATGATAACCAATCAAAAACCCGCACACAGCGTCATGAACTGAAATAGGTCTAAACAATGCCCGGGTGACGCTACATGCGAAAATGATGAAATATTATCTTGGCATTTTCTAGAATTTAATAAAAAAGATTGACATAGATTTTATATGAAAATTGTTAAACTTAAGTGAACCACATGATTTTTTTTAGAAATCAAATTTAAATTTTCTCTATTTCTGATTTAAATCAAACCCGTTTCTGTATTATTAGTATTTAATTAGTTTTATACATGTTTCCACATTTAAACCAGTTGCCTCAGTAGTAGCCTCGAACCAGCTCATGAAAAAAACAAAAGCTCTCCTTTCACTGACCAACGGCATCGACTTCAAGATAAAAATCCATCTTCAAATGACCATTGCCAAAAGACCTAAGTCCACTCAGAGAGAGGCCGTATAGTCTCATTACCCCACTTGGTTCAACGTACAAAGTACAACATCTTTTACTTTGAAACAACTCACAACTTCAATCCACAAGTGATACTTGGTAGTACAAACCACACGTTAAAGAAATCCAACCAAAAACCCAACTGACAAGTGTCAAAATAATCCACCTGTTGCCAATCAAAACACAACACCTGTCGCCACTTTGAACGACCTTTAGAAAACAAAACAATCTGATGCGTGACCTTGACACCCCACAAACCACAACAACCCGAAGAACTCGATTCGCCCACCTGTTGCTCTACAACTTCTGACGTCCAGATTTCAAACAACTACCCAGACAAACCTACCTTGCTTACGCGAGTTACATTTCTATTGTTGAAAAAGTTCACAAAGGGCACCCCACCAAAACCAAGCCCTACGTAACAACTTTGTATTTTTTTAAGATTTACCATATTAAAGACTCCTTTTAATCCTACCTCCTTCCTCAGCTAATTCGTAAGCGTTCCGACCAGCCAAAATACCACGGTCATAGGTCCCGTATATAATAGAAAAAATTTCTTCGTTTCCTTCTTTCTCAAAATTGGACAAATGAAGTGATTTCAAAGTACCAAATCCCGACTTTTAGTTCAGTCTTCCTAGAGATTTTTTTTCGTGTAAACACTTTCGTCCTTGTCTTCCCCAAGAAGTTCCTCGACTGGATTTAAAAAAACTGTTTCAACTGAGCGTAAAAATGTTGATGCTGTCGGATCTCGCTCGCTCTGCGGTCCGACTCCTACAAGTTTCCCTGACTACCACCTTGGTTTCCCCTTTCTTCCCCTGCAAACACATCATTATCTTGACTAATTCGATGAACATCCAACGTGTTAACCATGATGTTCCTATCGTTTGAAGTTCCATTGTAGTCATCTTGGTTCACTTTCATTTCCACACCCCTTGATTCATTATGATTGTTCTCATCCACAACCTCCATCAATTCACCCTAGCATGTCTGTCCGTCTGCTGTACTCGATTCCTGCCATCTTGGCGTAAAAACCCGACTGATTACTGGCTCGGTACGTATTACTCTGATTTGCGTTCCTCTGGCTATCATTCCCTATGGGTCTACCTGGATTTAAATTTTTCCCCACCAAAAATTCCTCTGATTTTGTGAATCTTGCCCTCTGTAGTTGCGATCGTAATTTTGTCCCTGATAACACCTCCTTCGTTATTCCTATCCCCTCCTCGTTTCGCTCTCCTTGACCTCGTTCCTCGTATCCTTGATACCTGGGGGAACTATCCGGCCCACTACTTTTATTAGGTCCCAAGTAAAAATTTTTCCCCCCTCTAAGTTTCGAACAATAGCCATAAGCTCTGTATAACTATCCCCTTTTTGTAATAACCCTGACCTTGATTCTCTCCCGGTACATGTCTACGTAACAACTGTGTGACTGTTACTTCAGGCATTCTATACTTAGATAACCTGCATGTTTTTAAATTTAAATTTCCATAATAACACGATAAGGAACCATACTGTTCGTCATACTTTCCCGTGTGCAATTGATTCATTAGAAAACCCTTAGGCCCCATTCCCCAGAACTTCTCAAAAACTCTTGTCTAAACTCCTCGACGTTTTTACGGTTTTTTCCCGAGTCAGTTCCTGACTGTCCCCGTACAACACTGACTAGCTAGCGACAAATGCATGTGACTAGGTACATGATAGATTTTCGAATTTGTGTTCGAGTACCTCAATGAACTCCATAGGATGCATACCTGAAATGCTATTATTAAACGAAATACCCTCTTGTACTAAATCGTTTCCCAAAGTACTCTTCTCCCTCTCTTGTCTCGTGGCCTCGCATTCCGTACCGTTGGTCGATAACCTGTCTGCTTGATTTTATCTAACCTTCTGTTCTTAGATCTGGGCAACTCATTCTCCCTTAGCTGTTCCAAAATTATTTTCTGCGTTGTTTCCCTCTCTTTCTTGCAACTTCTTATCAACGGGACCATCTCCTTCTTCATTGATTCACACAGGCTTTTTACTTCCTTTAGTTAAACCCGACAACTTGTCTATCATTATTTCCTGTCCCTCTAGACGTATACTCACCCCACTAACTTGCTTTTTCAATGGGACTCATTTTCTCCTCTACCCTAGGTAAGCTATTATTCATGTGATTAACAACCCCCCTATTTCCATCTCAACCCCCTTTCGGTTGTCCTTTACTCCTTTTTTCTATTTGTCCCACCCGACTATCAAGTTCTCTGTGTTTCTCGTCTAGACGTTCATTTATCTCAATTATCTTAACATCTAGTTTTTCTTTAAACCAATCTATCCTAGCTGACAAACTATCCATTTTAGTTTGATTATCCTCCTTCATTTCTAACTTAATATCATTTATCTGACTTGCCAATTCCATTTTATCGGCATTCCTCTCTAGTTTATCAGCATTCATCTGACTCGCCAATTCCATTTTATCGGCATTCCTCTCTAGTTTATCAGCATTCATCTGACTCGCCATCCCCTCCATGAAACGCATCATTTCTCTATGCTGATTACTACTTCTTGATTGCTCGGACGCAATCTCGCATTCCTGGTGCGACCTTGAAATCCCTGTTTTCTTTGACTGTTCGACGCAGCTGCATTACTTCCTCTTCCGATTGCGTGGTTTCAGCTTCCAACAATGTCGCATTCCCCACACTCTCAATAATCCTTCCTTCCTCTGGTAGATCAAAGTGTACCGTCTTCCTAACCGGCAAGGTAATCATATCCTTATTGTCTACGAGATTTTTCATGATTTTTTTATCCATCATACCTTGGTCAGCTCAACTGTTGAATCGCTATCCGTACTATCATTTGGTTGACACTCTACCTTCATTCAAATTAACATCTTCCTCTTTTGAAATCTTAAAAACCCGTTGATTTCTCACCCTACCCCACCAACACTTCACAACGAGCTGGACCGGATCTCAGAAAGACAATCCCCCCCACTCCTTCCTCGTGGTTCTGAAACCGCTCAAGCCCCGCATACACTGTCTCCCTTTCTGTTTTTCGAATAAATCTGATATTTTGTTTTTTCTTCCTATTTAGCTCAACCTAGGCCTTATACCCCCCGAATTCTAATTATCAAGACAATCTCTCTTGACTACGTACAAATGTGATAAACTGTCCCACTCAAAACACGTACAAAAAAGTAGACAAATACTAAGCCCTCTTATCTCGGACGATTTGTAAAAATTCGTAAAGCCTTCCCCGTTGGTTCGCCAAATGTAACACAAAGAACCTACGACCCCTCAGGTAATCGATAAGCTCTCGTGGATACTTTACTAAATAGTTAAACTTCGAAAAATAACATTTAATAAACAAAAACATACTCGGCGATGGGTCGCCTAATTAAAAGGTGAACACGATTTCTGATCTCACTTGGAAGTAAAAATTAATTAATTTTTTAAAAAAAAACTGATCAAAACTAAAAACACTCAAACTTGAATGATTACTCTACCTAGGCGTGAAACCGGGACCAAGTCTAAAGTTACCTAAACCCGTTCATAACACACTCCTATAACTCACCAAGACCCACAAAATTGAGAAATCGTACAACAGCGAAGACAAACTCTCTGAAAAACAACTTATAATTTATACTAGATCTAGGATGACTTACAACAGACAAACAACGGTTCATAAGTTAAACCAGAACGGGCTATATTGCATGATACAAAGAATTTCCTTCATTGACAAGGAATACATTTCAAACCCTACCTATCAGTACTGATGTTTTAAAAGCGAAAAGGATATCCAGTTAAGATATCTCTTGGTCTGATGGACAACAAAAAGTTCCCGAAAATTTATGGGAATATAATTGTTAATAAAACTTAATTTAATACTCATCACAAATGTCATGACTCCCATCGAAATCTTATGACGTCGAAGAAGTCCGACGTGTAATTCCGTAACTTGCTGCGTATTTGTAGACGATCGTAGTCTTGTATTGAAGATCCTGTCTTGAGTTCGTATCCCGCTGTGATTACTCTTGAGTTCAACTTCACTTGATAATGTTTGACGGTGATAAAATACAATATTTTATCGGGCGAATAACTCAACTCCGATCGTAGAGTTTTTAATGTTTCACACTTTCCCGATATCAGCATTCCAAGTCCAACAACCAAGTTTTCCTGTTCTCACACGGTAAACTGTCAGACGTTCAATAATGTAAACACGCCTCTTTTTTCGGCTCAGTTTCTGTTCTTACCCGTTTTATTACCAAAGCACTTCGTTCGACGTTGCTGACTCAGGCACTCACGAATATTTCGAGTTCTATTGTTGATGTTATCTCTAAGCTCTTTGCAATTAAAATTCGCCATTTTATTCTTCAAATAATCCCGCATTTACGGATTTCAAAACCAATTTACAAAAAAAACTAACCTCGGCCATGATATCGAATGGTAATTAAAATGTTCCTTATATGTTCCTATATTTGGATTCATAGACAATATTATCCTCACCGATTTTCCCTTTTTATAATATTTCAATCTGTATTTCGTTGTAATACGACCACCAAACCTTGCTTGCGTTTATCGCGTCCTAAACCCCCCAGGCTACGCGAATATAAACTTTCTCGGTTCTTTTAAAAACCCCAACTAACTCTCGGTCCAGATTACGAATGGTTCTAACCCTTTCTGGTTATCGGGTACTGTCTTTTATCAAGTCGCTAGGGTTTTTTAATATGCTCCTAAAAACATGCAAAAGTTCGTTTACTCACTATCCCTGGGCTGGGCTAGCCTTATAAAAGTACCTCGATTGGTTATGTTCTCGTTGATTTCTTTATGTCTTCTTGGCAGATCGCCGTTCGTTTTTCGATTACACTTTCGCGGATTTTTAACACGCGTTTCCTATATCCAAAGTGTTCTTTCCTAGTCCACTTTCTCTAAGTTTTACGCATTGCCTAAAGATCGCCCACGCACACGACCGATTTCCAACTTCACGTCTCAAAGCTCTCACGACACACTGCCGACAGACGCCGCTTTCAACAATCCAAATACGATCGTAGCGTTATGATAACCAATCAAAACCAGCACACAGCGTCATTAAAACTGAACTAGGTCTAAACCAATGCCCGGGTGACGCTACATGCGAAAATGATGAAATATGATCTTTTCATTTTCTAGAAAATTTTAAAAAAATAGATTGACATAGATTTATATGAAAATTGTTAAACTTAAGTGAACCACATGATCTTTTTATGAAATCAAATGAAATTTTCTCTAGTTTCTGATTTAAATCAAACCCCTTCTGTATTATTAGTATTTAATTAGTTTATACATGGTTTCCACATTTAAACCAGTTGCCTCGTAGTAGCCTCGAACCAGCTCATGAAAATACACAGCTCTCCTTTCACTGACCAAAGGCAGTCGACTTCTAGATAAGAATCCATCTTCAAATGACCATTGCCAAAAGACCTAAGTCCACTCAGAGAGAGGCCGTATAGTCTCAATAATTTTGTGGCCATTCTTTAATTCTTTGCATTAAAATTAGGGATGGAAAAAATGGGTAGTTTCCTAAACGTTTTAACCCTGAACTATCACGTTTAAACGGTAAGCCGTGTTTTTTTTCGGACCGCCCTATTGATAAATAAATTTTAAAAATAATAATTTTACGCAACATTATTCTGGCGGGTTTTTTTTTGCGGATCTCGTAAAGACGGCGGAGGGGGTTTACCCGCGGTTTTCCGCACTTTGCACGTTGGCTTATGATGAACCCGGGCCCTTTGTCAAGTTTCACTCATTTTCAGTAGCAGCAAGTGCGTGTCATAAGAAACTACTGTATGTATATTGTGCAATTGCCACCAATTTTAAGCATCGGGGGTTAAAAAATAATAGCACCATAGCTAAAAATATTTACGCCTTATTATTCCGGCGGTCTGTTTCTGCAAAACCCGTAATATCGGAAGCAGCAGTTTAGTTTACCTGCTGTTTTCCCACAAAAATTAAATTTTTTTTAATGTTTAATGTTTGTTGATTGTTTTAATTTACCAACGGTTAACCTAACATTAGACGAATTTAGTAACCTCTACCCTACGACTAAACGTTTAAACGTTTTAACCCTGCCCTCCCTAATTAAAATGGGTACAGTAGCTTACTAAAAATATTTCATGAGAATGGTTAACTACATTTCCCACTTTGATAGCCTTCCTTTATAGGAAGTGGCTTTGGGAGATCAAATAAGGTTGTAGTTAGTTTGAGTTTAAATTTTACGTTAGTAGGCCTATATTTAATATTGATAAGATATTATTGTCACTTTTGTCCTCTGTTGATCCCCAGTTCACCTTAAATCATAAAACACAAACTAACATTGCTTGATTATCGCCTAGAACAACCCATAATGCAGGAGCCAAGCACGTCGACTGTGCGGCCCGATGATTGGGCAACTCAACCTAGCACCCAGCGCCCCTGGTGGGAACCCAGCACAACCGGCTCGTCTCAGATTACGACGCACAAACCTGGGGGTCTCAGGAGCAGACGTCACAGCAGACGTGGGGGCCCCCCGCCCCCCTCTACGCAACAAACGCCCAGTCAGAAAGTGGTGGAACTCCAGAATCAAACAACACAAGGTGTGTACGGACATAAGTAAGATTTATTTATAGGGTTGGGATTCGATTTAAATCTTTAATCGATGTCAAATCAATATTTTCGACATCAAAATTTTTTTTTTTAAAAAATGGGAAAAGAAAAAGTAAGTTGGGGTGGCCACATTAATAGGGAACCCTGTGTTAAAAATCACATATTAGGAATTTCCATAGATCATGGATAGTTCGAACTCATTTTCTATCCCGTGGATGGTAATCATATAGAAATAAGTTGTTTAATACCTACTAATATTTTAAGCCGTGCGGAAAATAATAAAAAAATTTTGTAAGTTCAAATAGCGTATCCAGTTTTCATCGGTACTGAAAGTAGTACTTCGTTCTCTCGCTCGTATGTAACATCAATGTGGTAATCTGGGTTTTACCAACCCTCGATACTTGTCGAACAGCATGCGTTAGTTGCCGGTGAGATTAGTCATTGAGTGTTGATGCAATCTCTTGCCGGACTGTCAGCTGAGTAATGACCCTTTCTTTTTTGTAAAAATTTTATGACTAGAGTCCGGCCTGGCATGATGAAGATGCTGGCTATCAGTTGGCAGCTGGCCAGCCTGATCCCACTCTTGCGTAATGCAGCTGAGGCAAGGCTGAGGGAGCCACGCTGTAGCCGGTAATATGACCTTCATAAAAAATACACCTTGATGTGGCCCAGTTTCTTCCTCCATGAACAGCACAACACGAAATAATGTTCGTTCTCACGACTGGATTAAATAAAGCAAGTGATTTTTAGGTCCCTTGGTTTACTGTGGCACAGGGGCTTATACCAGGATGTAGTGGACACAACCAAGCAGGTAGGCCTAAACCCTGGTTATGTTCATCTACAGGTAGGGCATTTTTTTTTAAATTACAGGCATTTTGAAAAAGCTTGGCTCGGCTCGAAAATCAAGCTTTATTTTAAATACTCGGCTCGACTTAAAAATCCTAGGCTCGCACACCCCTAGAAATGTTTAGTCAAATGACTGTATCATATAGTTTTAATGAATTATACCTGCCAGGGCAGGAAGGCTAATGCAGAGCACAAGTAGCCCTCTGTAGCCTGACATACCTAGCAATTACAAAGTTACAAGTTCATTACAACAAAAGAGTAAAGACATCAAGAGAACATGACAATCAGTGGACCTCCAGTGGATCACCAACTCGAGGCTTCCCCCTAACCTCAACATTCGTTAGGGTGCTACTCCACTGCTCCACCCACCCCCCTTCTAGTTCTCCTCCACTCCACTCCCTTCCAACAGCGCCACTGGCGTGTCTTGTAAATAACTGTATACGTATATATATATATAGACTAGCTGTATAGACCTAGGTTTGTTAACTCTCCGCTCTCGTTGAGTGAACAAGGCCCTGTTTGGCCGAAACAGTTTCGACGTTTTCGTGTATAATGTTTATTTTTATTTGTGTCTTTCTTCTACGAGATCCCTGCAGTCACCGACCAGGTAAGCTGTTGGGCTCCCTATCCACATCCCTACTTAACATGACATCCAAAGAGTTAGTCTACGAGAAAGGCAAAGAGCGGATAAGGGTACTTGAAGCGAGGGCGAGGCCTGAAGGCTCGTGGGCGCAAAACGAGGTCGCAACATGTAAATTGTTAAAGCCTTTTCCCGAAATTTGTTTCTTATCACCCCATATTACGGTACGGATATAACAATTCAAAAAGTAAAATATATGGTTTCGCACATGGTTTCAGAAGCAGACTAAATACAAATTTATTCTTATTTTTATTTTGTGTTTGTTGTTTAGTGCCCCGACGCTGGCCCCACCTCCTCAGCTTCCACCCCAGCAGGCGGAAGAGTCTTGCGCTTCTGGATCCTACTTCGCTGTGCCCGGCGATTGCAGCGGCTTCTACGTCTGTGTCAACGGGAACAAGGTCCGGCAGAGCTGCGCGACCCAACTCATGTGGAACCAGGAGAGCACAATGTGCGACTGGCATTACAATGTCAATTGTGCTGCAACCGGCTACGACAGTGAGTAGTACTGTAGTCAGTAATCACCCTTTCATTCCTATCTATCCGGATCTTAAATATGGATCCGGGTATCCCAGTTAACCAGGTACCTGATAGTAGTCCTAGTATTAAATCAACTTGCTGTCATCAGTTTTAAGGTCAAGAAACCCCCGATTTTTTAAGAGGGAAACAAGGATTAATATTAATGTTTTGCAAGCTGTGATATCGCTAAATCATCTAAAAGTGGCGAAAATTTAAACATATTATTTTCATGATGGAACAATAATTGTGGTTGAACATAATATTTTTGAATACAGTACAACCTTGATGTACGACGTTCAGGAGAGACAGGTAAAACGTCGTTATATCACGATTGTCTTACTATCAAAATATAAATAAAAAGTCAATTAATAGAATACTAAGATTAACCAATACAGTCTAATATGTAAAAACATACTAATAACTATACAAATGCCAAATAATAGTTGTCTTTACGTGTATCACTTTATTGTTATTGATGACACAAAATATTTACATAACAGGAGTAAAATATCTATAAAAGTCCAGTGCCGCTGCCAGCATCTGTGTGTTAGCGCGTAAGCGTATGAGTGCGAGAGAGAGAATTGCGGCGATGTAACTCGTCGTAGCCAAGGTCGTAACTTTCTGAGAGGAGGGGAGGTGCGCACTTCACAGCTGACTGTGCACGTGTTGTGAAGACCGACTGAGAGGAGGGGGGATCATGCGCCGACCCATGTGCGCGTTTGATCCAGCTGGCCCGGCTGACCGTTACTGTGGCTGTGGGTGGGAAGAAACAAAGAAAAGCGGCCAGCCGCAGCTGCGGGGGGGGGGGGGCACGTTTATGGGGAGACCCTTGAAATCACTTCACTTTCCACTTTCAAAGCCATTTGCGAGTGAGTAATAAATGAAGTTTTTGTGGTTTATGAGTTTTACAAACGTTTTAGCCATAACTTTTTAATTCCCCATAGTCAAATTAGTATGCAAATTTTCATGCTTTTATCACTATTTGCAATATTTTTGGCTTAGGAACCACACTATAGCTACTACATTTTCATGCTTCTAAATAAAAAAACAATTACCAGTTTGGGTTGTTTTGTTATTTGTTTTTTTAAATCTTCTTAAATAACATGTGGGCCTACTCCTCATTCAATAAACAAAATGTACTACTAACATAATGCCCTAAGGTGAATCTATTGGCCCAATTTAAGTTTTATTTTACATGATCTAATGAAAGTTACATAGATACGTAATAGGCATAGGCCTCATCTATTATGAATGATCCTCTGATACAACCACAACTATTTCATTTATTTTTCGGTCGAGTCATATGCCCAGTATAGAAAACTTATTAGGCCAATAGATTCACCACCCCGATAGTCAGTACTGTTCTTTCTCTAGGTTCTGGGTGGTACCAGCAGTATTACCAACAACCGATCTTCAGAGTTGGAGTGGAC
This sequence comes from Sweltsa coloradensis, assembly GCA_024449915.1. Classification (NCBI taxonomy): domain Eukaryota; kingdom Metazoa; phylum Arthropoda; class Insecta; order Plecoptera; family Chloroperlidae; genus Sweltsa; species Sweltsa coloradensis. The sequence goes on along the minus strand of JAMZAV010001289.1, from coordinate 311,752 downwards.
TCCCCATGCCACCAAGGATCTCACTCCATGTTCCCAGGAAACTGTAACAAGTATCTGGTCTGTCTATTTGGAAAGTACATGGAGTTCAGCTGCCCGCCTTCTCTGCACTGGAATAGGGCAAGTATTTTTCCAAGCCTCCTTACAAATTTTCATTGCCAACATGTTAAAGCACAGTAGGCCTGTTTTTGGAACCTTTGACTGTTGGGTTGACCCCCAAATCCTGAACCAACCCAAAGTTCGGGTACTTGCGCAATGCTACTTACCGTATAGTACCGAATATAGGCCGACCCCGAATATAGGCCGACCCCCTAACTTTGGTCATCAAAATTTTAAAAAAGGAATTTTTAATTAAATATTTTTATTTTACGCGCCGTTATTCCTGCGGTCTGTTTCCGCGGAGCCAGTGCCAAGGTCGTTTTCCCCGCGCGGCCTATTGACGCGGAGCCCGTGATGACGTAGCGCTATGACGCAATCTCCAAGCAGACCGGTTCATATCGCCCAGTTATCTGTTCCACGTCATTCTACACTCGTCAGATGGCCTGCAGAAGGCCTGGAGATAGCGTCGCATCCTCCGTGCCTGCCGTATTGTTGGCGCAGCGCCAGACACAAGCAGTGAACTTTACGTATTTCCTCGTCACACGGCGCTGTAACTTGGGTGTTTGAAATTAGCGCGTCAAAATGCCGATGCTCGCATATAGGCCGAGGAGGGATTTTGAGACCTAAAATAATGAAAAAAAGGTCGGCCTATATTCGGTACTTTACGGTAATTTCCGTATTAAAAACTAAAACTGGATGTGTGAAATGCTAATTTGGCAACCTCGGGTTAGTTTATTAGACAGAATGAGTGTGTGATTGAAATAAAGGTCTAAAATGGGAGTGGTTTCTAGCATCAGGGTTAAATAATTAAGCCCTAAATTGAAATAATGATCTGTGCATTAAAAAAACGTTTTTTGTAGTAGAATTTTACAATGTAGGCTAAACTTTAAAACCTGAAACTAAAAAAAAATTGACTGTTACTTGGATGTAGAACAGCAATAAGTGGCCAAGAAAGATATGAAAGTGCTGGGTGTAGTATAGCAAGGTCTTTAACAAACACACAACTGAGGATTGAAAATCTCTTCAACAGGTTTGGTTTGAATTGAATATGAGGTTTGTACAGGCTTAGTCTCTTGTTTATTAACTTTTCATAGGTACCGGTACTGTATAGTTTGTCCGCTAACAGTAAACAAATTTTGTTTTCCTCAACGGGACCAAAGACCAGATTGTTCACACCGTTTGAAGATCATCTTTTCCTGATTTACCGGGAAATAGTCTTGGAGATCCCCAGTGATTGGCGAATCTCCCGGAATGTGTACAACCTTAACGGACGAACTTTACCTATAAATGAACATTGCCAACAACTAAATTTCTAATTTCAGAAACAAAACACGTGCGACTGGCCGTTGAGTGCCCAATGTTCATCTGCATTCGGCGACCCGCTGAATGAGGTTGTGACGCAACCCCCTCCCGAGGTGACGTCCCTGCCCACCAACAGGCCCACCCCTCCCCCCACCCCACCCCCTACTCAGTGGACAACACAACCTCCCTCCACCCCCCCCCCCACTCAGTGGACAACGCAACCTCCCCCCACCCAGTGGCCAACGCAACCTCCGACCAGTCAGCCCACAACGCAGTGGCCGGTCCACTCAACTCTGCCTCCCACTCCACCAAGACCGGTCACTGACATCAACCCTGGAGAGACCAAGTCAGGTCAGTAGCACAACATAGTAGAGTAGGTATCCGCTAAATTTGAATGGCCTTGAAAATGGTCACATAACAGCTCGACACAATCAATGCTGAAAAACTAAAAATGCTATCATGCAATGGCCGCCTGATTTTGAGACTCTGGAAGTACTTTTATAGCTAAGTTATTAAGTCATATTATCGACGTTAATGTTTAATTAAATTAAAGTGTGTTTTAAGATGCCTGTCCGCAACTATGTCATAAGGATATTGTTATTTTGAAAGAAAAGTTTAAAATATTTCTAGGATACAGGGCTTACCTGTAGGCCTAGAAAATGATGGGTACAGGTCAGTTTTTGTTGTTATTTTTCAAGTATGGTATTGCTTCGTGCTAGGAGTGTGCAAATCCTGATTATTAGTTTAGTTTTGATTCGGTTCCCGTACCGGATAGAAAATTATCCATTTTTTTTGTTCGGTTTCGGTTCAGGATAGTTAAGGCTAGGGATGTAAATGGGAAATATTTCCACGGGAAATTTTCCGGAAATGGAAATATTTCCGGAAAATTTCCGAGTTTATCTTTCCGGAAAATTTCCGGAAATATATTTTCAATTTCCCCCACAAAATGTAGAAAAGATGTAAAGGAATGAGGTGGGCAGTGCAATTGGAAATAATGCTAATATATAGTTTCCAAGCTCATGACACCCAGCTTTTTCCATTTCCCTTTTGTTCTTATTTTTATTACTTATGAATGAATGAGTTATGCATGTACCATGTGCACATAAAGTTGAATAAAGTTATTCTTAAGTTATTCTTAATGCAATAAAATACCTAGATATTAACTGGCCACATGGTCCAAGCAACCAAGGCCACAAAAAACAAGAAGAAAAAGGGTTGATCTACATGTGAATGTGACAAGTGACAAGTTCACATTGTATTAATTGTTTTAAATTTAGTGTAGGCCTAGGACTAGTTTGTAAGTTTGCAGTATGGGGAAACATCAAAATAAACTAATAAGAAGTTACTTTATAAAACAACCACAATAAGTTAACACTAAAAATGATTCCTATGGGTGCAAGTTCTGTGCAAAACTGTATATCATGAATGTTACAAGGATGCGAAAGCACTTGGAGGGGTGTTTTAAATGTCCTTCAGATGTTAAGAAAAAGTTTAAGCTCACACAACACGCTACCAGTGGCAGTGGGTCTACACCTACCACACCTAATAGACCTGGTAATAATACTGGAAACGGGACTAGGAGCAGACTTCTTATCACTTCTTCCGATGAAGATGAAGATGATGTTAGTGTCAGGTCACACAACAAAATGGCAGTCATAACTGTAGGCCTAATTATTTATCTACCTAAACTAGGGTCCTATGTTACAATAAAATCATACTCTATATATTTTGTTTGTGTATTAAGAAACATTTCCAACTCTACTACATCTCCTATTAAATTTCAGGACAAATTAATACAATTTACTAATTTTGTATATAGTAATTACTAATTAGGTCTAATGGATAAGCCTGTATCATCTCTATGTAGGATTCAATATTATCATCCTGCATACAGACTCAGGTAACCGTATCCTTACACTCCACCACATTATATTTGCAATTTGCATGTATTTTAGGCACGGAAATATTTCCGGATAATATTTCCGGAAAATTTCCGGAAAATTTCCGAGATTTATCTTTCCGGAAATTTTACATCTCTAGTTAAGGCTGGTGAGGTAAATTTTTTTTAGAAATTTGCATAATGTAATCCCTTGCCTTGCTAGGCCTAGGCCCAGGCATAACAAAGCAATTCCAGTAACAGAATCCTCATTAGTTTGTAGGTAATCCGATGCAGTTTGTGTTTGTTTGTGTTGACCATATCAAGAGTAATTAATAAGGGCTTGGCCTAGGGCCAAATTAAGAATTTGAGTGTTGTTTTGTAAATATAAATATGTAGGGGTGTGCGAGTACTCGAAATGTCGAGTTTTTTTGAGTCTTTTTTTATACTCGACATCGAGTCGAGTTTGGTTTTAGGCTCGAAGTTTTCGAGTCGAGTTTTAAACATATGAAATCCTATGAAAACTGAAAAGAACCATCATCACAGTAGGGCTAGGCCTACGTACAGAGACCTGGGCCTAGGCTTATAACAACCTAGGCCTACATAAGTGTACTGTGACTGCAAAAAGTAGGCCTTGGTCCTAGAGACTGCGTGCTTTCAAAATTATTACGATAAACAACTACGGAGACTTGGATGCGGGAACCGGGAATAGGACTAGGCCTAGGTTACACGGCGTCGAAAAAAAATATCCTTTATTGGTTTCGTTGCGTCTATATCATTTCAGATCAACTATCGAGAAGAAAGAATGCCAGTGAACATTCCATTAATGCACTTTTTCCGATTTTAAAATCGTAGTTGGCGTAGTTTGACATGTTTTATGTCTATTCCTTCAATCTTCCATCTTTGCTTTGATGCCAGTGTTTGATGACGCGAACGACGCGTGGCGCGCTCCGTCGGCCATCGCTAGAACTAGAGTCAATAAAGAAGGTTAGGTTACTTCTTTATCGACTCTGCTGGAACCATTCAAGGGCGCGGAATATTCAAATGTGCTGAAATAGCATTGGAGATGCCTAGACCGCAAATATTATAATGCGTGTGCGAATTTGGAGAATTTTTTTTGGATTAAAACATCGCAGCAGTATTGTTATGGGGCCAGGAACTATAGATAACAAACTGTATAATTATAATTTTATTGAAATTGACCAGCACAAAGGGCAGGAAGGCCTCAATAGCCTGATACAAGTACGTACAATGATGTATTTTTTATATGTTCACACCAGAAAAATTGTTGTGTTCCAAGTGGACCGACTAAATAAAAAAATAAATTTTGAAATGAATACTCGAATCGACTCGACTCGATACTCGAGTATTTAAAGGAATACTCGACTCGACTCGAATTCAAAATGTGCTACTCGCACACCCCTATAATATGTAAATATAGGCCTATACGAGTTAAAAAAGCAGCCACTGTAGGCCTAACATATCTGCATACAACAATATGACTGGTGTTTTCAGATTACTTCAAGGTTGTGTGCTACTTCACCAACTGGGCGTGGTACCGGCAGGGCGCCGGCAAGTATCTCCCCGAAGACATTGACGCCAACCTCTGCACTCACATCGTCTATGGCTTTGCTGTTCTCGACTACGAGAATCTAATCGTCAAGGCGCACGACTCTTGGGCGGACTTCGATAACAGTGAGCAACATTTTGAGCAACATTGATTCATTTAGTTGTCAGGAGCAGTATCTTAGTAATTAGTAGATGTGCTTGAAATTAGTTACCACTTTTTTACCAAATTCATTATAAATTATATATGTATATATATATATATATATATATATATATATATTATATGTATATATATATATATATATATATATATATATATATATGCATTATAAAGTTAAGATGTTATTTTAGTGTTATGTATTTCTTCCATAAATTGCCGCCAAATTTGAAAATAAAATGTTACCTATTTAGTTTATAGGTTATTCGTTTGCGGACCTAGTGTTAACACTCAAAAAGCCAGTGTCTACACTTAACACTGGCCTTTGGGCTAGTCTAGTGTAATGAGAGCAAGTTTTTACACTGAGGCCTGAAGCAAACAAACGGGCCAAAGTGGCTCATTCCACAAAAGTGTGTGCAAACGAACACACCTAATGCTATTTTATTAATTGAGTTTTCACAGCAGTTTTTGCAGACGTTATTAATTCTTCGGCACATATTAGATTCATCCAAATAAAGCAGTTGTGATGGTTTTTAAATGCCAGCTGTGTGAGTGCAGTGCGTAATCATTTGTTTTCGGACAATTTGCGCAGAGAAAATGGCTGCTAACACTGATGTTTTTTTTTTAACTTTACTTTGTAGAAGTCTAAAATGTTGCTGCCTTCCATGATATGGCATACGTACACCACGATTTATTTTTGCTATCAAATTGGTTGGACTTGAGAACTTGTTGATTTTCTTTTCAGTTAAAATATATTACCTTTTTATGTGAGCATTCATAAATACTTGAGCTTATCCCTTCTCTAGCTTATGAACTTCAAACTAATGTATGCATACATAGTATTCCTTTCTCAGCAAATTGCTTCATTACAATCTTTAGATCTATATAGGTAAAAGTAATGAGAAATGGTCTTAAAAAACTCTAATTTCGCATTTTTCGCAATTTCACAAAAATTGTCAAAACAAAAACGTTACTAAAAAATCCAAATATCTCCTAATAAAATGGATCCCCTCAAGTTAGGGATTCCAAAAAGTTAGAATCAATCATTGTGGCCCAAGAATCTATTCAGAATCGATTCCCAACCAAAAAATATTTGTACACATCGTTATTTTGGTGGACTATTTCCGCGGAGTCCGTGAAATGCATTGTTTTTTTGGCGGTCTATTTCCGTGAAGCCCCTGACCTCACGGATCGCTGTTGCGTTGTCGCCCGATTACTGTACCGCCTGCCGCACGCGTAATGTTTGGTCTGGACTGGCACCTCCACCAAAATTCACTTAAATTCTGGATCGTCACCTCCACCATTTTGCACACTTAAAGGTTCAATTTCGCGAGTTAATTTGCGTTTTGACCAGTTTCATACAGTTTTATTCGTTATTTCGTGCCATATGCAAGATTTCGCGAAATTCGCATTTTCAAAATGTGTTTTTTCCAGCTCTCAATGATGTAATTTGTCGACAATATTACATTTTAGACAATAAAATGGGACATTTTAAAAACTCGTGAATTTTAACACCATTTTTTACTTCCTCTATCTATAGGCCTACATTCTTTATTTACCAAAAAGATTATTTGTCCCTTTTTAACCCTCAAATCTATTCTAAAATGTCATGGTTGAATTGTATTTTCAATTGTTAGAGATAAGTTTTTGTATCATTTTAGGTTTTTAATGCTGAATCGGTGAACGTATATTTTGTAAAACGACACAAAATGCTAATTTTACTAAAAATAATGTTCTTCCATAGGCCTACCTACCTGTCAAGAACTAGTTTAGCATTGAAATTTTACGTGTTATGTTGCTACAGTTAGAACTCTATTATCCGAGTTGGATGAGACCGGGGGCACCTCGGATTTGTGAAAAACTCTGATGGCGCGGTTCATTTGTTTATTTGCTCTCTTAGCATAGCCTGATATGGTAAAATGATATAAGACACATGCAATGGATAAAGGAACATAAAATACATACGAAACACTTCATACAGGGTATACCAAATGATTTAATAGCTTGTAAATCAAGCTCACAAACACAATACACAATTAGGCCTACATGTCGTAATAAAAACGCATGTCTAGGCCTAAATTTGACGCAGTAGGCCTAGACCTAGGGTAGCTCTCTTTCTCATGTGGGAAAACCTCTCACTACTATCGCCCGCGCTGAAGCTCTCGTCGCAAGATAAGTCTGGGAAAGAAATAAGATAAGCCCAGGAATAACAATTCAATGCGTCATGATTACGAATTTCGTGAATCAGTTGAAACATGATTACATCGCAATTCTTCTTCCACCCACAACGACCATCTTTGATTTGATCAGCTGTGACTGTGAGATGGTTGGATCGTATGACCAGGCGGCGATGCGCGCCACGCACACTGACCACTGAGCTCTATATGCTCAGTGACACTGACGCACACTGCTCGAAAGTTGAGATATATCGCCGATCTATCTTCTCTTGCACTCACTCGTAGGCATGACTCCTGCTAGGCCTACAAATGTATGAGAGTACATTTAAAAAAGCGCGGCGTGGCGTCTGAATTTATTTTTATGTTTTATTTACGTATTTAAAACTTTAATTTTTTAAAAAAAAAATCTATTTTTTTATGGAGCTCGGTTAACACGGTACATCGGATAATCGGAGATCGGATAATGGAGTTCTTACTGTATATTGAATACTGGTAGTTACGGACCTTACGGTACGATTGATGAGTCTGTGACATCATCCTATCATTGCAGACAAACAAAGCAGCATTTGTTTACAAATTTAATTATTGTACCTTCCTTTCATTGGCGTACACTCGATGTTTGTCTGAAACAAAACACAATCGACTTCTATTGTTGGAATCGGATCTAACTCTGTTGAAATGTTTCTGTAATTCATCATATGATTAGTGTGCAAGAAAGTGCAAGAAACACCCTATGTTTTGGGTTTTGATGGGAAGGAAAACATACGCTACAAAATGCTTAATATTTTTGGATGAGCGTAGCGAGCGGAAGCAAAGACTTCAATTTCACTGACCCCCCAAAAAATTTAGCTCGGGTGTTTTTTTGTTTTTTTTGTTGTTTTTCCGTCTGTTTGTTCGCTCGATTCCGGGCAAACGGCATATGCGATCTTGATGAAAATTTGACCGGACCTTCGTTTTCTCTGAACTTAGAGGTGTATTGTTTTTGGGTACAATCGAAGAAATATTTCTCATGAATATCGTACTTTTACGATTTTTTTCGATTTTTAGTGCGATATTTTCGTGACATTTGGGCCGATTCTGACCAAACGGGTGGGGCTAGAACGTTCATATTTCACATGGACATTAAGATTATGGTGATGTAGTACCTTTTGAAAGAAAAAGTTGAAAAAGTTAGCTAGAATCCATAGAAATAAAGGTTTTAATTTTAGTTTTTCAATTTTTAGTGCGATATTTTCGTCACATTTGGGCCGATTCTGACCAAACGGGTAGGGCTACAACGTTCAGATTTCACATGGACATTAAGGTTATGGTGATGTAGTACCTTTTGAAAGAAAAAGTTGAAAAAATTAGTCAGAATCTACAGAAATAAAGGTTTTAATATGAGTTTTTTTAAGTTTATAATACCAATTAACAAATAACAATAGAAACTTGACAACAATCACCTCCACAATGCATTCAAAAAGCACTTGCAAAGTAAAAGTGCAAACAAACGCACAAAACGCAAAAAAAAACTTACAAAAAAAACGCTCATCCATCAACGCGGCGGGACTTTAGCGTTTTCCTAGTAAATTTAAATTCTAAAAAGAGTATCTCCCCGTGAACCCCCTAACGTGACCGTGTCTTCCGCAGAGTTCTACGAGCGCGTGGTGGCCTACAAGAAGAAGGGCATCAAGGTGTCTCTGGCTCTTGGAGGCTGGAACGACTCGCAGGGCGACAAGTACAGCCGGCTCGTCAACAGTCCGTCAGCGCGGAGGAGGTTTGTCAACCACGTGCTGGAGTTCCTTGCCAAGTACAACTTTGACGGGCTCGACCTGGACTGGGAGTACCCCAAGTGTTGGCAGGTGAGTAGAGGAGAACCACGGGGTGCTAGTACCCTCCTGTACATGTCAAGCATATTTATATATTCTAATCGTTTGCCTGAGGCATGAGCCTACACCTAATAATAATAATGAAAAATGTCTACATATTATAACATGCATTGTCAACAAATAAAAGTTAAAACTTTACTTATCTGCAAAATTAGTATATTCAACATTGTACTTTGATCCATTGGTTGATTACCGACGATAAATCGGGGAAATTCTTTATCGACTCTGGTTTCCATTTGTACCCAAGACCAAGGGCCCACTGCCTTTGCTAGGATTTTGCTAGGAATCATGGGATGAGCAAAGCAAAGACTTCAATTTCACTGACTCCCCAAAAAATTAGCTCAGGCGTTTTTTTTTGTCTGTTTGGTCGCGCTCTACCGGGCAAACGGCATATGCGATCTTGATGAAAATTGGAGGAGGCCTTCGAAATCTCTGAACTTAGACCTGCCACGTTTTTGGGTACAATCGAAGAAATATTTCTCATGAATATCATACTTTTCTGATTTTTTCCAACTTTTTGTGCGATATTTTCGTGACATTTGGGCCGATTCTGACCAAACGGGTGGGGCTGCAACGTTCATATTTTATATGGACATTAAGGTTATGGTGATGTACCTTTTGAAAGAAAAAGTTGAAAAGGTAAGCCAGAATCCATAGAAATAAACAATAAAGGTTTTAATATAAGTTTTTTGAGGTATATAACAAGTACTATAGAAACTTGACAACAATCACCAATGCGTACAAAAAGCAATTTACAACCATAGCAATTAGAATTAGCACTAAGGGCCGGTTTTTCAATCACTTTTAAACAGTGGTTAAAGGTCTGGTTAGTGTTAACCAGTGTTTAAGCAGGCAGAGGTGTTTTTCAATCACCAATTTAGCTAAATCAGTGATTAAAATCTCCGATTTATTAACCGGTCCTTGGTGGGTCGGTTAGCTTCTAAGGCCGCATTCCGATATTCGCTCCAGTCGCTACGGCTGTAGCGTCTCTGTAGCGCAGTGGAGCGTATGATTATGCTCCAACATTCGGAACGGGTGTAGCGTTTAAAACATGGCTGACCGTGAAATTATCAGATTGCTTAATTAGAAGAATGCTTAATTAATGGTTATTTCATTGATTCTTTCATCAACAATTATTTCCAAACCTTAAACTTGGAGAACTAATGGACTACGCAGACATCCTAACAGTTTACGTGCTATTTTCAGCAGTCCTTTCGTAAATCTTCAGTTGCCGCCATCTTGATTTACCCCCACTCCACGGAACGCTCCTAGTGCCGGGCTGAAAACCCTCAGCGTTAGGAGCGCGCTGAGAATGCTCCAGTAGCGTATTTCGGAACACAAGGCGGGGCGTTTGGAGCTAATTTCGGAATGGGTGGAGCGCGGCTACTGCGCTACGTAGCGAGTATCGGAATGTGCCCTATATCAGTGATTGATATTTTCAAAATGGCGGTAGCTGAGAACCAACATTTATTTCAATGGATGAAACAAGTAAATGGGCTCGTATTACGTAATCATTTTGTTGTAATATGGTAATGAAAATTATTATAATTTATAACAATATAACATGGGTTTGTAATTAGCCCTATAAATAAACATAAACATATACATAACCTAACTTTCGTACACACTTCCATGAAGATGCCCAACAGCGGTGGGTTGCTTATAGTTATAGGCCCTAGGCCTAGGCCACATTTTATTTCATTTTGGGGCCTATGGATGCAGGCCCCTAGACTTATGTTTGTGATGGCGCAGTATCAAATAGCTGGCCTAGACCCTAGTTGTCATGTAAGGCTAGGCTAGGCTAGGCTTAGGGCTTTCTTGGCCCTGCGGATGAATAAAAACTTGAACTTGGAACTTGAAAGCCCTAGGGACAGGCCTATTTTATATCATGTACAGATCAAATCGTGAATTAATTATCTTATCTAGGCTAGGACTACGTATGTACGCTGAGCAAGGGCCAATTTACGCTCAGGCCTTGGCTGGTAAGGCCTAGCCTAGGGGAACCTAGGCTAGCCCTAGGCCCTACTCATCAATCATCATAACTCAAATGATAATTTATCTAGGCTAGACCTAGGCTACGTACGTACGGTGAGCAAGAGCCAATTTACAATAAACAACAAAGGAAACTTGGATGCTGGAACCGGGAATGGGCCTAACCTAGGCCTACACGGCGTCGAAAACAAATATCCTTTATTGGTTTCGTTGTGTCTATATCACTAATATTTCCGTTCAACTATTGTGAAGAAAGAATGCCCGTGAATATTCCATTAATGCACTGTTTACGTATTTTAAAATCATAGTTGGTGTAGTTTGACCTTTGTGTATCCAATCCTAATTCAATGGTTTGACAATTACATGTTTGGGCCTAGCCTAGGTCAACGGCCCCATATTATATAAAATCTAAGCAGGCTTGAACTAGAAAATCAATCTAAAAGTGTAGGCCTAGGCGTTTATTTTACGTATTCATTTGAATAAACTTTGCTGGTGCCTAGAGTTCCAACACGTATTTGACAGTAGGCCTGCTTTCTAGGTTAGGTTTCCACTATTATGATTTGATTCACCACCTTGTAGAGTATAGCGTAGCCTTCTATAGTTGCATTTTTTCTATAGCAATGAGTAGTCAATGCACTAATCACCGATTTATTAACCATGGATGAAATGTGGATTGAAAAACACAACATGGCTAATCACTGTTTAAAATCTCCGGTTGTTTTAATCAATGGTTAGTAAATCAAGGATTTATGCCACGATTGAAAAACCGGGCCTAACTATATAAAAATTATCCTAATTTAACAAAAATGGTTTTGCAATGGAACTTGAAAAAGTAAAGAGATCCCATGCAAACTAAAAACTTACAAAAAAGCTCATCCATCAACGCGACTTAAAAAAGCGTTTGCGAATTGGCCTTGTCTAGGAATACCAATGAATTTGAAAGGCGCCGGGAACATATAAATGTCTGAACGCGCTACGTATCTAAAAGATGAAGCGACGTTAGGCTATTACTATTATATCATGCAATTATCAATATTACACTGAATTTTTTTTTTTAATTTAAATTTTTTTTTGGGGGGAGGGGTGAGAGGAAGGAGCTAGATAATGAGGAAGAAACACTGAGTCTGGCAAGCTGAGTATCTACAGTTTCATGCCCTAGATAATGGTGGAAAATCACTACTCAACCCGACATATGTAGTTGGAACTGAGTTATGATGATTATTATTATCAATATAATCTATATGTTTTGTGTCTACTGTACTAGAAACAAGTAATAAGTAGGGACACTGAAAAATGGTAAATAAAAACAGTTCATTTCTGTATATAAAATAGGCAAAAACGGTGCAAAAACTTGACAATATGGTAAATAACGGTAAATAAAAATCCACTTTTTTTCAATTGCAAACAAATAATAATGTACTTTATTTAAAGTAGGTTGAAGGCTACATTGTAAAATGCAATTTTTCTGACAAGGCCATCCATGGTTGTATGAAATTTTGTAGGCCTAGGGCCTAGCTAGGCCTAAAGGTGCTTACTCTAGCTAGCTACACTAGGGCCTAGGCCTAAAGGAAATTTTAAGCACGCATCTTTAAAAGGTTAGCAACAAGGAATTATCTGGGGTCTAGGCCAAGCCTAGAACCACAATGGATTTTAAGCACATCTAGGCCTAGGGCCTACGTGAACAACAAATTATATTGGGCCTAGGCCTAGGATGGAGGCGTAAAATCCATGTTCTCGAAACTCTGATTCACGGACAAAAATGCTTACAACTTTTGGCATTTTGACTTTAATGCAACGAAAATGCAAGAAAGACTAATTCTGTTACGAAGTGAAGCCAAATGTGGCCTATTCCGAAGTGCGTTGCGCGTATATCGACTAGTCGTGGACGTGCATTCGACCTTGGTCACGTGGTGCGAGTGCGACTCGTGGGTTCGACTAATCGATCTAAATTAGGCAACTCTCGAAGCTCGACACGACCGTTCTAGCTGTGGGCGTGATACGCGAGAAATTGACTGTTTTGATCTTCGAAAATACGCAAATTTGCTTCAAATTATTAAAAAAAAAGTGAGAATTTTGCGCATAATTTCGTGAATAATCTTCTTTTTGGTCTATTTCGTGTGAAAACATAAAATAGCTAAAATTCGCGAAACTTTGTGAACGCAAAATGCCTCCTCTAACCTCAAAACATGTTCCTATGTTGTCAAAAATACTTAGAGTTGTGTTTTTTAAAATTTCGTGCAAAAACCATTCACGAAAATTCGGTGTCCCTAGTAATAAGTACTAATAACATGAAAATAAAATAATACAATAAGGACACTCTAATCAAACCCTTGTTTATAAAGGTGATTTATTAAGTTTCATCCACAAATAACAACTTAAATACATGGGGAATTACTAGGAATGTGTAAATGGTGACTTTGGAGCTGTCCTAGCAACAAGGCACATAATAAATTCTACGGTTGTTTTGAATTAGCCTTATTGATTCTGGTGTTGTCTCGAGTGGAGTCGTTTCCAACTTGATTGATCGGTGTTTCCTACTCAAATATGCTGGTCTCTTGTTGGTCACTATTTGCTCGTTGATGGTCTTGGCGCCTACAGGGTTGGCTTGGTCCGCTTTAAATTTAAAGTCTCCCACTGAAAATCAGTTCTGTGACTGAGTAGGTAGACTCATGATACAAATTTATTTATTTTATTTGTGGGGCTACATACATTTTTATGTTGTACTTGTAGGCCTAAGTCAGATTTTGTTTCATAAAGGCCTTCATTGTCATTTTTAGGCAAAGATATCTTGTTCAACGTCTTTGTCGTGGTGTTTGTTCTTAATCGCGCCCACCCCGTGCATCTTTGGCACGCAGTACTTCTCACACATGGTTATGGAAGTCTTGGTATCGCACGTGCATTGTCCCTCGCACTCGTGCACGAAGCTGTGAGGCTCTGGGCAGGCCCAACCCTCGCACAAGTCCTTGCGACAGTAGGGGTACGGCCAGTGGGAGGAGTTGTTGAGGTTCTCTTTGCAGAAACACTTCTTACACTCTTTCATGTACACGTTGCCGTGGGGACAGTCGGCAGTCTGTAGGTTCGGTCGGACCACAACTGTAACAAGTAGTTTGCATCAGTAACGAAATACAATTTCTAGACTTTTTAGTTTTTATTATATATTTATTGATCACTTACAACAGGTATCAACCCTTAAGTGCTTGGTAACTAAAACTAAACAATTAAGAATACAATTTAAAACCATACAAATACAATAAACAAAACATTAAATACATGAACAAGTAGTACCGTACTCTAAAATTATAATTTTACAACAATATACAACAAGAAAAACTTGAACAAAACTATAAATATGTATATATAAAACGGCTGAAAGCCCAAGATGAATAAAGAAAAGAAAAAAAATAACTTTTTTTGTATTAACCCTTTTAAAGTCAACCTTAAAAAACATAAATTCCGTTGCCTAACCAAGGTTGATTCATCAAAACAATCACTGCCATTTTGATCATATTCAAATTATACATTTTACAAAACAAAACACAATTTACCACAATACAAAGCAGCTGATGCCATGATTAATGACAAAATAGATACCTTTTCTACCTGAACCTTGCATTAACTACGTGTATGAGAGTAAGGAGGCCTGTCCTACTGGAAAACCAGACGATGCATGAGGCCTAATAATTCCGAAAAGGTGGCATATGAAAAGAAGATAAAGAAGAAGAAAACAAAATGTGTGTAGGCCCTACGTACGCCAAGCGACTCTCAGATTAATATACACACAATATAAAATATATCAAATCAAAACTTTGATGCTTTAGCAACACTCACATTTTTCAGACCTAATAGACCATTTGCAGAATTAATTACACATGTGTTGCAATGTTTAATGGTAGAAAGGTAGTTTACACGCCAAGTACTATATGTTTGTGTGTGTGATGTTACACGTACAGCATTGACTGTCTGGGAGAAGAAGAGCTATATAGTAGACACTATAGAATATGGTGTTGGTGTTTTGTAGGGCCGCCCAACGATAAAAAACATATCGATATCGTTAGGGGATACATATATCGATATCGTGATTCGATATCGAACTTTTCAAATCAAGCATCGATATCGTTTTTTATTTATTTATTTATTTTTTTTTTTTTTACGTGTTATTACGTTCTTCGGGCGTAGCCAAGGCCCCGCCGGCAATGCCGACATGCCACTGTCCGTCCCATGAAGAACAACACAACAATACTTGCGGCGGCCCTGCGAAGAAATAGACAGTCTTGGGGAGAAGCGCGCTACATGTAGCATGCTACTTTTACGTGTAGCGGAGCCAGTAGCGAGCTACTTTATTAAGAGGGCATATTGTAGCGGTAGCATGCTACAATTTTTGTAGCGTTAGCGTGATATTTGCGCTACTTTTTAAGTTCCGGCGCCAGCAGTCCCAGTACCACGTAAAGTCAAAAGTCGGCACTGCAAACTAACTTGTAACGCCTGCCGCGCCACGTCATGTGCTCGCCTTGTAGACTGGCCCGTAATCTCGTCTCACTTGCACACCATCTCCCTCGCTCTCTCCCAGCAAGCCTCTCTCTCTCTCTCTATCTCTCTCTCTCTCTCTTTGCGTCGTCTGAAGGATGCAAGCGATCACCGATCTGTCACATCGTGTGAGCTGACTTTACCAAAAATATTGCAGTGATTATTAATTTGCTTGGTGCATCTTGAGTGCTATTTTAGGGTCGTAAACAAAGATGTATCCAGATGATTAGAAGTCGGATTATTGATTGATTGATTGATTGATTGATTGAGCATCTGCTGCTCAATAATTACGCCAATCGTCTGAATTGCACATTAAAATGAAGTGATTAGTGTCATATCCCCCCTCCCTTGGGACATTCCGGGCTATATCCCTATTGTCCGGCACCAGTAGGCCTATTCCAAACCTGGCTAGAGTGGTTTGTCGCATTCTTCTGCAGTGATTCCGCGAAAAACACGTTGTTGAAAAGAAGAAATGCAATATGAATGTTGACCGTTAGGCCTAGAATTCTTAAAAGACTAGGGCCTAGCCTAGCCTAAACGTTGAAAGAACGCCTTCTATCACAATGGAAACCGAAACTATGTGCTTTTGATGATAGATCACGATCGAGTTGACATAAATGGAGTTAAAAATCATCGCGGCACGACGTCAAAAGGCTTTAAAAATGGGATAATTTGAGATCTCGACACCCCCCCGATTAAACATGAACATGTAGCGGAAAAGTAGCGCGCTATATTTCTTGTGTAGCGCGAATGTAGCGCCGCTACATCTGAAAAAAGTAGCGAAAAAGTAGCGAAGAAGAAATGCAATATGAATGTTGACCGTTAGGCCTAGAATTCTTAAAAGACTAGGGCCTAGCCGTAGCATTAGTGATAGCATGCTACTTTTTAATAGTAGCGTCCCCAAGACTGGAGATAGAAGCTGTCTTCTCTGTCTCTACCTCTCTCTCCTTGACTCTGTCTGGACACTACTGTAGTGTAACAACTTGAGCTGCCTCTTTTGCTTTGCTGAAATGAATGAGATTACACATGTGGTCTTGTTATCTTATCTCATAACATAAACAAAACAAAGCAGCAAGAGTCTTGGCCCGAAGCCAAACTGACTATCACTATGTAGTTGGTGGGGTGGGAGGGAGGGGGGGTGGGGAGGAACGGCGCTGCAGAATCATAACTCACTGCCACACCAACCATTTCTTAATTTCAAAAAAAAAATTTAAAAATTAAAAAAAAAAATCAAACGATATACATTTCCATATCGATATCGAATTTTTTTCTTCATATCAATATCGTATCGAATTATATATATTGTTGGGCAGCCCTAATGTTTTGAAGATTGTCTATTTACGAGTCTAAGGTGTGTGGTAGGGTACCCTTTCTTCTGATGTTTATGTCATCATTTTGTTAATGATTGTTAGAGGTAGTGAAAAATGGTGATAACGAAATTCGCGAATTTTTTTAAATGTCCTTTTTAGTGCCTAAAATGTAATATTGTCGACGAATTACATCATTTAGAGATGGAAAAAACACATTTTGAAATCGCGAAATTCGCGAAATCTCGTGTATAGCGCGAAATAACGAACGAAATTGTATGAAACTTGTCAAAACGCGAATTAACTCGCGAAATTGAACCGTTTAGAGTGCAAAATGTAAGGGATGGTGGAGGTGCCGGTCCAGTTTTGGTGGAGGTGCCGGTCCAGACTGAATATTACGCGTGCGGTAGGCGGTACAGTCATCAAACAGTCAACGCAACGCGCGCGTCACGGGCTTCACGGAAATAGACCGCGGAAATAACGGCGCGTATATAGCTCCGCGGAAATAGTCCACCAAAATAACAGTGCATACAAATATTTATTTTTTGTTGGGAATCGACTCTGAATCGATTTTTAGGTCACAATGATCGATTCTAACTTTTTGTAATCGATGTCATCCTTAACTTAAGGGGCTCCGTTTTTTTTTTTTTTTTTTGGGGATTTTTGGATTTTTTCGAAACGTTCTTGACAATTTTTTCGAAATCGCGAAAAACGCGAAATTTGGGTTTTTAAAAACGAAATTTGCGTTTTTATATCACCATTTTTCATTACCTCTAATGATTGTAACTTGTAAGTAGGCTACTAAGTTGTTCATTTGAAGTGATTTTTAAATAGTACTTTTTGAATTGAGCTTTCCAAAAGATGACTCCAATTTTATCCAAATTTGGGTTTCATTGTATATTTTATTTTTTCAGAAAAAAATGGCTTTCAATCTTGAATTCTTAGTCTTAGTTGTTAGTGGATGATTGATACAGAACAATAAAATAAAATATAATGCATTATTGATTTGTTATGCATTCCTTGATTTAGTTTATAAAAATTATATTCGTTAACATAAAAAATACTATTAAAAATGGGTGAAATGGGTCATTTCACACCTTTTTTAATATATTAAGTCTGCAAAAGTTTTAAATATTAAATATATCTTTCAAAATATTGCTACATCTAGGGCGACGGTCGTTCGCCCGCAGCCAAGCGCACGCGATGCTAGAAGGCGATGACTAACTCGACCCTGTTTACTCCTACCCGAGTTGGGGGGTTTTCAGCTATCTGCTCACGTTGTCCCAAAATATTTACAATCTTGAAACTCGGTATTTGACCTGATATGTGGTCCATGACCTTCAAAAAAAAATCAGATCGATCCGAAAAAAAAACAACTCAACTTGGTCTAAAAAATTCCGGCTGGCTGGGTGGGTGGGTGGGTGGTTGGATGTGGATTCTGACAGAGAGGAATAAGAGCCTACAGAGAAAACGGTACATCACATAGATAAATCCAATCACATCTCATCTCCCATGATTTGGGTAGTATGAATATAAGGTTTTTTAAGCATAAGCCCGCTTTAAGGAGATAGTTATTGATTCATAGCAGTTGTCGTAAAAGTTTGCCCCGACTGGGGTTCGAACTTATCTTATGCTTAAAAAACCTTATATTCATACTACCCAACTCATGGGAGATGAGATGTGATTAGATTTATCCATGTGATGTGTGATGTTTATCCAAGACAGAGTGCATCTCTTTGGATGCGCCGCCCTCAAGAGTGACATTGACTCCCTGCTCGATGAACTGAGCAGGATAGAAAGGAGAAAGGAGGCAGTCTTATATTGGATAGCAATGCAGTAGAATGGCTAAAGAGGCCAACTTTGCACAAGAAAAAAAAAATACACAGATTACAGCTACATTGCAGTCTTCTGTTGGATTTATGTCATGGAAGTCAACATTCACAACAACAAGCAGTTTAGTAAAGGTTTGTTCTGTTGTCCCAGTGGCTCAATTGGTTGAGCTATGGCATGTTAAGCCGGAAGTTCTGGGTTCGAACCCCAGTCGGGGCAGACTTTTATGACAACTGCTATGAATCAATAACATGTCCTTAAAGTGGGCTTATGCTTAAAAAACCTTATATTCATTATTATTATTATTATTATTATTAAGTTCACTCTTACTTTCGTATGCGTGTCCCATGTGACCTGCGGCCCACAGTAGGGCCACAAGACCTACACTAAAGAATAGTACGATGTTGTTCATGATGAGCTTGCAGCTTCACTGAGGATGAAGTCAAACTCACTCTCATAATGTCTTGAGGTGATGCAATGGGCTAGAACAGGTTTCTCATGTGTTAACATATTGAGTCAAAGTGTGCCAGAAGATGACCAGAGGTCAACTACCTTGAGCACAGGCCTTGTTAACTACCAGGCTAGACGTGACATTCAGCTTTAACTGGTGGAAAGTTGTTGTATAATGGCATGTTGGGTAACATTCTTAGCTAGGCTTATTTCCATGTACGTCTACAGTAAAAGTAATCTTTTAGTTTTATCATCAATGCAAAATTGTGAAGGATCACTGACAAATTATAAAACAACATAACTAACTAGTAACTAGTATTAATATTTTATGCAATTCCAAAATAAAACAAAATACGGTAACTTACCTGGGAATTGAATCCGGTCTCCCACCTATCCACATTTTAAATATTACTTCTTCAGTAATTCTACCTAAATATATGCCTAGCTTTGTTTTACTTTTTAACTCATAAAAGGAATACTAACTAGTTTTGAAAACTTATCCCCTAAATCAGATTTATTTTTTAGTCTAGCTTATTTTTTCTTATTTTAATTGGGTTTGAATTAACAATCAATATAAATTTCTAAGCTTTAAATATAAACATAAATTATTATTATATTTTTGCCTGCTTAGGATATTTTGCATAATGGATTTAATTTTGAATGAATTAAAATCTACACATTTATAGACCTAACATTGTATTATTTGCATTATGTGATTGTCCTTGCTCTTTCTTCTCAATATACAATGCAGTCAACAGCAAAATAAAGACAGAAATGATTATTTCCTACCAAAATACAAAAAGTATTTTTGAACTTTTTTTTTTAAAGTGCTGATAGGGAAAAATTAATTTATGTGGTAATGGCTACCGGTTAGTTGAATTTATTTAAAATGTGATTAAAACTTTTTTTTAAATACTACCTTATTAAGTTATTTTAGATTAAGGTGTTCTATTGTCTGTTTTCTATTATATTCTTCTCATAGGGCCAAGTCATCATAGCTGAGCTCCTCAAATATATTCCCTTAATCTTTGAGAACTGCCAACTGCACATTCCCTGAACAGTGGAATCAGTGATGTGACTGCAGTGGTGCAATGTGTTCTAGGTGGACTGCTCCAAGGGTCCCGAGTCAGACAAAGAATCATTCGCTGCTCTGTTACGAGAACTGAGGCAAGCTTTCAATGCCAAGGGGCTCCTGCTTTCAGCTGCGGTCTCTCCAAGTAAAACAGTCGTGGATGCAGGTACGTAACTTGAACCAATCTCCCGCATAAACTTTACAGATGCATTACATCTCCATAGATTTGGAATTAAGATCGGAGGTACGGTACCTATGCAGATTATATGTAATAAATAATGGACTGTTTGACAAATATAATTGGATGAGCGTAGCGAGCGAAGTGAAGATTCCATTCTACTACACTGGAGAAAAAATTCCGGATTTTTTTTCTTTTTTTTTCTGTTTGTTAACACGATTCCGGCTAAACCGATACTCCGATTGCGATGAAATTTTATGGAGACCTTCGAAATCTCTGAACTTAGAACTGCCACGTACGAAAAATCGATCAAAAAATTATTTCTCATGAAAATCGTAATTTTACGATTTTTTTTGTTTTTCTTTTTTCTTTGTATTTTTGTGTGTTTGTTAACACGATTCCGGCTGAACCGATACTCCAATTGCGATGAAATTTTCTGGAGTCCTTTGAAATCTCTGAACTTAGAACTGACACCTTATTGAGCGCAATCGAAAAATTATTTCTCATAAAAATCGCAATTTTACGATTTTTTTCGTTTTTATTGTTTTTTGTGTGTGTGTTAACACGATTCCGGCTAAACCGATAATCCAATTGCGATGAAATTTTCTGGAGACCTTCGAAATCTCTGAACTTAGACCTGCCACGTTTTTGGGTACAATCGAAGAAATATTTCTCATGAATATCGTACTTTTACGATTTTTTTAAATTTTTAGTGCGATATTTTCGTGACATTAGGGCCGATTCTGACTTGACAGGTGGGACTACAACGTTCATATTTTACATGGACATTAAGGTAATGGTGATGTAGGTATTGCTTTCTGAAAGAAAAATTTGAAAAAGTTAGCTAGAATCTATGGAATAAAGGTTTTAATATGCGTTTTTTTAGGTTAATTTTTTTACAATTAACAAGTAACAACTTGACAACAATCACCTACAATGCATTTAAAAAACACTTGCAAAGGAAAAGTGGTCCTACGCAAACTAAAAACTTACAAAAAAGCTCATCCATCAACGCGGCGGGACTTAAGCGTTTTCCTAGTAATAACAAATATAATTATTGATTCATAGCAGTTGTCGTAAATGTTTGCACTGACTGGGGTTCAAACCCATCCCCAGTCGGGGCAAACTTTTACGACAACTGCTATGAATCAATAACTATTAGGGGTGTGCGAGTAGCACATTTTGAATTCGAGTCGAGTCGAGTATTCCTTGAAATACTCGAGTATCGAGTCGAGTCGAGTCGAGTATTCATTTCAAAATTTAATTTTTTTATTTAGTCGGTCCACTTGGAACACAACGATTTTTCTGTTGTAAACATATAAAAAATACATCATTGTACTTGTATCAGGCTATTGAGGCCTTCCTGCCCTTTGTGCTGGTCAATTTCAATAAAATTATAATTATACAAAATGTTATCAAGAGTTCCTGGCCCCATTACAATACTGCTGCGATGTTTTAATCCGAAAAAAAATCCTCCAAATTTGCACTCGCATTATAATATTCGCGGTCTAGGCATCTCCAATGCTATTTCAGCACATTTGAATATTCCGCGCCCTTGAATGGTTCCAGCAGAGTCGATAAAGAAGGTTAGGTAACTTCTTTATCGACTGGGGTAACCTTCTTTATCGACTCTAGTTCTAGCGATGGCCGACGGAGCGCGCCACGCGTCGTTCGCGTCATCAAACACTGGCATCAAAGCAAAGATGGAAGATTGAAGGAAGAGACGTCACATAAAACATGTCAAACTACGCCAACTACGATTTTAAATACGTAAAAAGTGCATTAATGGAATGTTCAATGGCATTCTTTCTTCTCGATAGTTGATCTGAAATATTAGTGATATAGACGCAACGAAACCAATAAAGGATGTTTGTTTTCGACGCCGTGTAGGCCTAGTCCTATTCCCGGTTCCCGCATCCAAGTCTCCGTTGTTGTTTATCGTAATAATTTTGAAAGCACGCAGTCTCTAGGGCCAAGGCCTACTTTTTGCCGTCACAGTACACACATAGTAGGCCTAGGTTGTAATAAGCCTAGGCCCAGGTCTCTGTACGTAGGCCTAGCCCTACTGTGATGATGGTTCTTTTCAGTTTTCATAGGATTTCATGTTTAAAACTCGACTCGAAAACTTCGAGCCTAAAACCAAACTCAACTCGATGTCGAGTATAAAAAAATACTCGAAAAAACTCGACATTTCGAGTACTCGCACACCCCTAATAACTATGTCCTTAAAGCGGGCTTATGCTTAAAAACCTTATATTAACAAATATAATAATATTGGACAAAGCATTTTCAAGTGTCTTTTTATAGCATTTTGTAGCATCTACTTTTTTGCCACTTTTAAAAACTTGTGCATGAGGTTTTTTCATATTTTTATTTGAAATTGTCATCAAGGTTGAATTTTTAAAAAATGTGTAGGCCTATACACAAATTACAGATACTACGAACTAAATAAAATAAAATAAAATAAGACTGGAAAACCATAGCTTTAAGTGAATAAAAAATAAATAACGCTTTGTAGCATCTGTTCACAAAACACTATTTTCTTGTATCTCTACAGATTACACATGTTTTATGTAAGTCTTGTCTAAAGGAAGTGATAACAAAATGACAGAGCACGGATTAAAAGGAGAGGAAGGCATATCTCTCTGGCTAGATGCATGATGAGTGACTTAATAATAATGTAAATGTGGGCATAGGAAAACAACAAGATGATATAGGTACCTAACCTTAAAGACTCAGACAAGTAAAAAAATTAGACAATAAATTGCATTGCTTGCATTCACTACAAAATTGAAGCATTTTATTTGTACAGTAGGTAGAGTAAGGATGACGACGTTTAATGTTTTAGTTAACTAATTATTCACTTGTAAAAACCGGTTTTAATAAGTTAATTTTTAAAAAAAGCACTTAAAATCATGTATCATGAGTGCGAGCGTTCTAGCGGGCTAACTACTGGAAGCACCATGCAATAGAATCTCGTCACGCTTGGCTCGGTCCACTGCAGGCATCACCGCCGCATGCACGCGCATCAGCCGATATCGTCATTATGTCCTAACAGCTGGGTTAGGCTCTCGCAAACTCTAGGCCTAGGCCTAGCGTGCAGACAAAGAAACTGGTTGATAAGATAACGTTATCTTTCAATGAGTCCACAGAAACTCACCTGGCGGATGTTGGTGAAGGTCGTTGTGCACTTTGTTACAAAACAAAGTAATGTAATCAAACAACAGAATTTGCGAATTATTTTCTCCGGAATGAACGAGTGCAAGTGTTACGAACAACATTTGTGAATATGCCGTCTAGATTAGGGTCTTTGGCGTTCTATGTGACGATGGAATATTCATAAAATCTCGTAAATAGAGACGATTCAACGTGACGGCAATGAAAACATTCTAGCGGAGCGAGATAGAGCGAGAGAGATGTGATGCGCACAGGCTGTGTCAGGCGGACTTACGTGCAACTTAGCGACCAGTAGTGACTCTTGGCCCGGCCGGCGGGGTGGGAGACAGAGCGCGGAAAATAGAAATGACTACAATAGCCACATGAGATCGCGATTTAAATAGTAATCGGTTATTGCTCGAGTAACCGGTTAACAATTAATCGTTGTATTCTCAACTAGAAGTGCACTGTGTTATTTTTTCAGACACAAAAAATTATACCTAATTTATTTACACTTTTGTTATGGAATGTCCCTATTGCCATTTTCAATTGAATTCGCCTTTGCAAAAAACATGTAGCCCCACCCAAAGGCCCTCCGAGCTCGCTCAGTTTGAGATATCTTGTTGGTTGTGTGTGAGCCAGGCTACGACGTGAAGACCCTGGGAGAGACCCTGGACTGGGTGGCCGTCATGACCTACGACTACCACGGCCAGTGGGACAAGAAGACCGGACACGTGGCCCCCATGTACTTCCACCCTGATGACGATTTCTACTTCTTCAATTCGGTGAGTCAAGACCAGGGTTCGAAATTTACGGCTGCCCTATTTTTTTATTTTTTATTTTTATTTATTAATATTTGCATTTATTTGTGTACAACAATTGACATGTAATATTAAAAATAAATGCGAGAGTGACAGATAGAGCATCTGCCCCATAGTACATGAGTACCTGTCATTCTCTAAAAGGGGCTGCCAGTTCCTTAACCCTGGCAGCATTTGGCATGTCCCAAAAATAGTTTGAACCAACCCCATAACTCCATAACTTTTCATGTTGAAATATAAAAAAAACATGTATGTACTATAAGCATATGCATAAGGGGGGACTTTGGGGACGTAAGGGACAAGTTGAGACTTAAGGCTAATCTCGACAAAGAATTGATATTTTTTATATGCTTTCATTTTACACAGTATAATACATTATGACGTTTTTGATGTAAAAAAAGTGAAAATTTATTTTTATTGCCATTGTTTTGGGCTGTCCCGGAAATTTAAATCGCTAAAACGGAAATGAATGTTTAAGAAAAACGGTTTGTTAGAATGATATGAAATTTAAACCACGTTTTTGTAGTTCTTTTACAAGTGACCTGAAATAAGTTTCATTACATTATTTTTATTAGTTTATTTATTTTGATTTTTTTAGTGTACCACTGAAAACGTGAATCAAAGTCGCTTGTGTTCAGCCCATCGTAAATAGATCAAATGGGAGAGAAATGTGGCATATTTTACTTTCACCCTATGTGTGGAACCCTCAGCTTTGATTTCCTTCTAACAACTTGTCTGTATCACCAATAGTGGCTGCTACACATTCATTGACCTGCCGTCATGTAAATCCCTCCAAAAATCGCATCGCGTCGTCGGCAACCGATCAGCTCGCGACTGAACGATGGTGTTGCGGTGGCAATCTCGGGAACTCTTGTCGAGTGGCTGGCGAGCAAAGATCCGGTGAGCTTCGGATAGCGCGCGGTTTGATTCGTTATCTCAAGTGTCAGCGATTGTAAAAGGCGCATCAGCTAAGTCTTGTGTCAGGCGTGTGTATGTGTACGTGTATTGTGCGATATTGCTGTGGACAAGTATTTTATAATATTTGTTATGAAAACTGCAGTGGCGTAGGAATGGGGGGGAGGAGGAGGGGAGGGCAAATTTAACGTGAGTAAAATATTAATCCCAGAATTTCCGTAGTAAATATGCACATACACATACAATTCGACAGTCACCTTGGTTAAACAAATATGTTTGCCTGAATGCTTCGTCATTAGATAAAAAAA
This sequence comes from Sweltsa coloradensis, assembly GCA_024449915.1. Taxonomy (NCBI): domain Eukaryota; kingdom Metazoa; phylum Arthropoda; class Insecta; order Plecoptera; family Chloroperlidae; genus Sweltsa; species Sweltsa coloradensis. The sequence continues at coordinate 286,154 of JAMZAV010001289.1, read as the reverse complement.
TAGGTTGAAATTTACTAAAATGGGTCACTTCACGTTCATTTTTTTTAGCTTTTAGATCGCAGATAGTTGCTGTAAAACATCGTTTACAGAGTCTGAGTGCAGTTAAAACATGACGAAATAACTGTGGTCTGGTATGGTAAAAATCGAAAGAGCCTCTGGCGGCTCCACCCACGAGATCTGCAAATAAATTTGCCCCCCACCAACTTTCAAAACGTTTTTACGCGCCTGATGAAAAGTAATATATTTTATCATGTAATAACATTTACCGCTATGTAGAGCTATGCGTTAGTAAAAGTAAATAACTAAATATATATACATAATGGGAAGGCGAGTCAATTCCCTCGTAATAAAGGCTGGTCAAGAAAACGAAGCAAACAATCAAATCAAATCTTTTTCGATTGTACTCAACTGTTTACAGTCTTTGTCAACGTATCATATTTCGACAAGAATGTGTGAACGATTTATGAAGATAAGAATCCGTTCCAGTTATTAAATCCAAACAACAATACTGATATCGTACCAGGGTTCGAACCCGGAACGAAGTACCCATACACCACGATTGCGTTCTATACGTTGGAAGTTCACGCTACAATCATTCTTTATTGCTGTCGAGTATCTGTTTCAGGAGACGACGAACACTGTAAAACCGATAACGTAAACAGCTCTTCCACTTGACTGAATTGAATATTATGCATGTTCTCTTTTTTCACGCAGCACTTAGCAGTCAAGGATATATTTTGTTTACTTTCAAGTGGTGTTGGAAAGCCAAGTCAGCTGTAGCTTGAACCAGACTGGAGATGGACTAGAGGACGAGAGAGCACACAAATAAAAATCTCATATAGTATACATCTTTGCTTGTTCAAAATATGATTTAAAATGTGTAGGGCTACGCATTTAAAAATTAGTTTTATAGAGAGTGTAACAGTAGTCTAAAAAGAATGTCAAATGCCTAGTTAGCAGAACTCAATCCCCACCCTGGAAATAACAGTCATAATTGCCGTTGGCGGGCATCGAAACGGCGACCTCTCGAAACGGCGACCTCTCGAATCGGCGTAAGCTACCTCTGTCTGTTTGAAATTTTGATGTCATGGTAAATGGGACTATATTTCGGGACAAAATCAGTCCGGCACGCGGGACACTTAGGTCTTATTCGGGACTGTCCCGTATTTTTTGGGACGTCTTGGTGACCCTAGTTTGAAAGCATGCTTGAACAATAAATTCAAGTGTATGCGATTTAAAAAATATATAACAGAATACTCTGGTTAGTCTGATTTACACAATTAACAAAGGTCAAACATGTCTCTGTTTTTAAATGTTGTTTGGGAAGTTGATCACAATACATATGAATGTGATCCACGTAAGAAGCCTGGATTACAATAGTTACCAACTCGGAACATTCATGGTGCACTGAAATTGCAACTCATTTTAGTTATGGAATCGAACCCGGGTCAGTAGCTTGCCGGGTGGTTATGGATTGTGTTTACACCTACACCACTGGCCTGACAGTCTGACGCTGTTGTGTGGAGGGGGGAGACATTGCGTTCAGCCGGCCGGTCTCTATCGCCGCTACAAGGTCACGAGGGAGTAATTCTTACAACGCACAAGACTATTCCGAGCATTAGCGCATACTATATTAGTGTGGGTTGTGGGCAAAGATGGTAGTATATAACCTGTCGGTTGTGGGTATAGGTCTTTCACCACAAACGTCGATATTTATATTTTCAAGACTTTGCTAATGTGTACCGTTCGATCAACATTCTCAATTGGGTTTCCTATTGTATGTCATATTGCATATTCAAAATTTTTATATTTCTATACTAAACTAATTAATTTCAAATCAACAGGTACATTGTGACTTCATTGTTAACGCCACTCAAGGGCGTCCGCAGAAATTTTGTCATGAGGGGGGGGGGGGCAAATTATAACTTGTAACTCCCGTAGGACAAACATGGGGTGTGTGGGAGGGGTGAGGCCCTCAACAATAGCGCCGCAGGCGATTTTTTTTGAAAATCAGGTTTTAGAGTGCGTTTGGTGCGTTTTAGAAGAAAGTAGCTGGCTGAATGCAATACCAAAATAATGCAATTTTTGTGCAGTCGATACTCGAAACTAGAAAACCACCAAAAGGAATTGGAACGCTGTCCTGATGGAATCGATAATGTTACATCTGCCGAATATATTATCAGATTTAATGTTGAGTAGTAATGTAAAGAAAAACGTAGACCGTTCATATTTATATTTTATATTATCAGTATCTAATTGGATGAGCGATGCGAGCGAAGCGAAGATTCCATTTCACTACACTGGAGAAAAAAATCCGTTTTTTTTTTATTCTTTCTTTCTTTCTTTTTTTTTGTATTTTTGTGTGTTTGTAACACGATTTTGGCTAAACCAATACCCCAATTGCGATGAAATTTTTTGGAGGCCTTCGAAATCTCTGAACTTAGAACTGCCACGTTTTTTTAGCGCAATCGAAAAATCATTTCTCATAAAAATCGCAATTTTATGATTTTTTTTCTATTTTTAAAACATTTCTTCGACTTATAACACCTACATGCTTTATCCGATTGTATAATGATTTTTTTACAGAACTTTAATTTTATGAATTGATGTATTCGTGTGAAATTTGAGCGGAATAAAAAAATATTTCTCATGATAATCGCAATTTTACGATTTTTTCGATTTTTTAAATTTCTTTCAATTTTTACACCGACATTCTTGATCCGATTGTAATCATTTTTTCACAGAACCCGAATTTTATTAATTTATTTTTTCGTGGGAAATTTGAGCGTATAATCGAAAAATTATTTCTCATGAAAATCGCCAATTAATGCTTTTTTCGTTTAAAAAAAAATACGCTCATCCAACAACGCGCCTGAAAAAGCGTTTGCGGAGCTTGATAGTTAATATTTTAATAAAATTGCTTATAAATATAGGATTCCAAGAAGGGGGGGGGGAGGGGAGTGCCCGCCTTGCCCCCCCTGCGGACGTCCTTGACGCCACTAACGACTACTTTGTGGAAAGAATACTTCCAGACCGACAACACTGTGGACAGATTTCATGCTTCCGAAACTCATCAACTTCTATATTAATTGTATTTTACCCGAGTAAGCCGATCCCCGTATTCCTAGAGGACAATGTGTTAGGGAACATGTCAATGTTGAACTGGCTCGACAGAACGAACTAAAAAACGGTCCCTGGTACCAAACCTCCAAAAAGAGTAATATCGAAGGAAGCAAAATCAGGAGTCAGGACCACATAAAAAACGAAAGTGATCTGACTCAAAGTTCAAGCAGCTTTTTTTAACATATTGTTCGTTGGAAAAACATGTGTTGATATTTACTAGGCCGCTTTGCGAACGCTTTTTTTGGCGCGTTGATGGATGAACTTTTTTAAGTTTTTAGTATGCGTGGGATCTCTTTACTTCTTCAAGTTCCATTGCAAAATCAATTGTGTTAAGTAAGGATAATTTTTATAAAGTAGTACTAATTGCTATGGTTATTAGAATGAAAAATATCTGGAGGCCCGAAGACTTACTTTTTGTACACATTATAGGTGATTGTAGTCAAGTTTCTATAGTTACTTGTTAATAATCAAGTTTTTTGAGGTATATAACCTGTATTTCGATGGATTCTGGCTAACTTTTTCATTTATTTTCTTTCAAAAGGTACTACATCACCATAATCTTAACGTCCATGTAAAATATGAACGTTGTAGCCCCACCCGTTTGGTCAGAATCGGCCCAAATATCACGAAAATATCGCATTTAAAATCGAAAAAATCGTAACAAAGTACGATATTCATGAGAAATATTTCTTCGATTGTACCCAAAAACGTGGCAGGTCTAAGTTCAGAGATTTCGAAGGTCCCCTCCAATTTTCATCAAGATCGCAAATGCCGTTTACCTGGTAGAGCGCGAACAAACAGACAGAAAAACAAACAACAAAACAAAAACAAAACACCCGAGCTATTTTTTTTTTTTTTTGGGGGGGGGGGGGGGGCTCAGTCTAATTGAAGTCTTCGCTTCGCTCATCTAAAAATCTCGATAGTCGATAATCTTAAGTCATTATAGACACTCGAAACAAATAATTGCCAATCGGTCAAAAACGGCCCGAAACACGTCGTTCGTTCGTCGGAGGAGGACGACGCTTTGCATTAGTTGTGCAGGCAACTTGCATTGCATTGCATGCATAGTCTCGCACATTTTAGTGACAGTGACACGGCTCATGATGGTTGGTACGGGAGTTACAACGAACAGGTAAACAGTACTTGTTCATTATAGGGATCCCCCGAAAAGGAAAGTAGGTAAGTGCGGTTGGGGGGAAACGCGAAGCACCGTGGGGGGGCCTAGCTGACACAGCAAAGCACTTCATGCTCCCCCCCCCCCACTGTTACTGGGGGGTCCCGTAACGGTAATGAACAACTACCAAAATAACACCTAGTACCAGTTCGAAACTGTTTACTTGGCGCATCTGTCTGTGATCTCGAGGTCACTGAAGGTCAAGCCATCGCTTTTCTCCCAATGCACGCCTCTCACCCCCCGCGCCCTAATGATTGTATCAGTTCATTCCTTTGCTTGCGCCTGCTAATCTTATCACCAAACAACGAATACCAGTCATGGCCACACGTCGGACACTTCAATAACGCTGTCAATTGAACGACGATCGATGGACCATGGACGATGCAATCGAACTTCACAGAGCCAAGACATCTAAGAAATGCGACCTTCACAAAGACGAGCATTGTTTACGCAACAATCACAGTAAGCCTACCTGGTCACGCGCTGGGGGGGGGGGCGTTAATGACGCTGTGTCTTGTCTGTCGCGAAACGGGAAAAGAATTATAATTCATTTCGTGAGTGGTGTACTGTTATTTTCTATGTTACGTCGATCTGATTCATGCTTATCATTATTTTTATAAGCATTTTATAAAATTTATCATGTATTTTCGTTTACGAAAGCCTACTCGAGGACAATGATGCTGTCGCTGCACACTCGTCCTAGGTCCTAACTTAACGTTCCGCGATGAATCGTCAATCGTCGCTGATAAGTTTTCTAACCTTGACTTGAACCTACTGTTTACAAACGTGCTATTTTTATTATCTCGGGGTTTTTGCATACGTTTATAACGGGTTTTAAAACAAAAGATTGGATTGACAAATAACACGAATTCTATGTGTTCTACACGCGGGATGGAAAAATCTAGCCCTAGCAAAACAAACACAAACATGTACAGTGGCGGATCGGTGATGCAACAACATACAACTTCTGCCCTCGCGGGTCCCGAAGAGGTACCTGACCTGGCACGCTAGTGCTGAGCCGCTCCACTCCCAGGGCTGCACTCGTCCGGTGGTCGCTCGACGTTCCTGCTTGTCCTGTACTAGTTGCTACTTAAGAATTAGATAGTTGAGAAATGCTGAATGGCTGAGAAATGAACTATAAGGAGATTTAGGATGTTCATGATAACTCAGTGGAGGTGAAACAATTAAACGCAAGTGGCGTTATATTGTAACATTTGTGACATGCTAACTAGCCAATCCGGGTTGTTTTAATTTAGGGTGGAGTCCCCACTCATTGCAAAGATAAAGAAAACATAAAAATAATAAATTAATACTGGTTAACACAATCCTTAAGAATATGGATTATTATACGACGAAGATTCGAGGCCTATCGTGTTCGTAGAGGGGGAGGGGGAGGACGTCGCCATCTTTGGAAGTGCCTGCACGGGAGTGCGGGGGAGAGGGGTGGCGACGGTAGATCTCTGCGACGGAAGGGCCTGTGTCCGCAGCTTGCCGTGGTATCGGGTCACGGTGATCTTGAACTCGGCCGATTTACCGACCTTCCTAAGAGACTCCTAGGCCCTCAGATGAAACTCGAAGTTCTCTGGCGTCTCGAACAATTTGGGGGGGTTGCAACTTATGGGTATTTAGCTTATTGCGTAGTGTAGTGGTGTCCAAACGGTGATGTATAGGTGAACACGGGTATCGTCCCACGTGTTGGAACATACAAGTCACTTACTTCGGAAAGACGGAAAAACCTTGAAACACTCGTACTGAACTCGAATGCACTCCGTCTATTGTTGTAGATATAAGAATTTACCATTAGTTAATTGCGATTGTCGTCGTTATTCGCGCATGGCTATGAACATCGACATGTGGCTAGCACGTTACTTCGGCTATCACGAGATTATGATATTTACTTGAGAAAAAAACATATTATACACGCGAGATGTATGGCTCGACCTCAGCAGGAGGTACAAACCATCCTGGGATCTCCCCCACTTTCGCGAAAATACCCATGCTTCCAGAACATGGTTAAAAGGAGCACTCTACTGCCCAGTCAACCGCCCCGTCTCTCTCGTGAATGTCCGTAGTGGACGATCCTTTGCTCGAAAACACCTCTTGCTTGACTACTTCCGTTGGTCTTTACACTCTGCCCTGTTGATTGGGTCTCACACCGCGAACTTCAACTAAGGGCTGTGTTATTGGTCTAGGGTTGCCTTAAGTCATTTCCGCTTTCTGGACGAGAATTCGACTTCAACTCGCGTTTTTTACTGCCTCGCTGGCTTCGGCCAGACGTCCGTGGGTTGTCATGGCCGAGGCCACGCCGAGGACCAGTTGAAGCGGAGGGGATGATATCGTGCTATGCTACACATTCTGAGCCCAAAACACCTTCACTTGCGGTGCAAACTCAACTTTCAAGCTTCTCCTATGACAGGTGGTTCGGAGATCACGGTTTTACCTGTACTCCCTATCTCAAAAACATCGGTGAAAATTACCAAAACATTGACTTCAGCTGCACTTGCAACAACTAGAGTGGCTACTACTATTACTTGTGATCATGTGACAATCACGTACATTGTAGCAATATGCACATTTTACTTAGCAAATAAATGCCTAACTGTATACAATTAAACTTATAATATGCAAATATATTAAAATAAAATGAACAAATTTTTCCTTCGGCTGAGGGCCAAAATAGACGCGACACAGGGCGTGTCGGTTACAATAGCCCCCTTAGGCTTCTGGAGAGTACTGACATCATGTCCCTAGAAGTTAACCTTCGTGGACCATCGTACGGCCACATCGCGACTGACTCAAATTCAAGAAAGCATTTTTATATTGAACCTACGTGAGGGGCGTGTAGGCAACAATTTATTGGCCGCTAGGGTGTGAGTGCATTCCTGTCCCAATAAAACATTACATACATTAAAACCCACACTTTCCACTGGGCACATCCTACGATTCTCCTATACCTCAGCGAAGTTACAGTTGTTGACCCACAGGTCCCCACAAGACATAATTGTTGATTTATACTGGCCTCCCCTGGAACGTATCACACCCAGGAACCCTTGTTGCTAAAAAACAACCACAAAGTTCCACAAGGAACTCTCCCTTGTTCCTAAACGCACCTCGCGCTACGCCACTGTAACACAAGTTGACGCTGAACCGGTCTCACGCGCACCGGTGTCCACAACCCTGGTGCGTCACGCGCTCTAGCGGCCAGGCCGTGCCACCTCTTACTCCGTACTGACAAATGTTTGCTACCAGTGTGAGCCTACTCGCCCATCGGACGCACTCATAAGTAAGTGTCTGACCACATGGTAAGTGGTGGACTCACCGACTTCCCATCCTAATAACAACAAAAGTACCGGGCTAACTCGTTATAGATAGTGGTTACGTTACATTTAAAAAGCTTGACCTTATACCTACGGGAGATTTAACAAGACAAAATTTTCCTTCACGCCACGAGGGCAAATTAAAATTAAAATTACATTTATCGTACCCTACTGTGAGTTTATAAAGAAAACGCCATATTACACCTACACTTGAGATGAAGGGTGACTCGTTCACTAAAGAAAGTTCTACAGAGGACTACGCAGGTAAGACTAGTCAACCCCGTGGGTGACCAAACCTTACGTTCACAATACTCATGCGCTCCAACCAAAGACAACAAACCTACAAACTCAGCTGACTTTCTAGGTCACGCATCCTGGACTCGAATACATTACCCGACTCGCTCGTGGAAAAGTACTTGGTTCGTTGTGACCTGGTTGGTGACAACTCTAACGTGCCATGCGGCCGCGGTCGGTAGTACCACATTTAAATTCAATAGCTACGTACATGTACATCACACAGAACAAAAGAAACATCAGAGAGCACAGCTCAGAAGACACAAACTACCGTCCTGATTCTATCGCGTAACAAGAAAAAGGTGCTACTGAGCAAATATAACCATGTGCCTGAGAGGTACATACTCCCAGGCGCGATCCCTTGTCTACGCAGAGGTTATGTCCGTACACAGCATGCCTATAGGGGCATTTTCCAGGGGGACCTGTGTTATGAAGATATGGCCGTACACAAATCGACGCGAGATTCTCAGAAGATCAGCACGTCCGGACTGGCGTCCAATGTAACGTAGGTCGGAAAAAACTTACTGCTTGTCGTCATGACAGAGTCCAGTATTAAAAGGCAAGCATTAGCCAAGTCCCAAGTCTGTTTCGTGAGTGGTGGGGATGGAGTTCGTGCTTCCGCAAACTGTTGACTGTCGTCGGTGTTGCGTCTCGTTGGACAACTACGGTCACATGACACCCGGTGCAGTCGTGCTCTGTAGCGATCAGCTCCCTCAGCCGTTCGTCTTCGCACCTCGTGCGTCTAACCTTGCCTAGGGCTCTCTCTCTCGCTCGCTCTCTCTTCGACGCCCGAGTCCCTTCGAATTGGCGCTTGTGTGCTGCGCAGCCACTGTATAGTTCACCACTCTCGGCTCGTGGGTCTATCAACACGTGGGGGCCGCGTGCTTTCGTGTCCGGGGTTCGGTTTCCTAGTGGACATGCCCAATCCACACACATATCTAGCTATCTGTACAACACGCTCGCAACTTGCTTCCCTCTAGAGGGCCGACTTCTACTTTTAAGGTTGACTACCATTATACACGCCCTTCACTACGCACTTGTGCATCGGATAGCTCGTTACCGCATTACACCTGCAACCGGCTTGTAATGACAAAAGTCGACTGTACAAATAAGAACAACTTCTTACGCTGCTTGTGGTCATGTTGGATACATTCAAATCCTTCAACAACACCATTCACTAATTCCTCTCCAGTGGGTTGATTCGGTGTCCGCCCCCTCTCAGCTCGCGCTGCGGTACTAAGGTTGGACGCCGTAGTGACGCGCCGCATAAAAATACCACGAGAAACAAATTACCAAATCACTAACTTAAAATTACTGTTTCGAAGACACTCTTCGTACGCCTCGCCACGGGTCATTAGTGAGCTCGAGGCCTTTCTTGAATTATGACGGGCCTGCCCCCCTAGCTCTCTCTAGGCTAATTATACTGGCGGGTCGGGTCGGGGTCTCTTTACGTTTAGCAACGACTGCCACCTCCTGCTTCATACGTCTCTTGACGAACCTCGTGTACTCGGGCTTGAATACTTCATTTTTACTCGCGCCACACACTAGTTCTGACAGCGCCACAGAACCACGTGCTCAGGCTTCGTGCGCGTGACCACACCCCTATATCTTTCGAGAAGGGCCTCCTTCATAAGTTCGAAGAACATGTTATGGGTGGTTTCGCGGAGCCAAGCGAGCACTTGTCCCCTGAACACTGCGTTGCTAGCATAACCTTGGAGTTTTCCGAGACGTGATATTCGCCCCGAAACCGTTTTTCTAATATGTACTAGAAATTCTTGCGGTGTAACCCAGACGCCGTATTGGTGAAGATTAATTTTCCTATAGCTAACGCTCGTTAACATATTTTTACTTCTTTTGCATCGGTCCGCTCTACCGCGCTCACTCCGCTCTCGAAACTGTGCGTCTCCTGATCGGGCTCTCGGAGGTCGTCCCACAATTTCCGTCCTCAGCGTCGCGACGCGCGCATCGAGTCGTCTCGAATTGGCTTATACCAGCTGTCGTTCGTTCGGGCGGTCCGTGTCACTCTCGATTTCCTCGCGGTATATAGCCTTCGCCCCAGGGTTGCCATGCAGCCGACAAACCATCCATGGTGCTCGCAATCCAGCTATCGCGTTTGCGCGTCTTAATTTGTCGAGGACTAGCACAACCGATTCTACGTTGACAATATCCCTTCGTTGTCGGTTATGCCACGCTCCTGCCTTCTCCGTCTCACTCGCAATCTATGCGTTGATAGCATCAATTTCGTGCGAATATTAGATTCCAGCGTTTGTTAGCGATTCGCGCTGCTGTTATTATCCTTAGTTCTTGATTTGCTATCTGCTCGATTTTTTGTTGAGTCCGGGCCTGATACGTCAGATTGTACCGTAAGCAATAGTATTGACATTTGTATATTTTACGCCTCAGCTGTTCTTTCTCTTTACTCCCACTCTTCTCCATCTAGCTAGCCGCTTGTCATAGGCCTTTCGCCAGTTCTCTCCTTCGCTTGGCGGGGTTTTGGGGAAATATCATGCATTGTGTCCCTTCTCTCGAGCAGTTTATCCATTCTAGTAATTTAATTTTGACCTCCCACGCGTCCCACGCTTCTTCACTCATAAACGGGCTGTAGGGCTCTAGTTCCCACAACGTTGCCGATGTTTCGGTTAATCGCTCTGTCCCTTCCGATTCGACGGGAGTCTCGGTCTCTTGACTTCGTGTCTGACTCATTGTCTCGACAACGGTGAACATCTCGTAACACCTTACGTCTCCTGATCATCCTCGTCGTATGTATTGTGCCCCTGTTTTCCGCGGAATACGCTGGGTACCAAACACCTGCGCCTAGCCTCGCTTCTATTTTCTTGTCCGTTGACATTGTTAACTTTTGCTTTTCGGCATTATTTCATCTGGTAATTCGTGTTCTTGATTCGCGGTGATTATAAACAACAACAATCTCAAACTTCGCGTCAGCGGTGATCGAAAGTCCAACGCCTGGGTATCACTTCTAACCCACACAAACAAACTCTCAATCCCGGTCGCGGGATTAACGTGCCTCGCAGGTTGGGCCGCCAATTTGTCGCGCACACTCGATCTAGGTCCTACTTAAACGTTCCGCGATGAATCGTCAATCGTCGCTGAATAAGTTTTCTAAACCTTGACGTTGAACATACTGTTACAAAAGTGCCTATTTTTATTATCTCGGGGGTTTTTGCATAGTTATAACGGGTTTTAAACCAAAGAGGATGACAAATAACACGAATTCTATGTGTTCTACCGCGGATGAGAAAAATCTAGCCCTAGCAAACAAACACAAACATGTACAGTGGCCGGATCGGTGATGCAACAAACATACAACTTCTGCCCTCGCGGTACCGAAGACGAGTACCTGACCTGGCACGATTAGGCTGAAGCCGCTCCACTCCCAGGGCTGCCACTCGTCGGTGGGGTCGCTCGGACGTCTGCTTTCCTTGTACTGTGTGATACTTAAGAAATTAGATGTTGAGAACTGCTGAGGCTGAGAATTGACTTATAAGGAGGATTTTAGGATGTTCATGCTATCACTCAGTGAGTGAAAACAAATTAAAGCGTGGCGTTATTATTGTACATTTGTGACATGCTAACTACTGACATCCGGGTTGTTTTAAATTAGGGGTTGCGATCCAACTCATGCAGATAAGAAAAAATTAAAATTAATAATTAATACCCTGGTTACACAATCATAAGACATAGGGATCTATTATAATCGAAGATCGTAGCCTATCGTGTCGTATGAGGGGAGGGGGAGGACGTCGCAATCTTGGAAGTGCTTGCACGGGAGGGGCCAGGGGAGAGGGGTGGCCGACGGTAGATCTCTGCTACGGAAGGGCCTGTGTCCGCCGCTTGCCGGTATCGGGGTCACTTGATCGTGTGAAACTGGCGATTTTACCGACCTTCCAAGAGACTGCCTAGGCCTCAGATGAACCGCGAAGTTCTCGGGTCTCGAACATTTGGGGAAGTGCAATTATGGGGTAAATCGGTATTATCTTACTTGCGTAGTGTAGTGGATTGTCCAAACGGTGATGTAGAGGTGACCGGGTAGTCCACTGTTGGAACATACCATGTCAACTTACTTCGTGAAAAGCACCGGAAAACTTTGAAAGCACTCTTACGGAACGTCGCATGTCACTCCGAGGTGTAGATATAAGAATTTACCATAGTAATTGCGATGTCGTCGTTATTCGAGCATGGCTATTGAACACTCGCATGTGGCTAGCACGTTACTCGGCTATCACAAGATTATTGATATTTACTTGAGGACAACAACATAGTTATACACGCGAGATGTTTAGCTCGACCTCCAGCAGGGAGGTACAAACCATCCGGGATTACTCCCCCACTTTCGGCGAAATTACCCATGCTGCCAGAAAAACACTGGTTAAAAGACTGGCACTGCTACTTTGCAGCAACCGCCGTCTTCTCTCGTGAGGTGTCCATTAGTGGACGATCCTTGCTCGAAAACACTCTTGTTCGACTTACTTCCGTTGGTTTTGACACTCTGCCCTGTGATTGGGTTCACTGTACACTGCGAAACTTCAAAATAAGGGCTGGTATTTGGTCTAGGGGTTGCCTAGTATTTCGCTTTCTGGACGAGAATTCGACTTTCACTCGCGTTTTTACGCCCGCTGGGGCTCGGCCCAGCGTCCGTGTGGTTGTCATTGGCCGACGGCCACGACGAGGACCAGTGAAGCAGAGGGGAGGGAATGTACTCGGCTAGGCTACACATTCCTGAGCCCAAAAACCTCCACTTGCACGGTGCCAAACTCAACTTTCCAGCTTCTCTAGCAGGGTGGTTCGGAGATCCCGTTACCTGTTACTCCCTATCTCAAAAAACATCGGTGAAATTAACCAAATACATTGACTCTTCAGCTGCACTTGCACAACTAGGAGTGGCTTACTGGACTTATTACTTTTCTGATCTGTGACATCACGACCATTTGATAAGAATATGCAAATTGTACTTTTAGCCAAATAAATGCCTTAACTGTTACAATTAAAACCTTTATCATATGCAATATATATTAAAATAAAAAGAAAAATTCTCCGGAGGAGGGCCAACCAAAATGAGACTTGCACAGGCCGTGCGGTTACAATGCAGTTCTGAATTCTGAGAGATCCCATTTCCAAAGCATGAGGCGCGTGGCAGAGTGCAAAAAAACGTTCATGGACATTCTTGCGCACTTGACGTTGCGCTGCCTTCCTGCCTTCGTCAATCGTCTGGCCACCAGTCTATAATTGTGTTTCATCCAGATATTGTTAGATCATGTAGTTTCAGCATGTTATGACGGCTGTCTTCTATTGAGAGATGGCAATATTTCATACGGCAATTTAGAAAAAAATATAGACTATTGTCACTAAGCACACTCATCCCTCAATCGAATCTGTTAACATTAGCGTTTGAGAATTGAGATGCTTTTAGATTTTATAGATCTCATCAGTCAAAACTACAAACATAAAACTATTTATTTTGGACAATGTAAAATATATACGTATTCAGGCAAAACACGCCTCTGAAAAAGACTATTTAAATGCATTGATATTTACTTATTTATGAATCCACGACAAGATTTGAATCGTCGGGTGTCACGATACCGCCATAACTTTTAGGCCTTAGCAGATGAGTTTCAGATGCAACCGACTGCGGATGATTGGAAATTGAATCAAAATGCAAATCATGTGAACTGTCGTTATATTCGTAGCCTATGTCACACTACAAAATAACATCTATCTAAATAACTGAAAGTGGTGGTTGTATCAACAAAACGGTGTGTGATGTTGTTTGGTCGAGCTTTAGGCTAGCTAGTCTAGCGGGCAATGCCACAGTTCAACGCATACCGCCTGTAATCCACCACCATGACTCATACTCCTCAATAAGGCTTTTCCGCTGCGATCGATTTATAGCGAGATATAACTTCAAATATAACGCGCCGGATGTAGCGAGCCAAGCGATGTTTTCGGTTTCGCAGTCTATCGGAAAACGCTGACTGCCCCCTTTTAGAGGGCCATTCGCCGGTAACGGAGCCGTTCGCGAGCTAGGGGGGAACGCTAGCGCTAAATCAAGTGGCAGCGCGGGCTATAGAATAATCTTAACAAATGTGTGTACGAATTTTTTCGTCAAACGGTACAAATACGAGTTTTGTACCGTTTGACAAAAAAAATCGTAAACCAACTGTTATTTTCAGAAAACTATTTTACCTATCAGTCAAGTTATAGCTAAAGGTGTTTAGACAACTATGGCAGAAGAAAACCGATTTCTCAAATTTAATTTTGAACTAGTCTTGTATATCACACTTTTGTCCAAAAATCTAAATATAATTTCCAAATATGAGGTTATGTCCCGCCCAAAAAAATTCACAATTTTTTTCTGTTATTTTAAAGGCCTTCTTTCATTCAGCAACTTTTCAGACATGTTCCTTCGACTTTGCCATTATCGGCCAGAGGTAGTACAATAGCCTTAAATGTAATACAATAATACATGGAAAAAAATAATGGTTTAATGTGGCTTGTTGGTATTGTAGTTAGCGTCTCTGCTTCCAATGCAGATGGTCCAGGGTTCGATTCCCGTTAAAGTCAGAAGTTTTTTAACTTCTGATTTGGACTTAAGTCCATCAGTTTTTCTCTTGGGAATTTGTAAACGGTGACTTAAGAGCCGTCCTAGCAATGAGGCACATAATAAATTCAAAGTTGTTCCGAATCGGCCGTGTTGATTCTGGTGTTGATCCGCGGGTGTTCGCACTGTCCATACCACTCGTTCTATATTTTCTACTAAAAAATATTGATCTTTGGTTGGTTATCGCTCACTCGTCGATTGCGTCGGGGCCTACAGGGTTGGCTTGGTTGCTTTGGTTTACTGTCTCCCACTGAAGATCAGTTATATGACTTAGTGGGTAGACTCTAAATACGAATTTATTTATTTATTTTATTTATTTAATGAAAAAAACTAAAAAGGTAGGCTTTTATTCAGGACTATACCGTACAGTATTATAAAATTCCTAGATCTTTCAAAGTGCATATTCAATAATTTTTTAGGGCTGACTTTGTTCTATAGTGGTTCCAACAAAAGAATGCAGATAGCTCGAAATTTTTTTCACAACATAACAACTTTGTCAACTCTATTCTCACTAGCTCAGCGTGGATCTGGCACATGATCTAACAATATATCTCGTTACTAAGGTCTGCCCGTCCCGCGATGAGTTTCGTTCAAGGCATGACTTCAGCCGGTGCGCACTGCTGGCCAGCTGCCTGGGCTGTACAGTGAGGATGAGGGAAACATGTGTACAAAACGAGTGTTTATTACTAATCAATTTCAAAGCAAGATTCATTTTCATCGCGTATCTTCAATTATTGGTGTCATTTTCTTTTATTTCCGTTATAAGAAACAAATAAAATAATCATCAGATAGATGGAAAAAGTGAACTCTTATCATATCCACCACACACTCCATCAACAAGATATCAATATAAATAAACATAAAAACAATAGTAACAATAATAATAGTCATAGGCCTAATAGTGATAAAAAAAATTTTTTTTTTTTTTTTTTTACTTTTATTTATATTATTTATTATCTCTTGTACATTTTTAGGAGATTAAAATAATTTAAACCAGAATAATTGAAACATGTGTGGGATCTTGAATTATTTTAAACAAGGCGCGCAGGCAAACTGTGTAAACAATAAAGGCAAGGCAGTGAGTACGTATAATAGTAGGGGCGGTGAGAAGAGAAGAAGGCGATTGATGGCGGGCATAGATTGTGAATTGGAAACGTGTTGTAAAAGCTGATGTTTTAATTTGTAGTAAAATAAAGTCTGAGTTTTAATAAAGTGAAGTTGTTTAATTATAAACGAAGGTACAATAGGGTTGTATCTTACAAATCAGAAGTGGGATTGTAAATGAAGAACGCAGTAAGTTAACTGGTAGAAGACTTATTTTCGGCGCAGATATAAAACGACGGAAAGCGTTTTTCCATGAAAGAACGCGAGAACAAAAGAAGTGACCAAAAACTAGATGTCCCGAGAATCGGCTGTTGAACGAAAAGTGGTAAGAAAGTAGAAGAAATAGAGGCAAACATGCAACGATTTGATTATGATAATAAATTTGAAGGTACAGAAAATGAAAGTGTTGAAAGGCCTAGTCCTAGTGCTATGCATAGGCCTAGCCTTGCCACAGAGACGAGAATTCCTCTGACGCACATTCCAAGAGTAGACCTAGGCCTAGACTCAAGTGTTGAGATGGAGGCTTGTTTACCAAATAGCCCTAGGCTTAACCCTGCAATTCATGAAAACAATGCTGCAGGTGAAAATCAAAATATGATGACCGTTCTGCTACAACTGTTGGAACAAAATCGCCAACGAGATGAAGCAATAATACAGTTACTTAATAGGCCTACTATACCAAGAGAGGTGGAAAACGTAGACCTATCTCACGTTAGACAGCAGGATGCTTATCACATCATGCCAGATCTATCGAAAAACATATCTGATTTTAATGGGGAAGGGACAGGAGGTGCGTGGTTACAAAATCTGGAGACAACCTCAAATCTTCATGGGTGGCCACCTTCCTTCAAGTTGGAGGCTGCAAGATCCCATCTAACCAAGGCAGCACACCATTGGTATATGGCGCGACATGAAGAATTCACGACTTGGGATGAATTTAAACGACAGTTCAAGAAAACTTTTGTGGGTGACGTTGGTCTCAGCTTACCGGAACGTTGGAAGAGAATGAACGAGCGGTATCAACTGAAGGGTGAAAACACAAACAATTATTTTCACGAGAAGATGCGTCTGTGCAGAGACCTTAGGCTAGACTTCGAAGATTCTAAGAGACAAATGTTAATAGGACTGTGGTCCCGGGAATTAAGCAATGTTCTGATGTCCAGGGTGAATACAGATGAAGACGATCTACTGAAGGATGTGCGCAATTACGAAGAGGTGGAACGTGAACGTGCAGAAAGAATACACAATCATAGAAGAGATGCAGATAAGAGAGTACCACAGCCAATGCAACCTTCAAGACTTCAAGTAGGTCTACACCAGGTAAAGATTGAAGGTGTCCAACAGCCATACAGTCAACAGAAGCCGATGCCGACATCTGCTCATCAAGGTGTAGCAGAGCAGCGTCCTCCTCCAAGGTATGATCAAAGGACAAGGGGAGTACCGGTGACATGGAATGATCAAGGTGAGCCCAAATGTTTCAACTGTAATTATTTTGGCCACATTTCTAGGGACTGTCCAGCACCAAAACGACAAGTTGTATGTCATGGTTGTGGCAAGCAAGGTCACGTCCAGCGTTTCTGTAATGATTCTACTTCTAAACCAAGTGTATTGCGAAGCAATTCGTCTGTGAATGTTATTGATGAACATGGAACACCCTGTAGCACTGGCATGGGAATGTCTAAATACATGAAAAATGCTATAGTAAATGGTAAGTTCACTGTTAATGCTCTATTAGACACTGGTTGTTCGACGTGCACTATTACTGAGTCGGCAGCTACTCGGGCAAATCTGGAAATTTATACAGACTCAAGTCCACTGTTTGGTTTCGGTAGCACCACCAAGGAAGTGTTAAAAGCAGCTGGATGTACCACCGTAAACTTAGAGATTGATGAAGTTTGTGGGAGAGTGACCATGTTGATAGTACCAGATTCAGTTCAACCGACAGACTTACTCGTTGGCCGGTCATGGCTCGATCAGTCACATATCGCTTTTGTCAAGGTAGAAAATAGTTTGAAGTTGGGTTATCGAGACGAAGAGCCATTTGCGAACATAATCGTGGATGACAAACCAAGTAAAGGAAAGATTGTTGTTATGGAAGAAACCACGTTGAACAAAAACGTGATTAATTGGGTTAATGTCCGTGTAAATGCAAAACCCGATTCCGATATAATTTTGTTCCCTAATAGTAGGTCTAATGAGAATTCGGTAGGAAGCCTCTTCAAGCTAAAGAATGGTGAAACTCGGATTCCGGTCTATGGATCGTATACAGAAGACACCGTACTCAAACGAGGGCAATTGTTAGGAAGGGCAGAAGAGGTAAAGCTATCCGAGCTGAAGGAAGTTGAACTAATCCAGGATGTTAGTAGCGTAGAGAATAAAAGGAAATGCAACGAAAATAACGAAACAGATGTAAACGATGAAGAGTTGTTATTGTTATGCAACGATAGGCAGAATGTGAAAGAACCAATACGATTGGAAGAGCTTAATGTAGGTGAAACGATAACAAAAGAGCAGTCAATTGAATTACTAGAACTACTGAATGAATTTCGGCATTGTTTTGCTAAAGATATGTCGGAACTAGGATGCACTGATGTAGTATCGATGGACATTGTGGAAAAGGAAGGTAGTAGACCAGTCAATAGCCGTCCTTATAAAACAACAGCAGGAGAACGAGAAGAAATAAAACGAATAGTTGAAGAGTGGAAGAAAAATGGAATCATAAGCAAGACGCGGTCGCCATACGCGAGTCCTGTCTTACTTGTACGTAAGAAAACCGGTGAAAGTAGACTTGTTGTTGATTACCGTAAGTTAAACGAACAAACTGTGAAACAGCACTATCCCTTACCAAATATAGACGACCAACTTGAACAACTTTCGGGCAGTTGTTTATTTACGGTACTCGATTTGGCTCACGGGTATTTGCAAATACCGTTAACAGAGGAAGCAAAGCACAAAACGAGCTTCATTACACCGGATGATACAGGACAATTTGAAAGACTAATGTTTGGTCTGTCGAATGGGCCGTCAGAGTTCCAACGAATGATGAATGTAGTGCTAGGATCTTTGCGTAACAAAATTGCATCGTGTTACTTGGATGACTTGCTCGTATATGCAAAGGATTGGGCAGAAATGCTTGAAAGACTTCGTCAAGTGTTGACTGCCTTGTCAAAGGCAAAGCTAACTCTGAAGATTACAAAGTGTGAGTTCGGTAAGAAGAAAGTAGACTACTTGGGATTTATAATTTCAGGCGGCAGTATCCAACCAGGCTTGCGGAAGATTGAGAGTGTGGATAACTTTCCACGACCATGTAATGTACACGAGGTAAGAAGGTACCTAGGATTGACAGGTTTCTTCAGGCGCTTCATAAAAAGATATGCAGAAACGAGCAGAACCTCTCACTAGGCTGACCCAAAAGAAACAGTTATTCCATTGGGACGAAGAACAGGAAAATGCGTTTAGTGACCTGAAGCTAGAATTAACACGTAAGCCGGTACTTGCACTCTACAACCCAAAGGCATATACAGAACTCCATACAGATGCCAGTAGTCATGGTCTAGCTGGAATGTTGCTACAAAAGGGAGATGATAATAAACTTCACCTAGTATACTGTGTGAGTAAGCGTACGAGTGAAGCGGAACGCCATTTCCATAGTAGCCGACTCGAACTAATGGCATTGGTCTGGTCTATTAGTCGGTTGCGATCGTTTCTACTTGGTATCAAGTTTGTAATTGTTACCGATTGTAAATCGTTGATCTATCTTAACGCAAAGAAAACCCTAAATCCTGTAGTAGCGAGGATGTTTGATCTTATACAGGAGTATGATTTTGAAGTAAAGCACCGTCCAGGTGATAAAATCCAGCACGTTGACGCTCTTAGCCGAGCACCAGTTGGTGAAGCCAGCGATACCATGGATGAAATTATTAGTGATAAACTTGATGTGCTGTTAACAATTTCAGTGGCAGATCAAGTGCTAATGATGCAACGTGGGGATGAGAAGCTGAATGATTTAATCAAGATACTTGAGAAGCCAGAAGACGAAAGGTCAGTAAGAGAAAAGAATGACTTTCAAGGTATGTCGTTGATCGATGGAAGACTTTTCAAGAAGATTACTGAGAACAAAGAAGAAAGGTGGTTATATGTGTTGCCAGACACAATGAGGAAAGGTATGGTGATAAAGTTTCACGACTTAGCAGGGCACTTTGCTGTTGATCGCACTGTTGCTAAACTCAAGGAAAGATATTGGTTCCGAAACATGAAACGCTATGTGAAAAATCATATTTCAATGTGTTTCGACTGCCTCGTAAACAAGATTCCTAGTGGTAAACAACCAGGACAGTTGTACCCCATCCCACCAGGAAGACGACCATTTGAAATCGTGCACTTAGATCATCTCGGCCCTTTTCCGAGAAGTTCTAAGGGAAATAATGAGCTACTTGTTGCTGTTGACAACCTGACCAAGTATGTACATATATATCCGGTACGAGATACGTCAACCAAGAATGTTCTATTATGTTTGCGGGATCTGATTGCGGAACGGGGGTTACCTGACCGTTTAATTACTGACCGAGGTACCTGTTTCTCATCAAAGAAGTTTGAAGAGTATTGTTCAGAGAATGGAGTTAAGCATACATTTAACTCGTCAAGGCACCCAAGGGCCAATGGCCAAGTCGAGAGAGTTAATCGAACTATATTGCCAGTCATTGCAATAGCCATGAACGATCCTCAACACAAAGATTGGGACATTACGATGAAGAAAATCCAACGAGATATCAACACATCAATAAATAAGACGACCGATAGAACACCGTTTGAGCTTCTGCATGGCTATAAGCCTCGTTTTAGTGATGGCGTGTTGCGTCCATTAGTAGATTGTCCTGCAAATAAAGAGTGGACACCTGCAGAAACTTTGCAAGAACAAGCGAGGATCGACATAGAGAATAAACAGTGTCAGTACAAGGAGTACTTCGACAAGAAGCATTACGTCGGCATGAAGCTAGACAAAGGAGAAGTCGTAGTAATGCGCAGAGCACCCAGCCATACAGGACAACCAACGAAGCTGCAACCTAAGTTCCGTGGACCGCTGATTGTTACTGAAGTGTTGCCTTCAGATACGTATCGTGTAACTCAGTTATATCAGGAGGATAGAAATCGTCTGTATGCAACTACAGCACACATATCGCAACTTAAATCATGGGGCAGCAAGAGTCGATCAAGTAAGGAGAACGTTACCGATGAAGAGGACTTTGATACAACTGACGATGAGCAACAACAAAAAGAGAAAACCGAAGAAATCAAGATAAGAGTAGCTAGAAAGATCAATAAGCCAAAATATCTAAGTGATTAATGATTATGAATGTTCATGAAAGAGACACTAATTCCTTATATATTGTTATTCTCTGATATTAGTGTATTTAAAAATTTTGGTTGTAATGAAAATTGAGGTCAATTATGTTTACAGGATGGCCGAGTGTGGGATCTTGAATTATTTTAAACAAGGCGCGCAGGCAAACTGTGTAAACAATAAAGGCAAGGCAGTGAGTACGTATAATAGTAGGGGCGGTGAGAAGAGAAGAAGGCGATTGATGGCGGGCATAGATTGTGAATTGGAAACGTGTTGTAAAAGCTGATGTTTTAATTTGTAGTAAAATAAAGTCTGAGTTTTAATAAAGTGAAGTTGTTTAATTATAAACGAAGGTACAATAGGGTTGTATCTTACACATGCAAGCTCAAGTTACAAAATAATTCGTTGATGTATACATAGAAATTATTAACATCATAAAAATCAGTTTTGCACATTTACAACTCGATTAATGACGACATACAAAGAAAGCACAAGTTTTTGGTAGTATGGGCATAGTAACATTGTAAAATAATGGGATTATATGTATTATTAAAATATTATATGTTGATTATTTTATTATTAAACGAGTGAGCGCAGCGAACGGAGTGATCTTCATTCAACTTAAATGGCGCTCATTCGTTAGTCTGCGTGTGTGTGTGTGTGTGTGCGTTGAAAATCAGCCGAATCGCTGAACAGATTGTGCTGAAATTTTAAACAGACATCCGGTACGAGCTTACTGAGAACTGCTAACAAAATCAGCTAGATCCATTGCGATTTAAACCTACAAGAAATAATAAATTGAAAAATTGGCTTCCAATGTTTAGAAATTATTTTAACGACAATGGTTTAGATTTTGAAAAGATATTTTTTGTTTGTTATTTGCCTGGCCGTGAAATGCCGTGCCCACGGTGGATCGAATTTTGCACGCCCAAGGTATCCCCAAATTCCGCTCGGAGATTGAGTAAACCTTGCAATATTTACACGTATTTCGTACTGGCTATGTTTTCCATAGTATTGTCACAGATGATAGACTACACTGCGTTACATGCATTTCAAAATATGTTTAATAATTTTTAAATACAATCTAGAAATTACAAAATCTTTCCCGACCAGGGGATTGACCCCACGTCTCCCACATTTCGGCTATAAGGACGCCTTAGCCAACTAGACTATGGAAACTCCAAAGTCGTTGTTAGACGAGTGAGCGAGTCATGTGTTGAGTACCTGGGAATATTTGCATTTAAGTTTGATAATTATATTGGTATAAAAAATAGGTTTTTTAAGGATAGTTGGTGTACGGGCGCGTCAACTGTAAGGCCATAATGCGCCTCTCTAGCCTATAATAGGCTAGGGAGGCCTTAGGTAGGGGGAAGAAAAGTTATGTGACCAGGTACTCAACACATGGCTCACTCACTTGTTTAACAACGACTTTGGCGTTTCCCTAGTATGTATTAATTATAAGTGTTTGATTGGAGCTTGACTGTAATAAGAGCAGCAATTGGCAACCGATTGTGTCATTGACGGAAATGAGTCGGGTTATCAAAGGATTTCAATATTAGAAGTACAATATACTGCAGAATGAAGGCTTATAATTCTTTCAAAAAGTATTTGTTTTTTGTAATTTTCAGACA
Source organism: Sweltsa coloradensis (assembly GCA_024449915.1). Classification (NCBI taxonomy): domain Eukaryota; kingdom Metazoa; phylum Arthropoda; class Insecta; order Plecoptera; family Chloroperlidae; genus Sweltsa; species Sweltsa coloradensis. The sequence goes on along the minus strand of JAMZAV010001289.1, from coordinate 263,551 downwards.
TTTTATGAAAAATGTAGGAAATACATAGTTAAGTACTTCTGGATAAATGCCGCCACCCTAAAACTTGCCCTCCAAAGCAGCTGCCTTGGTAACCTAGGTATAAACACCGCCCTGACATGTGCTACTAGTGTAGAATTATTATAAAATACTGAGACAAATAAGTAGTGCGTTTTCTTTGTGTAACCATCATTACCAGGTTTCACAGATTTATTGTAAGTATTCCTGGTTAGAACATGATTTATTTATTTATTTTAATTGCCACCAACAACGGAGTTACCTCCACAAGTGCGATATATACATAAAAATAACTAAATTCTTAAACACAAAAATAAAAATGATATCAAAAATATATGTTTTTAACGTAAGAAACAACTTAAATCTACCATTATTTATGCGTATATACCTAATAACTAATAAGGCTGTCATAGTTACGATGTATGTAACAAAACCCTCAGAAATTCCGCTCTGTATCCGACATATACTAAAATACTTCAATTATTATTTATTATTTAATATATAATATTTTTTTGATTGACTCAAAGAAGGGGATGCAATCCGGTTCCCCAATGTATGTTGTCGATAAATTTTATAAAAATAGAGTAGACTTACTATGTAAACTAGTAAATGTATCAATATTGGTACAAAAATCGTCAACCAGCTTTCTCTTTTCGCGATTTTCTTTTCTCTAGTCTCGCTTTTCAGTGTCTTTTTCTGTGAGTGATGTAGTATTAAGTGGCATTTTAAGAGATGGAACACTACCAGTTTCTTTTTTTTTTTTTTTTTGCATTTTTAGGGAATATTTTAAGTGTTGATGTTGAAAGTTTCCAATGTAAGTCACTTTCAGTGAAATGTTCATAGCACATTCGTGCAGACGTCACGTTAATCTTGTCTTCTTGTTTACACCGTCGAACCAACTCATTGCACGTGTCTGAATCTTTTGGAAATCGAAAAAAGTGTATCTTTGAGCCATCATATTTCACACTGTTTCTCGAGTTGCTATTGAAGCCAAACACGGAACATACTACCATCTTCACTACACAGTACACACGATTTACAACTATTCATAACAAACCGAAACAATCATGCGAGTAGAGTGGAGTGGAGTGAAGTGAATGCATGGAGTGAATGAGTGGACGGGAACCAACTTGCGCACCGGCTTACGTCACAGCGCGGCGGGAAGCTCCGCCCACATGCGCATGGGCAGACCTTAGTAACGAGATATTGTTAGATCATGGATCTGGCACATGGAGGAACTCTGTGATGTAGCACAGATAATTTTTGCTTGTGTTGATAAAATATATTTCTCTTTCATACACAAGGTGACCAGTGGTGTATCCAAGGGGGGGAGAGGGGGGACAAACACCCCCCCTTTTGAAAAAAAAAGTGTAAAGAATATATAATAACTACAAATTACCATCTGACCAAAAGAGGATTTTAGTAGATACAAAGTTGGTTATTTTGATGCTTTAAAATGCACAGATTTTCACCAAAATGACCTTGAAAGAGAAAACTTTTAGATTAAAAACAGGATTTTAGTAGATAAAAAGTTGGTGATGCTTTAAAACGCACAGATTTTCACCAAAATGACCTTGATAGAGAAAACTTTTAGATTAAAAACAGGATTTTAGATAAAAAGTTGGTGCGATTATGGTTGCCAGGTGTCCCGTATTACCCGGGAAATCCCGTATTTGATGGGTGTTTCCCGCGTCCCGTATGCTCTAACCCATTGATCAGTATATCACGTATTTAGAATAAAGTAGTCCCTGTGCGCTTTTTCAACAATACGCGCGGGTGTATAGTTATCAATCCCTTCCCCTCGGCCGGCCTTGGTGCCTGAACAGTCTGCCGCTGCTGCCTGCTGGTGGTGGGTGTTATTTGAGTGCATCATTAGCGCGGTGAGTCATTGTAGCGAGTGTCTCTAGCCGTAATGTGATAATATTCTTAATCGCGTGCATGTGACAAACGCATTCGAACTAGTGAGGCAGTGATAAACAACATTAAACATGAGTGACAATGAAGATGGTAACGTTGCAATAGTAACGAAGCAATAAATATCAATGATCTGATCATCAATGAAATGTGTCTATCAATAAAGTGATAATAATTTTGGTTCTATATAGCTACTTACTTTTCTGTACATTCCTTATCTGATTATCTCCTTTTTTCAATCACTATATTGCTTTAAAATTTTCACTGAATTACTCTCAAATGCGTTTTAGGCCCTTCCCCAAAAAACACAACCCCAAAAATTTTCCGCCTCCGGCGGCTGGGGCTGGGACCCCAGTATCACTACGCAAAGTACTGTCCCGTATTTGAGTTTCACTAATCTGACAACCCTAGGTGCGATGCTTTAAAAAACGCACAGATTTTCACCAAAATTTCCTTGAAATAGAAAACTTTTGGATTTTAAACAGGATTTTAGTAGATAAAAAGTTGGTCATTGTGATGCTTTAAAACACATATTTTCACCAAAATGACCTTGAAGAAAAAAAAATTCCGGGGAGCAAGCCCCCCGGATCCCCCACTTAGCCTTCGGCACATCTATGAAAAAATTGATTGACCCCCCCCCCCCCCCTTTATGAATTCCTGGATACGCCACTGAAGGTGACATTCCTTTTACAGTGCATTCATAGTACCCCCACCACTACAAAGCATCTGCATCTGCATTCTTTTGTTGGAGCTAGTATAACTAACAAATGATCTGATATCACACAAAGAGGGAGACATACTTTTCATCAAAGGGAATATACCTTAACTTTTTTTATCACTCCACTAGATTATGGACTTCATTCTGAATACGTTAATCAAATTATTTATTATTTAAATAAAATTTTCATTTATAAAAGTAAGGTGAAAGTTGCATCAATAATAATGGCGGGGAAAATGAGCATCTACGCCTCTATATGGTACTGATGCGAATCGACCAATAAGGTGATGCCAAACAGTGATATTAACTGTGCAATCTATGTATGTAAGCCCATTGGTCAACAATGCTCTAGCGTGCTCTAGACCTGAATCTTGACGCCACGTGCTGTTTGCGCGGGAAATAAAATACTACAAACTTTGAGCCTCAATAGAATATAAAATATTTTCTTTAAATTGCCTTTAATTGCAGTATAATGGCGTTTTAAGTGGTTTTCTATCCATTTCTTACACCCATGTCAATATTTGGACTTGATGCATATTCCCTAGTGTAGTGTTGAAGTGGATGTTGTTTAAACAATTGATTGTAAATTAGTATTTTGTGGGGGGGGGGGGGGGGGTGGGGTACTACAAAACCTGCAGGTACTATTGGGATATTTTTCGGGTTCGGGTATTTAATCAAATTTTATTTATCTATATCTTGATTTAGCACAGCTTTGGAAATATACAGAAAAATGAATGTTTCGAGTTATGCAGCATTCAAGATTGGTACCGTAGTGGTTTGCTATACCTGATGGCGGTAGCCTTTTTAAACTAAAACTGATGTATTTACTCGATTACTGCAGATTACTGCAAGTAGTGGCTGCACCATATGCATTATATGCGCACCACACTTTTCGAACTTAATATTTAAAAAAGTCCATACATACAGTAGGTTACATTTTATTTTGAGCATTCAATTTTTCTGTGCAAAACATTTTTTTTTATGAAAATGTAGAGCTATAAAACTATGTACTACTATGTAGAGACCCTACTTGGTACTGTAATAAAAAACTAAAGTAGGCCTAGTTATTAAGTTTTCGTGTTCATTAATTGGTTTTTGGACATAGGTATAACATAAATTCTGCTGGCACGCACACAAATTAAAACAAGGACTAGATTTACAATATTATATTGGTTTGACAAAACATTTTATTTGCTGCATTTCTAGGGGAGGGGGGGGGGGGGTGTATCAGGTAATTCTACCTGTGTTTTCTTTGATATGTTAATTTGTATTTTGATTAAATTAATAATAAATAATCAACATTCATTTGTGTAAATAATTATTTCCTTATTTGTTACATATATTTTTGTGTATATATTATGTATGTCTGTGACAATGGTTGCATTCCGTTACCTGCTGGCTGTACTGGGAGCACAGTAAACAACAGTGCTAGCCTGCGCGGTCAGTAGGCCTAGAAAACGGAATGGTTCGAAGTTGAAGCATCCAGCACAAGCAATGCAGATGTCAGAAAAATAATCCTCCAGTCAATTTAAAACAAGATATTAATTATTTAGGGTAAACTTGAAGAGAAATGAGAAGATTTCATGTTTATTCTCAATTATAGGTTTAATAAACAAATTATTATCTAGGCGGAATATTTAAAGCCGTCATCTAGCCTAAGCCTAGGCCTAAAGTCATTGACCCATTAATTACAAGCTATGAATTAAAATATAGGTGATAGCTCACAAATAAAATATATCATTAGCTTTTCTTGTTATTTTTAGTCCGCTGCAATATCTCCTTTTATTTGGACAAATATGCATATTATTCCCTTTGGAAGCAAACTGACATTTCAACGCCACCATGACACTAGATGGTATACTGGTGATAGTGAGCGAAAAACCTCCAGCACTTACATTTACTGAAGGCGCTGGGCCAGCAATTTACAGAATGCTCAGCACACTGCTGACAGCAGTTACGGAATGGATGCAGGAAAGCTGACTTACTGGTTCAGTACGTCCAGCAGTTAACGGAACGCAACCTATGTAGGGTACTTTGGATTGGAGAAGAGTTGACAAATAGAGAACATGAAGGACTGGGGGCGACTCACTTCTCACCTTCTGATGAAGACTGCAATAATGAGCTGATTTGCTTTATGTTCTCTATTCTTTCCCAACTTGTCAACTCTTCTCCGATCCAAACTTAACTAGCCAGTACGCCTTTTCCACTCTTCTTTCATTACGTATTGTCGGTATTGATTTAGGTATTTATTTATCACTAATAATAATGTTTGTTTGTCAGAACTTCTCCATCAACTACTGGATATCGGAGGGTGTTCCTCGTCGCAAGATCGTGATGGGCATGCCTCTGTACGGTCAGTCTTTCCAGCTGGCTCAAGCCTCCACCAACGGTCTCAACTCTCGGGCCTCCGGCCCAGGACAGGCAGGGGAGTTCACCAGGGCAGCTGGATTCCTAGCTTACTATGAGGTGAGCTAGGCCAGGAACTTTTGATGACCACACTTCAAACTAAAAATATACTACATATAACATCTTATTTTTAATAATCTTTATTTATTATTGTTTTCTGTAATTAGTACACAAGGCAAAAATTACAGAACAAGACAAAAAAAACAAACCAGGCCTTTATCCCATCCACTGCAGTGATCTTGTCCCATTCTTAACATTTATAAAATAGAGCTAAATGTTGACAGATGAAAAAAATGATGATACCGTTGAGTATGATAAGTAGAGGTTGTGAAAAATGGTGATTACAATGTTTGTGAATTTTTTAAATGTCCTTTTCACTGCCTAAAATGTAATGTTGTCGACGAATTACATCATTTACAGATGGAAATAACATATTTTGAAAACGCGAATTTCGTAAAATTTCGCGTAAAGCGCGAAATATCGAACAAAATTGTATCAAACTGGTCAAAACCCAAAAAAACTCGCGAAAATGAACCTTTTAGTGTGCAAAATGTAGGGGGATGGTGGAGGTGCCGGTCCAGACCGAATATTACGCGTGCGTTGGGCGGTACTGTGACGTCATGGGCTTCACAGAAATAGACTGCCAAAATAACGGCACGTATCACGGATTCCGCGGAAATAGTCCAGCAAAATAACGGTGCGTTCAATTTTTTTTTAAAAATCAATTCTGAATAGATTTTTGGGTCACAATGATTGATTCTTACTTTTTGGAATCGATGTCATCCCTAACTTAAGGGGCTCTGTTTTTAATTTTTATTTAATTTTTTTATTTCTTAGTAACGTACTTGACAATTTCTGATTTGTATTAATTATTAACAATTCCAACTATGAGAGTGGTTCCCGACTATCCAAATAAAGATTTTTTTAAATCAACATTTTTCATTACCTCTAATGATAGGTTATAAATGCAATGAAGCCTTAATATTAGGTGTTGCACTTTTTAGGTTCGGGTAGTTTTTGGTTTCGGGTAATAAAAAATATCTTAATTTCGGGTTTAGGTCGAATATTTTTTCTACTAAAAATAACTACGAATATATATTGAATACATATTAATTAATGCAACATTTATTGTTGCAATTTTTATTTGCAATTAAAAGATTTAACTAATGGTAATAAGTAACTATTAAGCCCATGGCCTCACCCTGACTTAAACTTACAAAAAATAATTAACTATATTAAGTTATAATTATCCAAATTCATTTTAGGGACCCTAAAAAATAGCAATTAAAGTCTTCATTATGTTTTAAAATATCTTAAATTTCAGTATCATCATCATCATTATCCATTGCTGTTTCCTGCTTCTGGCAGGGTCATCTTGGGTTTAGCAACAAAATTTTTCCACTTCTTTCTATTCTCCCACAATCGTATCTCTTCCACATCTTCCCAGCTTTCTCCTCTTCCCTCCAAGTCTCCTGCTATGATGTCCAACCATCTCTTCTTTGGTCTACCCCTTCTTCTTCCTTCTTCAATCCTTCTTTCATACATTTTCTTGGGCATCCTATTTTCCCCCATTCATTTCATATGTCCATACCATCTCAACCTTGTCCTTCCTATTCTGACACTTAACTTTTCTACACCTAGCATTTCTCTAATATCCGTGTTTCTTATTCTATCTCTTCTCGTCTTGCCCACTGTGCTCCTCAGGAATCTCATCTTTGCCGCCTGTATCTGACTCTCCTCTCGATCTCCCATTGTCCAGGTTTCTGCTGCATATGTAAGGATCGGTATTTCAGTATAAAAACTCAAAATAAAAGATCCATTTCACCTAAAAAATTCAATTATTTCAAACTACTGTATTTTTTCAAATTTCGCGTATTTTCAAATATTCCGCCGTTGGTTGTTGGTACTTCGTAGATCAAGAAGCAAAGTTTCTATAGTTTGTATTTGTTATGTTGCCGACCCTGCAGGACGAGTGTGAGGTGTGACGTCACCAGCAGCTCATCAGCCGTTTTAGTGGACTATTTTCTCACGAGAACATAGTAAATACTTCAAAAATGGGAAAAAACTGCTGATTTGGCCCAAATTTCACAAAAAAAAATCATTAGAACTGGCTGTATTTTGCCTTAAAAGTAAAAACAGTCTTATTTTGCTCCATTTTGCGAATGTTTTTTGACGATTTAAGGGTCCAAAGTGGTTAGCAATTTAGGCCTAGGCCTACCCGAAAAAACCCGATTTACATTTATTCATAAGTCCGAATTTTGGGTATGCTTCAAAACCCAAAATTACCCAAAATTTCGGGTACCTGCAGACCCCTACTTAATATAATATTAAGCTGTTGGCCTACTGTTAGTGCTACTCACTTTAAATGCATATTTTTGCAAACTTGTGCAATTATTCTAAATGGAAAACCCTAGTTATTCATTCTTGTGTAGGCCCAAGTTGAAATTTCTATTTAGAATTTCAAGTGTAGCAAGTGTAAGTCAAAACAATACAATTGCATTCCGTTAGCTGCCTCGGTGTCTTCGATGTCATGTGTTTAGCTTCTGTTATCGACTCATAGCTCATTTCCAAACATAAATCTTGAGTGTGACACCATCAGCAGATCAGCCTAGTCAGTGCATGGCACAATGTGAGATAGGACTACCGTATTTACTATTTACCCGAATTTAAGACGATTATTTTCATTTTTGATAGTTCAAAAATGGGGGGTCATCTTAAATTCGCATATCAAGAAAATCAGAGCGAGAAGTCTGGCGGGCGATGTTTTATAGGCGTGTAGTACAGCGGGGCGGGCGATGTTTTCGACGCCCAGAGTACAGCGGTGAAGTACGTCTCTGCGCAGGTCTCGAGTTCCGGGTGATGATGCAAAGACGCGACGCGTCAGTCCGACCTACACGGAGAGCTGTAGAGATAGCACTTTCTCGTTCCACTGTCTCACTATATGCCTACTGCGCAGAGCGCCTGTGCCTTGGACTAGCAAGCCAGCTGGCTTGTGAAGCGAGGCCGGCCCGCTCGGCTTGGTCGATGCACTCGGGCGGGAGTCGAGAGCGTATTAGTATTAGTAGTTTTAGGGCGCTTTAACAGCTAAGATTATTCGCGTTTACGTAAATGTTCCGTTTTTCTTTTTGTTTTTTGCAGCGGAGTAATAACTAATGCAATTTTGATCAGGGGACTTACAAATTCATCGTTCGAGGCGGGAAATCGTTATTTTTGGCGCTTTTGAAAGACGTTTAAGCGGGAAAATTTAACATTGATTTAAATGAAAAAAATAAGGGACTTAGTGAAATCGTCCTTGGGGACGGGAAATCGTTGCAGCTGTGATCGTTGGACCGAAGTTCCACTGTATTATTTTTTTTATCAATAAATATCCTTAATTTGAGTAGGCCTATGTTGAAATATTATTTTTCTAGTTTTAACTTCCTGAAATGGGGGGTCGTCTTAATTTCGAGAATATGATTTTTCCACTTTTAACTTCCTGAAAATAGGGGGGCCGTCTTAAATTCAAGGTCGTCTTCTATTCCGGTAAATACAGTAATCTCCATATTTAGAGTTTTGGTTCTTGCCACTATTGCCCAATTATTTGATATTTTGATTATTGATAATGAATTTTGGTTATCCTATCGATAATCAAAATTATATCCATTATTGAATATCGATCTATAATATTGATTATAGTATGCATCCCTAGTTCTACTGCACATGTGACATGACCATTGTGTTGTTTTAGATCTGCGACCGAGTTAAGAACCGTGGCTGGACTGTGGTGACCGATGCCGAGAACCGGATGGGACCGTATGCCTTCCAGGGCAATCAATGGGTCAGCTTCGATGATGTGAACATGATACGTATGAAGGTAGGTTGAGAGTTACCGACCCTGCTCACCAAGCTAATATTTATATCGAGGTTGTAATTAGGAATGTACGATAATCTTATATTGATAAATATCAATGCTGTATTGCGATGCCGGTAACGTGCAATATTAATTTCTAGCGATATTGTGATAATTATCGGGAATCTGGATTTTAAATTTAAATTGAGCCCCAACCAAATGTTAACCTTAACTGCCCTCCTCGACGTTGTTACAACAATATTTTTTCCTGAATTGAGGATTTCATGGAATTCCTGTCCTCTCAAAACTAGGGATGACATCAGGTACCCGGTTCCAGTAATTACCCGGAGCCGATTTTAAGATCCGGGTATATTTCACGGCCGTTTTTAGGCTAATTCACAAGTTTAAATTACGCGCTACGTGGTTGCGGTCTTTCCCGCGGAGCGTGCCCGCTGCCTAAAGAGTAACTGGAGTTGACGACAGAGCGCGTTGTAAGCTATCACGTGCTTCCGTCCGTCTCGGCGAGTCGCGCCCATGCCACGAGTGAGTGCAAGAGAGAAAGATGCGGCAATAAATCTTGGACACTGCCGTCTGCGCAGTACGAGATGCGTGTACGATCCAACCAACTCACACTCACAGCTGACTGACAAAGATGGTTGGGTGTAGAAGAAAAGTTCGCGATGCAATCATCTTTCAACCGATTCACGAAATTCGTAATCACGACGCATAGGATTGTTTTTCCTGTGCTTATCTTCTTTCTTTCCTGGGCTTATCTTGCGACGAGAGCTTCAGCGCGGGATATAGTAGTGAGAGATTTTCCCACATTCGATGCGTGTTTGTTTTCCCCTGCTTTCTGCGCATAGGCCTAGGCCTACCTACAACGAGTTTCACTGCCTGTACAGTGTAATTGGTACACTAATCTTTGGTGTAATGAAGAATGAAGATCATTGCCTGGTTATTAAAGCGGTTCTTTATTTGTGAACGATTATTGCAAAAGTTTCCAGAGACGGAAACGTAGTCAGTCAGTAGGCTATGACCTTCAAACCAACTAGTAGGCCTAGGAAACAGCGTTTCCACACATCGTGACGTAACGGGACCCGGGTACCCGGGTAATTTGAGTGCTGGAACCGGTTCCGAATTTTACTACCCGATGTCATCCCTACTCAAAACGTGTTTTTCCGCTTGCCATCTGTGTACTGACAATACACAGCGTCATACCCCTCCTCCTCCCGCTCATAACATAGCCACTGTTATTGTAGTGACGTCGCCTAAACATTGCTATACTACCGGTCCCTCTCATCTTTGGCAGTGACTTTGTGAAGGTCGTACTTCTCAGAAGTCTCATGAATAATTGATATTCCGTGTTTAGAGATAACGATAGAACACAGGCCGTGTTCAATGGGCGTGAGCATTGCATTGCTGAATGAACTGGTACGGAATTCAGCGCAGGTGGGAGGGGGAGCGTGAATAGAGATAGTGTCGAGGCAATTGACCTTGAGTGTCCAGACAGATAGGCCACATAAAGAATTTTGTGAAAGTGTTCGTCTCTTATACATCATGAGTTCAGAAATAAATAAAACTGCGAGACGATCAAGTGTTGAGAAGATCAAGTGTTCGGCCAAGTCGTTGTTATGACGTGTGACTGTAGGCCTACGCATTTGTGATGTCTAAACACTGCCGAAGTCAAGAGTCAAGACGGGCGCGTTGAAATTGGAGACTACTTCGACGCTCGCGCAAGTGAATGAACAATCTGCAAGTTGGTTCATGAAACGTCACGTTTACATGTACCGTACCATCCATACAGGGCATAAATACGTGAACGTGTCTACTCTCTTGAGTTATCACAACGTCTACTGTGTATCTGTTGCCTAGCAATGGACGACCACTCCCCCCATCCCACCGATCAAGGCAAGGCACTCGTCTCTCTCTCTTCACGCTCCCCCTCTCACACTCTTTCGTGGGAGGGGCATCGAGGGGCCCGTCGCAGGTGGCGGCCAATTCAAATTGCCACTAATGCGAGAAAAGCGAGTTTTATGTCGATATATCGGTCAATAATTTGTTGTAAATGGAGTCTTCTGAGATAAATAGATGTCTGGAAACACCTTTACATAAGAGGTGAACGATCCCTTTAAGGCAATGTAATGTCCAAACACCGCACAGGGGACGGGAAAGACGTTAGGACACTGTCGGAACGAAAACACTTAATTATCCAAAGGACTAACTATTAGGGCTGTGCGAGTACTCGAATATTCGAGTACGAGTCGAGTTCACGGCGAGTTCGAACAAATTCGAGTTTCATTTATTTTGAACTCGAATATTCGAGCGTCGGTAAAAACAGCATTTTCATTTACCGACCCGTCAAAAGTTACGTGTTTCTTCCGTTAGATAGCAGCACACGCGACAAAGTTCGTGATACACGATAGTCGAACTCCTTCTGACGTGAAACTCGTTATGATTGGCCGGCTGAACTTTGCGAGATCCAATTGGAGCTAGTCATACGTCACATGCGAGCGTTGATTGGCTGTTTTTGTGAAATAATTCACGTCTACCGTGTATCACCACTTTTGTGTCCGAGATGTATGTTGACAACAAAAATGGCCACGATTCACGAGGCGAGAGCAGAGCAACCAGATGATTCGTAAAAATTTGCGGCGGACTAGGCTAGGCTTAGGCGTAATTTCTTCTCTAAAGCATAGGCCTAGCATAAAATACAATTTTGAAATATTCATGAGATGGAACACTTGTCACAATGCAGGTAAACATTCAAACAACACTGCGTGACAGTACCAGTGACAACAGGTAGGGCCTAGTAGCACAGTACAAATTGCTAGGCCTAGTAGGCCTAGGCCTAGCCTAGCCTAGTTGCCAGGATTTCTTCTGGCCAAGATTAGGCCTAGTATATTTTACCGATCTTAGGCCCTAGCTAGGCTTACAAACTCACATTGCCATACCAAAATGCACCCAGCACTAGACCTAGGCTAGGCCTGTACAATGGGCCTAGACCTAGCCTATGGCACCCTTCAAAACCATGGTTTTAGTTAGGCCTAGGCCCTAGGTCTCCATAACCAAAAATATTTAACCCAGAAGGTAGGCCTAGGCTTTAAAACTGAAGAATTTGTTTGATAGGCCTAGTAGAAAGTCTGAAATGGAGAATAGGCCTACATTTTCTCAATTTGGAAATAAACTCGATTTAAATATAAATAAAATAAATATCTATAAAATAAAATAAAAAATAATTAGGCCTAACATCATTATAAATTAATTTTTAAATGAACTCGAATTGAACTCGAAAACCGAACATTTGACTGAACTCGAACTCGTACTCGACTCGAATTGAAATCTCCCGTTCGCACAGCCCTACTAACTATACTTTATTGAAGTAAACACTTACGGACACTACTAAGAAAAAACATACACAACACTAAGGAAACAGAGACACAGGTTCGCCACTACCGTGGTCGAACAAACAAACAACACAACTTCAGAAAGAGGCCTACTGGCACTCGATCTGCTGATCTTATACGCACACTTGTCCGTCCCTGCCTACTGGCTGGTCTTGACTGCCGTACTTTTCCTACCCCAGACACCAGCCCTTCTTACCCCACTTCCCCCCTCCATGTGACACCATGGAGGGTGGGTGGCCTTCACGGCCCACTTGGGCCAGTGGCGCACTACAACTCCCCCCCCAGTCGGCGGCAACCCTGAGCCGGGCTGTATCACGAAGGGTCTGACGCCGGCTTCGGGCTTATGGAAGATGAAACTTCTCCGCACATTGGAGGAGCCCACTGCAACCGCTTGACCCCGAGGGCCTAGTAAGGCGAGCCCCCCTCATTCCCCGCATTCAAAAGTTCCTGTGGATGAGCCTCTCCCTCGCCTCGAGGCCAGTGCGCGAGGGTCGATTCCTCGCACTCCTCCGAAGCCAACGCCGCCGCGCGCACCTGCACAGGCTGACGTTGCTCAAACGGCTTAGCAAATCCTGCCCCCCCGCGGTTGTTGTCCCTAAGGCGCCAGTTGCCCCCTTGTGCCGCCGGCGGTGGGGCTGCGGCGTTCCGGTCAGAGACAGCCTGTATCGCATCCATTCGCGGGCGGCGATTACCATTGTCATACCGCTGTAATACGCGGTGCGCCTGTAGCAGACTGCGGTTCCCCATATCGGTAAGGGCATTCTCTACATGGGTGGGGAAGTGCCGAGCGAGCGTCTCCACCAGGTCTGCCTCGGCCAGAGGGGGAACCAGATGCTGTGCCGTGGCTACCTGCTTAGTGAAGTAATCAGCCATCCGGGAGTTTGAGTTTACCTGACGGTAGGAACCCGACAGCAACTCTTCTCGGGCCGCTCTCTGCTTGGAACCTCCCCAAAACTCGTCGAGGAAGACCCGACGAAAGGTTTGGTAGTCATGGAATAAGAACCCGAAAGCTGTTGCCCAAGACTTGGCAGACCCCTCCAGACTCGCTACAGCAACACCCAGCTGCTGGCTGCCGTTCAAGTCGAACCTGGATATATAGTTATCCAGGCTTTGAACAAAGTCTACAGGGTGTACTTCTCCCCTGCCCTTGAATAGGGGAGGACTGTCTCGCGGCAGCTTTCCCGCAGAGTGACCCTCACCCGTCGCCGCGGGGTAGCTCCTTGCACCAGTGTAGCCCCAGCCGCAGACGGGCGCAGGAGGAGTCCGGGGGTATACACCCCGGAGCCCATGCACTTGAGACATAGGCATACCTTGATACGCGGACCCTCGCTGATAAGGGCCTGGCAGTGCACCACCACGACCTTCTTGGACATATCCTGGGAAAGGGTCCATCCGAAGAGGAAATCCCAGTTGCGCCCCAGCGTCGATGTCCACCTGAACCGGCCCTCGAGGATGCCCGCCACTGGAAGGATCTCGGCGTGGATCGCCGAGTGGAACGCCACCGAAGCCGCCCCCGGCCATAGATGACGTCCCCTGTCCGGAGTAGCCACGAGCAGCGTCCCAGCGGGGCCCCTGGTAGGCGTCGGCCGGCTCCTGTTGCTCGGGGTGCCCCAGATGCCCGCCACTGGACTCGACGTCCCGCACTCCTGCCCGCGCGCGAGGGTATGATGGCTCCCACGTGTCGCAACCCCTGGACCCGCGACCTGGACCAGACACGTGCGACGCGTCGACTTCGCGTCCGCGTGGGTAGGTCGGATCCCACGTGTCGGCACCGGTCGAATGGTCCGGACCAAACGCGTGCGACGTGTCGCCCTCGCGCCCGCGTGGGTAGGACAGGCCCTGTGGGTGTCCATACCCGTGGGTCTCCGTAGCGCCCCTGTCGGGGGTGCCACCACCATTCCCGTCGGGCAGACCAGTTTCAAATAGTTCTTGGCGCTGCCCGGCTACCCCGGACGGTGCGCCACTGGTCTCCGCTCTCGGTGGTTGTTGATGCCCGGGAATGTTCACGGCCACCTGCTGGGGTGGACCCCCAGCCGTCTCCATCACTGCCAAGCGCGCCTCAATGCGACTTACCACATTAGTGAGGGCGTCTATCTTAGCACCTACCTCATTGTTCATCTCACGCATAAAGTTGCTAATCATTTCTCGTAAGAGATCTTCATCATGTTGACGGCCGACCGGCGAACCGTTCGTCGATCCGTTCTCCGACATTGAAAAGAAAATACGATAGTGTTACTAAAAATAAAAAATAAACGTAAACTAATGAAATTAAAGTTCCTAGCTAAACGCGGTCACGATCACACGTCACTTATCGTTTAAAGCTTTTATTGTTTTCCTTTTTAACTCAATTCCTCGTGCGTTACGGCACCAGGTTGGGACGCCAGTTGTAATGTCCAAACACCGCACAGGGGACGGGAAAGACGTTGTAATGTTGGATAGATTAAAAATAAAAATAAAATAATTTTTTTTTAATTTATTATCAGCCCAGACTACCCATTACAAAATTTACATTGAAAAGAAATATCTAGCTCAGTTGAGAACATAAAACTCAGGAAAAGCGCCAAAAATTAAAAATAAAAAAAAATTAATTTAAAAATAAAAATAAATCAATTAAAATTTAAAAAAAAATTTAAAAAAAATCAATAAAATTAAGTAAGGTTAATTTTCATCAAAATTGAATTAATAATAAAAAAAAATTAAAAAATTAAAAAAAATCAAAATTCAATTAATTGAACTCAAAATTAATTAATTCAAAATGAATTAATTAGCTAGCAGAAATAATTAGCCAACTTGATATTAATTATTCACATATTACTGAAATAAATTAGCAGGCCACCAAGTCCTACCTTTGCTGACCAGGTCCTCTCCAATAACTGCCTTGCTGTTGTCTCTTGTTGATTAATGATTACCAATGATTATGTAATTAAGGAGTTGTCAAGGAAGCTATCTACATATGTGAAAGCGAAAAATTTAAGTTTCCATATATAATGTTCACCAAAACACAAATACAAGCATGTCCCTACCTACCTATTTGGTACCAAACTAAATTACAAAACCAAAAAGTGGGCGGCTAGTCCTGGAAGGAAATATTAATTATGAAATATTAATTAAAAATGATTAAGATTAAACATGAATTTGTACTCATCTATTTGTCGCTGAAGTATTGTTTGAAGTCCTTTGTTTGCTATTGATGTTCTAAGTAATCCATTTAGCGGAGGTGCACTACACAATAATCCTGAGTGAGCGTAGCACAATGAAGGTCGTGGTGTGATTTTCTTCTTCTACCAGCTGATGGTCGTCTTGTGCCTGAGGGGGTTATTGATTTTTAGGTCGCCGGCAAGTCCAGATTATGTTGAAACACATTTGGTACAGCAATCTTACAGTTTATGAATATGAAACAGTTCTAATGTCACATGATAACAGTCACGTATCGACACACGTAGAAATGAGTTCGGAGATGTCAAATTGACATTTATAGAGCACGTGGAGTCACTTTGATTACTGAATTAATTATGCA
Organism: Sweltsa coloradensis; assembly: GCA_024449915.1. Taxonomy (NCBI): domain Eukaryota; kingdom Metazoa; phylum Arthropoda; class Insecta; order Plecoptera; family Chloroperlidae; genus Sweltsa; species Sweltsa coloradensis. Next base: position 247,748 of record JAMZAV010001289.1, on the reverse strand, counting down.
AATGAAGTTCGGCAAATTTACACTTTGAAATTAATTTAATTACATCACTGTTGAAATAAAATCTTCACATAACCACTTTTACTTTCACTTATTCAATTCACTAGCCGTTAACATGAACATTGACGCGCGTATTAATTAATCATAATGTGGATTAGTGGATCAATTCACACTTCTCCCTAACGAGGCCCGTCAAACAACTACATCATGAGAATGACAGCAGGTCGTCTCCTCCGTCGGTTCCAAACTGTGGGTCCCAACCCTGTCGCCGGTCTTTTATAACCTCGGTCTATCGTATCTCCAGTAAAAAGATTCAGGCGTTCCACACACCCCCGCACCTACCCCTTACCTATAGTTGAACCGGTCGGCACAGTCACCTACAGATTGGTCGCGTTATACATTTCTAGAACCGCTGCGAAAACTGACCACGCCGAGCAAGCAACCATCTAGAACTTTTAGAAGCCTAGCCCAATTATCTCGAGAACTCCGTCATCCGTGATGATTCAGATGTTATTTTCCTCCCCAGCCATTCTAGGCTTATTACTTTCTACTAAAATCGTTAATAATTCCTTAATACTTAACCGATTCGATTGAAATAAAAAGCAAAATCATTAGTAATTTACAATCCAATGCATAGGTCTACTTTTCCAGCTTCAAAACCTTCTAGAAATACCTTAATTACCTTGATTAATTAATCTGACAATTACGGCTATTAATCAAAATCAATTTACATTTCCATCGATTCAAAATGAAAGTAGATCATATTAGATCACTATTAATATCATTTAAGTTAACTTAATCAGATAAATTAACAAGATATTACATTAATTACTTATTTTTGCATATTCTGCACCTAATTATAGGCAAAAAAATATTGTAGACAGTTGTTAAGACATGCAAGTGTTACAACGTTAGGACACTGTCGGAACGAAAACACTTAATTATCCAAAGGACTAACTATACTTTATTGAAGTAAACACTTACGGACACTACTAAGAAAAAACATACACAACACTAAGGAAACAGAGACACAGGTTCGCCACTACCGTGGTCGAACAAACAAACAACACAACTTCAGAAAGAGGCCTACTGGCACTCGATCTGCTGATCTTATACGCACACTTGTCCGTCCCTGCCTACTGGCTGGTCTTGACTGCCGTACTTTTCCTACCCCAGACACCAGCCCTTCTTACCCCACTTCCCCCCTCCATGTGACACCATGGAGGGTGGGTGGCCTTCACGGCCCACTTGGGCCAGTGGCGCACTACAGCAACAACTCGAAGCGCGGGATATTCAAACTGCTGAAATAGTATTGGAAATGCATAAGCCGTGAATATAATAAGAGTTCAGATTTGGAAGGTAGTTTTTTAGTGGGGAAAAAACCACTTTATTCTGATCAACTTACGAAAATTAAACAGTCAAATGAAATCAGTCAATCAAATCTCAGCAAAATGTTGTATTATTGGATGAGCGTAGGGAGCGTAGCGAGTGAAGCGAAGATTCCATTTCACTACACTAAAGAAAAAATCCGGAGTGTTTCTTTTTTCTTTTTTTTGGTATTTTTATTTGTTTGTCCACACGATTCCGGCTAAACAGATACTCCAATTGCGATGAAATTTTATGGAGGCTTCGAAATCTCTGAACTTAGAACTGCCACGTTTTTGAGCGCAACCAAAAAATTATTTCTCATTAAAATCGCAATTTTACGATTTTGTTTAGTTTTAAATAATTTCTTCGACTTATAACACCTACTTGTTTTATCCGATTGTTATGATTTTTTCACAAAACCTTAATTTTATGAAGTTATTATATTTGTGCAAAATTTGAGCGCAATCGAAAAATAATTTCTCATGAAAATCGCAATTTTACACTTTTTTCGTCTAAAAAACATACGCTCATCCAACAACGCGCCTGAAAAAGCGTTTGCGAAGCTTCCTAGTTTTTATTTAATCTCAAGTTGTTTACATTCCTTGAGCATAGTTGTTTATCTTTTATTAGATCTTAATTTGTGGTGAATTCTTAATAAATAGGCATTGAAATTGGGAAGGCAAAAAGTGGTATCGGCATCGGCAAATTCGGGTTTCGGCTCATCTCTAGACATCCCTAGTTAATACGTACCTAGACTTTTTTACCCGGGTACCCACACGTAGTAACCCAAATAGTAGGGCTACTGTTGCACCTAAATTGATGCTTTTTGCCAAAGTTTGAATTTTAAAAGTTTCAAATTGCCTCCACAACACAACATTAGTAGAGATTGATACATTTTATTTGTGTTTTTGGTTTTTGATGCTAATCGGAGAACACATATTTTGTGAAATGCTACAATGATAATTTTACTAAAAATAAAATGTTTTGCCATACCTATTGAGAACTAGTTTAGCAATGTATTGTAATGATTTATGTTGCTATATTGAATTGAAATGTTCTTATAACAATTCATCATTTACCTACTAGGAAAACGCTAAAGTCCCGCCGCGTTGATGGATGAGCGTTTTTGTAAGTTTTTAGTTTGCATGGGACCACTTTTCCTTTGCAAGTGCTTTGTGAATGCATTGTAGGCGATTGTTGTCGAGTTTCTAATATTACTTCTTAATTTATAAACCTCAAAAAAACTCATATCAAAACCTTTATTCTATAGATTCCGACTAACTTTTTCAACTTTTTCTTTCAAAAGGTACTACATCACCATAACCTTAATGTCTATGTGAAATATGAACGTTGTATTGTAGCCCCACCCGTTTGGTCAGAATCGGCCCAAATGTCACGAAAATATCGCACTAAAAATCGGAAAAAATCGTAAAAGTACGTTTATTTTATGGGTTCTGGTTACCTTTTTCAACTTTTTTTTTCACAAGGTACTACATCACCATAACCTTAATGTCCATGTTAAATATGAACTTTGTAGCCCCACCCGTTTGGTCAGAATCGGCCCAAATGTCACGAAAATATCGCACTAAAAATCGAAAAAAATCGTAAAAGTGCGATTTTCATAAAAAATATTTCTTCAATTGTACCCAAAAACGTGGCACGTCTAAGTTCAGAGATTTCGAAGGTCCCCTTCAATTTTCTTCAAGATCGCTTATGCCGTTTGCCCGGAATCGTGCAAACAAACAGACAAAAAAACAAACAAAAAAAACATTTGAGCTAAATTTTTTGAGGGGTCAGTGAAATTGAAGTTTTCGCTTCGCTCGCTATGCTCATCCAATAAATGGTACAAAATGCTAAATATTCCAAATTGAAATACTAAAAAAAATTATCTTTATACATACGATAAACTAATTAATTTTAAAAATCCTCCCATTACTGTATTTTTTTTTATTATCATTTACTACAATTTAGAAATTAAAAAAGTCCGCACCGCCCGGGTTTTGAACCCGGGTCTCCCTCATTCCAGACGAGCGTCTTAACCACTAGATCATCGGGATGGGTACATTTTAATCTCTGAATTGTAGTTGCATTATACATCTGAATGGATGGAACAGTACTGCAACGAATATCTGTTGCCTTTGGACTGACCTCCAAACATTATTTATAATGTCATTTCATTAACTTTACGCATGTATGAGCGAGGGTTTATTTCTCGAATTGGTTAGTCGGGAAACACTCCTGTAGGTGTAACTGTTTTTATTTACTACAATTTAGAAATTAAAACGGTCTGCCCCAACTGGAGACCCGGGTTCAAATCCTGGTCGGGGCGGACTTTTTTAATTTCTAAATTGTAGTGAATAAAAACAATTACACCTACGGGAGTGTTTCCCGACTAACCAAATGGATAAACTGTATTTTCTTGCCCCAACTGAATACTTAGCTGCCGCCAGTTGTTAATACCGGTTGTTGACTCGTAGTCGGAGTACATCCGCAAGATGGACTTGGGAGGCGGGATGATCTGGGCGCTGGACCTCGATGACTTCAAGAACACGTGCGGTGACGGGCGCCACCCTCTGCTATCTACCATTAGAAGGGTGCTCGCCCCTCCCCCCTCCCCGAGTGATCTAGTCTCGGGGCCCGTAGACTCTCCCATCTACCAGGTAATTTTTATTTAAATTTGAATGTGGGTAACATAGAAATGCACCTTGGTAAAGAAAAATGTGGGTTGGTCCACTTGCTTCTGAACCCTCAATTTTAACATGTGATATGCGTGTCTGTCGCTCTGCAGCCGGTCAAACCAGGCCCTCCAGACCAGCAGGTTGAGACTGGCCCCCTGCCACCTCCGCAGTTGCCACCCCCGCAGCAGCCTCCCCCGCAGCAGCCTCCCACTGTCATCGACCTGTCCACCACGGAACATGTGCAGGTCACCATGACCACCCCGCGACCCGGCACACCTGTTACGGACTTCAAGGTCGTCTGCTACTTCACTAATTGGGCGTGGTACAGGTGAGGCTCGTCTTGACTTAACCAAGACTAATTTGTAAATTGCAAGAGGATTTAAAACATAAGCATTGTGGCTAGCAGCAGAAGTGTGGTTAACTTAAAATTAACAACAACAAGGGAACAAAAAGGTATCACCTATTGAAATTAGGGGTTTGCGAGTAGCAAAAATTTTGAGTCGAGTATTTGTGACTCAAAATCGATTCCTCAATTTGCAGTAATGTAGTTAAGTGATTAAAATAAATAAAATAAATAATAAAAATAATTGATCGAGCCGCCGTCGCTGGCATGTTATAGTTATAAAGTTCGACAACAGAAATCGCTGCAAGTCTTCCGACTTCCTCTTAGGGTCGAGTCTGGGCTCGAATGTGGTTGTTATTGAGAAGTCGAAATTGCTCGTAATCGATTTATCAATAAACTTTCCACGGAACTCGCAAAATCTTTAAATGGCGGATTTTTCTCGACGCGTATTTTCTGGACCCTTCAGATAGCAAGAAATAGTTATTTATTGTTAATGCTGGTGGATTTTCGTCAGGCGACGCGTAATTTTATCGATCTAATTCTAGTACTGAGTTTTCATCGGAAAGTGACTGTCCAAATGTATCCCATAAGCCTAGGCTATGGCCCTAAGCGCCGATATTAATGTTGATTTTGATGTATTGTCTTCAGGTTTGGCTATGAAAGTGGCATTGTCGCTAAATTTGATCGATGTTGTTACGATTTTTCATCGGAAAGTGATGTTGATTGTTGGTGTTGGTTGGCTAGACTAGGTCTAGGCCCTAGATCTAGCCTACCCCTAAAACGTTTTCCTCACATGATTAAAAAATAAAAATATATCAGAAGAATCCCTGGACATTTTATAAGACAAGAATGCACTGTACTTGATAATTGTAATATTACTAGGAAAACGCTCAGTTGGACGCGTTGTTGAGCGAGCACCGGTACGTGCAACACGACCCGAGTACGACAAATCCATAATGTTACATACCAATAAGTCTTTTCGGTCTTGACCGATTTACCTGAAAATTTGTAAAATAGGAGAGAATGGATAAAATCCACCGCCATCTAGAGGACCTTGACATCATTTCTTTGGGAAAACTATTTTAACTCTTAATTACTTCTAGGTGGCAGTACATAGTGACCAGAATTCTTGTGCGACTTTTCGTTGCCATGGTAACGTTACTTTTGTTAAAATGTAATTTTTATCTACACTACTTATCGGATCAAAATAAAATTAACATATTCGTGACCGGACGGACATTCTAAATGATTTGGCTACCTCAGATTTTGTCGCCGTTTAGTTTTTTAAAAAAACTTTAGGTTAACTTTAATGTAACTTTATAACTTTTTGAACGATTTTGCCACAAAACTAATGGCATTCAATCGGGAACGAAACTTGCGGATGGTCAAAATTTGAACTCGATCCGAGCCTCCGTTTGACCGCTATCATGAGCCAAAAAAGCTGTGCGACTTTCCGTTGCCATGGTAACGGGACTTTGTTATAATGTAATTTCCATCTACACTACTTATCGGATCAAAATAAAAATAACATATTCTTGATCGGACGGACATTCTAAATGATTTGGCCACCTCAGATTTTGTCGCCGTTTAGTTTGAAAAAAAAACTTTCGATTAACTTTAATGTAACTTTTTAACTTTTTGAACGATTTTGCCACAAAACTATACAGCAACCCGCCTAGGTGGTATGTACATGTGTGCAAAATTTCAGGTCGATCAGAGAAACGGTGCGACCTGTATCGAAGCAGTAACAGAAAAAAAAAAAAAAACAGACATTCGAGCCATAAGAGTCAAGTGGAGACGCTCGCTTCGCTCGCTCAATTATTGTGCAAGATATAGGCCCTACAGTGTTGCCACATTGGGCGATTTGTCGCTGTTTGGGCGACCAAGCAATGTTTTTAGCGACCAAAATATTTCGGAAGTCGACTGTCGCCGAAATGGGCTACTTCACGAAAATCCAAACTTTCCAAAAATTTCTCAATCTACAGCTTGCTTTAAACACAAATAATGTTTATCAGAAATTATTTCATTGATAAATAGTATTTTGTAATTTAAATATTAGGTAAGTCACTCATACAGAATACTCATTAACCGACTACATTTTGCCCGGCCCGCGGCGTTTTGTTTGGTTAAATGTCACATCAGGATACAAGACAATAGGGGTGGAATGTCGAGAAGGTGTGTGTGAGGCAGGAAGGCCAAGCAGATAGATCTTTTATACAGAAGCTCAGTTGTTTTTTGACCGCACGTGCGCGTACGTGAAGTTGTGTCGAACTGTTGGTGGTGTTGTTTATCATTTTAGTGGCTCCGATTTTACAAGATTATCGTTTCAGCACGTGGGTACAGAATATATTTTACTTTTGACTATAGAGTTTTTAATCTTTAATTTAATCTATTGTGCCTAGTAAATATACCCATAAATATACTCCCTTAAATTCTCCAATATTTCTGTAGAAACAAAAATTCACCTTTTAAAAAACATGAAAAAAAAAAAACGCCCTGCGGGGCAATTCTGGGGCGTTCCCCCCCAGACCCCCCCATTTGGGCCGCCGCGCCAGATTGGGCGACATTTGGGCGACTTCAAAAGTTGCCGCGGCGACATAAGCGCTCATATATCTGGCAACCCTGAGGCCCTAACCTAGCCTACTTCTGGAGATAGCTTTTCCAAAATGCCTGGTTTTTGAGCTTGCACACGGAAAATGTTTGATAGTTGATAGATCATAGGTGGGACCTAGGCCTAATGATGGTAAATTTCTAAACATTTTTCTTATGATGATCGCTCAATCTCGATATTTGCTTGATTTTGCTTGATCTCAAATCTCACTCGAAATTCAAACAGGAGTTCTCATTTCTGCTCAATCTTGCTCAAATTTTAAAATCTAGGTCTTACTTAGGCTAAAACTCAGAATCAGACTCGACTCGGATTCGAAATTGAGTGATTTTTATGATTCGAAATCGTACTCGACTACAAAATTAAAAATGAAAAATTGCACAGCCCTAATTGAATCTCATTTGTTTTGATATATTTTTACTGTCTGACCGTAAAAACATACTTCTTTTCTCTAGTTGAAACAAAAGTGGTTATTCATGTTATCATTTATATAATAATACGTAGGGGTCCAGGAAATATATTTTTTGGATTGACAAATTATGCTCTTTGAAATTCAAATTATGCTTTATTTTGCGTTTTCATTTTTTGCTATTTTTCACCAAAATACACATTTTTGATACATTTTGATTAGCAATGTGAAATGCTTATTTTTTATAAATTTTTAAATAGGCCTAGGGCTGGTGTCTAGAAACACCGAAAGAACTGTAAAAAATGTCCGTATTTTGGGAAAATCGTAATACCATGAATTTTTGGCGTGTTTTTTATCAGAAATAATACCAATGAAATGGTAAATTTTGCTGATTGGGCAGTAAAAAAACAGTAAATAGCATTTTATTTTACGTTTTCATCTATAAATGGAATATTTTGCGTTTTGGTGCGGTTTCAAATTGCATTTTTTGGTGTCATAGGCCATGGGATCTTATGAAAAACATGTTTCAGGTATTTTTAAGCTTTTTCATTTTTTTGCCGATTGCGAAATCCCTGGATCCCTAATAAATACGATATAAGTTATTTATATTTTGGGAAGTCAAAATTGGCATGCTTGCTCTGTAGGTATTGTTTCCTCTTCCGTTAGTATTCTAAACTGACTTGGTGCATAATATTGCTTACTGTTGCACCCCAGACAAGGAGGCGGCAAGTACCTCCCGAGTGACATCGACCCCGACCTTTGCACCCACGTTGTCTACGGCTTCGCTGTTCTCAACGGGGACCAGCTAATTATCAAACCACACGACTCTTGGGCGGACTTCGATAACAGTAAGTGTTCTCCTGTACAATATCTACCGCAGTTCATGTAATCATTTTGACTTTGGTTGGATGATTCGGAACTTGATGAGGAAAACAAAGGGGGCGGGGGTACCTTCCTTTCTATAAAGTTTTACATGAAACAAAGCCAAAATGTTGATTATGAAAGCAGTAGAAGTTGGGAGAAATTAATTATGATCTTGGTTCAAACTTCATGGAATTTGAAGACCGTCTACTTCACAGTTTAGACTCCAAACAGGACATGGTCTACTTGGAAACATTATATCCAATAGGAATCACCAATAACTAGGGACACTGAAAAATGGTAAATAAAAACAGTTCATTTCGGTATATAAAATAGGCAAAAACGGTGCAAAAACTTGACAATATGGTAAATAACGGTAAATAAAAATCCACTTTTTTTCAATTGCAAACAAATAATAATGTACTTTATTTAAAGTAGGTTGAAGGCTACATTGTAAAATGCAATTTTTCTGACAAGGCCATCCATGGTTGTATGAAATTTAGTAGGCCTAGGGCCTAGCTAGGCCTAAAGGTGCTTACTCTAGCTAGCTACACTAGGGCCTAGGCCTAAAGGAAATTTTAAGCACGCATCTTTAAAAGGTTAGCAACAAGGAATTATCTGGGGTCTAGGCCAAGCCTAGGACCACAATGGATTTTAAGCACATCTAGGCCTAGGGCCTACGTGAACAACGAATTATATTGGGCCTAGGCCTAGGATGGAGGCGTAAAATCCATGTTCTTGAAACTCCGATTCACGGACAAAAATGCTTACAACTTTTGGCATTTTGACTTTAATGCAACGAAAATGCAAGAAAAACAAATTCTGTTACGAAGTGAAGCCAAATGTGGCCTATTCCGAAGTGCGTTGCGTGTATGTCGACTAGTCGTGGAAGTGCATTCGACCTTGGTCACGTGGTGCGAGTGCGACTCGTGGGTTCGACTAATCGATCTAAATTAGGCAACTCTCGAAGCTCGACACGACCGTTCTAGCTGTGGGCGTGATACGCGAGAAATCGACTGTTTTGATCGTCGAAAATACGCAAATTTGCTTCAAATTATTAAAAAAAGTGAGAATTTCGCGCATAATTTCGTGAATAATCTTCTTTTTGGTCTATTTCGTGTGAAAACATAAAATAGCTAAAATTCGCGAAACTTCGTGAACGCAAAATGCCTCCTCTAACCTCAAAACATGTTCCTATGTTGTCAAAAATACTTAGAGTTGTGTTTTTTAAAATTTCGTGCAAAAACCATTCACGAAAATTCGGTGTCCCTACCAATAACAGTAGATTTAGACCTGCATGCATAGCTTAGACTCACACTCTCGTTCCTTTAGTCTTCCTTCTTGCTACGAGTCTTGCACAGCATTCTTATCTCCCTCTGCCCAGCAGGCTTACCTTAATCACTTCCTAGTTCCTACCTCGATACACTCCCCAAATAATAGCTCTCCTGCCACCACGACACCTTCGATGATGTCACCATGTCCGGTTCCCCTCCAGGGTCCTGGTCGGGCGCCAAAGAGGCATAAGCACCATTTCTCATGACTTCCACGTCACTTTCCACCAATCATAAGCCTCAGACCTCTCTCCTCTCTTCTCGTCATCAATAGAGTGGGGACCACCTCCCCTCAGCACAGGTGAACGTCTTCCCCTCACCCTGTCAGCATAATTGTCACCAAGCTAGGTGCAATGGCTCAATAACTTGCTCTAATTGAAGTGACAAAACTGCTAGCCTTAGCACATTCCAATAAGTCTGTCTGATTTCTGTATTGCAACATCTGACCGGCTTAGAAGAAAGAAGAAAATGACTAAAGCAGCTGCCAAACGATCAACATAGTTGCCCAACTCCCATTGGCCAATTTTATTGCTAGCCCTGCCACACGAGCAATAAAATAATGAAACAGTGGTGACACTTACTGTTGTGATTGGTTATAACGATCACAGGCACGTGATACTTTGAAGAGATCTGATTGAGAGTTGCTAACTTTTACTGCCAAGTTGTTCAGATAGTTGAACATTTTTGGGGTGTTCGCAACTCGACTTAACCGTCTTTGGTAAGCAGTTGGCAATATGCATGTTATCAAATGCCTACTAACTCATAGCAACAAAGTTGGGCAACTATGTTGATCGTTTGACTGCCGCTTAACAGTCATATTTTTGACAATATTCCCGCGGTCTTATTCTGCGGAGCCCGTGATGACGTAGCCCGCCCGCCCACCGCACGTCGAGTGAGGGGGGAGGCGATCCGTAGCAGCCGATGCGCAGGAGTTGTATTGTGTCTCTATTTCTAGGTGCCCGTTCGGGCGCAGCTAAAATAACGTGAGTGCTGTTTTTGAGATTGTATTTTCGGAAAAATACATCGCCCTATATTTGGGCCAATACGGTATATTGCTTCAACTCCAAATTGTCAGGTAAAATAATAATCTATCTTAAGAGGAGGCAGGCATGCTCATTTTACGCTCAAACAAATTTATCCGCCAATTTTAGTCACATCTATTTGTAATTTTACATAATTGTGTAAAAATGAATTATGAAGGCACTCTATCATAGCACTTTTCCCTTAATTGATTTATCATCATCATTATCTGTTGCCTCGTCCAACTCTGCGTTCGGTCGGCATTTAAGACGGGTCTCTCCATCTTCTTCTGTCCTGCCACCCACGCATTCCACACATTCCCACACATTCCAGTCTCCTCCTCGCTGTTCCACATTTTTTCTCACACTATTCTGCCATTGTTGTCATGGTCTGCCCCTTGGTCTCCTACCTGGAATTTCCAATTCCATCATCCTTCTCGGTAGGGATGCACATCAATACTTTTTTCATTATCGATTATCAGTATGGTAATGTCTTTATGAATCGATAATCGATAATATCGATATCATCAATAAAGCCTGTTCTGACCAATAAGTGGAACCTCAAGTATGGCAAGTGTAAGACAAAACAATACAATCACATTCCATTTGCTGCCTCGCTGTCTTAGATATTTGGTTTCCGTTATCGACTGATAGCTCATTTCCAAACGTAAATCTCAATTGTGACACCATCAGCCCAGCCAGTGCATGGCAAAACGTGAGATAATCTCCATATTTAGAGTTTGGTTCGTGCCACTATTGACCAATTATTTGATATTTCGATAATCGATAATGAATTTTGCATATTGATTATCGAAATTATATCCATTATTGATTAATGATTATTGATCGAATCAATTATCGTTTGCATCCCTACTTCTCGATAATCTTGCTCTTTCCATCCTTTTGACATGTCCAAACCACTTGAATCTTCTCTCTCCAATTTGCTCCATTAAATTCCTCACATCTACTTGATATTGGATATCCTCATTCTATATTCGGTCCCATCTAGTCTTACCTACAATGCTTCTAAAAAACTTCATATTCACAGCCTTCACATGGCTCTCATCCACTGTTGTCATATTCCAAGTTTCTGCTGCATATGTCAGTATTGGTACTACAAAGTAGGTCTGGTAGATGGTAACCTTGCACTTCTTTGGTACTTCTCTGTTCCATATAAGATCTCCGATAGATTGGAATAACCCAACAGCTTGCTGCGTCCTTCCTATATCTGGTTGAATCCTTCCATCGCATGCTACCATACTCCCTATGTACTTAAAATTCTCCACTTGCTTTAAAGTCTGTCCTTGAAGTAGAATCCTGACATTCTTCGTAGTATCTCGTATCATCAGTATTATTTCACTCTTGCCACTTCCAAACACCAGCCCATATTCTCCTGCCACCACACTCCACACATCAACTTGAGATTGCACCTCCTCTTCATCTTCTCCCCACACCAAAAGATTGTCTGCAAATAACATTATTTACATACATTCTTCTCAGATTCTCTCTACAACTTTCCTATTGATTTTGTCCATGACAATAATGATTAATGAACAATAGTGGAGACAGTACACTTCCTTGTTTTATCCCACTCCTAGTATCAAACCACTTTGTAATTCCACCTCTTGTCTTTACAGCACTTCTAGATATCGAGTACTATATCTCTTCACTTTTGTTATTATTCCTGTGTTAACTCCTATATTTTGCATTGTATCCCAAACCTTCTCTCTCTTGAGGCTATATGGTATGCCTTTTCGATATCTAGAAAAGCCATACATAAGTCATAGCACTTCTCTATTAGCTGTCTTGAGTGAGAAAATCAGGTCCATGGTCAATCTTCCTCTTCTAAATCCATGTTGTTCTTCTCTTAAATCTCCTTCTATCGAGTTTCTAATTCTACTAGTGTCTATTATTCTTTCATAGATCTTGGCCCACACAAAAAATAAATTCAATTTTCTAGAATTTTGTATTTGTCAAAATGGTAAAAAAAAAAAAAAAATATGCTAAGTATCTGATTTGATAGTAGAGTACAGAATACAGATGTCCTTCATTATCAATTATGCCAAGTTGTATTGAGATTTATTGATTTATGGCTGCATGACCAGGAACGCGCTGAACATCAAATAATTAGGGTTGCCGTTCGATGTGAAAATCGTGATCGATAATCGGAGGCATCGAATCGATTATCATATCGAAATATATCGATATCATAGACCCAAATCGATTATCATATCAAATTCCAAATTGAGCCTAGGAAGCAGAAACACGGAAGAAACATCGCGAATTCAATATAATTGGGCAGACTGACGCTAGAGAAGTTCACGCCACAACACGTCGAGCCGTACTGAATACATCGCAATCGGGCCGGGCGATGTGTTCGTATCGCCTTGTATCGCGCTGCGAGCGCATGCGCACTGGCGGCGGTGGGCGTGGCATTATACTTGAGCAGCGATTGGCTACTCCGACAACCAATCGGCGCGTTGATACGACAGCGCGGCATTTTTAAGCATGGTAAACCGCGAAAACATCGATGTCACTATTTAAATCGATAATCATATCATATCATATCAAAATACTTGAATCGATTATCATATCATATTACTGATATCGATAATCGATCGATATTTCGATTATCGACGGCAACCCTACAAATAATGCCTTCGGCCTCTTAAAATTTAATTTCTAGTGTAAAAAATTTTCACTGGAATTTGTTATTTGTGGAATGAAAAATGGTGAAATTTTATCATACGCCATAGGAACTTTTTTTTTTAAATCTGCCATTGTAATAAAGGAATACAGTAGATACTTGAGTCAAATATTAAAAGGATTCCACTGTAAATGAGCATCTAACCAATTTACATTTTACCTTTTTTCCGCAGAGTTCTACGAGAAAGTGACGGCCCTCAAGTCCAAGGGAATTAAGGTTCTGATTGCTATCGGCGGCTGGAACGATTCTGCCGGCGACAAGTATAGTCGCCTAGCCAACAACCCCGCTGCCCGCGCGCGCTTCATAACGCACGTTGTTGACTTCATTGCGGCAAACAACTTTGACGGACTCGATCTCGATTGGGAGTATCCCAAGTGTTGGCAGGTAGACTGCAAAAAGGGTCCGGAGTCAGACAAACAAGTGAGTCATTTCACTACCTTCAGCACTAGTTGAGACTATTTATCAAACCTAGAGCTTTAATGCATGTGCATTTATAGGTCTTTGAAAATTATGGGATTTTGATTAATATTTGCAAATATTTATTATTTGATTCAAAATTTGGTGCCTATACTAGCTCCAACAAAGGAATGCAGATGCTCTCTTTACAAGTGGTAGTGGTGGGGTGTATTGAATGTGCAGTAAAAGGAATGTCCATGAAACAGAAATAGGTGTAGCCATCACAAGCAAGATTAATCTGTGCTAAAAAGAGGTAGTATACGCCGTAACCAGAGCGATTTTCGGAGCCATCTGTGAAGTTGTGCACCCATTCATTCAGAGGGAAGTGATTTTTCAAGTGTGCCACTAACAGATTTTTCAGCTCTTTTTGGTCCAGATCTTCTTTTTTCTCAATTCCGTCAATTTTTTAATTTGGAGTAAGATAATTTGATGTGTCAGGCAGACTGGCTGGAGATGGGGCTTCAAAGGGTAGTCATGTAACTTCCAGAAAATCTGGGCAAACTACCTCTGTTAGTTTGATGGCAGTCTCAGCAAAGTTTGCATGGGCTTTATTGAGGCGGTTGGATTTAGCCAGAAATCAGGGTCAAGGCATGCCTATTTTTCATTAAGCTGAATGGCGTGCAATACCATTCCATTGAGTCAATTGGGGTTGTTTTGACTCCTCTTGTGATGATGCGCAGGGCTAGGTTTTGGACTACTACATTAATCAACCTCATTTGTTGATCACTTGCTGTGGGAAACAATTCTAGGCCGAATTTAATGGGTGACAGGACGTAGCTCTTGTTGGTCACTCTAAGCTGTTCAATTTTGGCTCAATGTTAGGAATAATAATAATGAATAATGATAATATGTCATCAGAAAGGGGTTAAAAATAACAATAAAAATACAATTGCATTCTCAATATTCCCCCTTTAATTAAAATTCAATTGGATCTTAAAACCAATTTTGAATTTTTTTAAATTGAATTTAAGAGCCTAATGCATAGACAGGTTTCAGGCGCAGCTGCAGAGGGTTAGAAATCAAATAACAAGCTCTACAATTATGATCAAATAATTATGGAAAAATTCAACTATACTCAAAAATAAATTTTGAACACATCGCATTTGTCTATTTTTTTCTTTGGTCTGTTATTGCTTCGGAAAAAAATGATAACTTGGGAACTTGATGATGCACTTTACTGCATTGAAATAAGTTATATCCATGTTTCATGACAGCGACGTATTAATTTTACTATTTCGAACACTGTGGTGAAAGTTGATCTTATTTGATCCATAATTATGGATATAATCGTTAAATTTCATCAGTAAAAGCTACACAAAAAGGCACGGAATTGCGCCTAAAATGGGGATTGATGGCTGCACGGAGTTCCGCGTCTGTGCGTTAGGATCGTATGTACGAAAGACGATAACGGCAGCTCAGGCTATACGAACGCCTCGCCCAAGAAAATACGTAAACAGATGGACGACATTTTTAATTTTGTGTCTATGCGTAAAACGAGAAAAGTTGTCATTACGCTCATAAAACAAAACAGAAACCATCCCGGGCCTAGGCCCAGACGATGAAAATTATTTATAATACAACAGTGTAAGCTTCAAGTTACCTTAGGCTATATGACTAGAAATATGAATACAAACACATCACGTTTGACAACTCCTAGGCCTCTCCTAGCCAGCCCTAGGCCTGCACGACCGTGTTCTGACACTCCCGCACAAATAACTTGTTTTGATTACAGAAAGCCTAATGTAGTTGAACAATAGTAGGGGATGATAGTCCTAGGCTAAACAAAAATTTACGGAAACAATACCCTTTTTCTTTTTGTTCAATGCTCTTGTCATTAAATAAAAATGTTAAACAAAAGGCAGTGCAAATTTTCAGTGTTCATTTGATGATTTGCTGATTTAGATGGCGGTGGAATGCAGTGGGAAAGGTGGAAAATATCAATTGTTGTGTTTGTTGCTGCATTGGAAATTTTTTATTTTATTTTGATTTGATGGGCTACGAAGAACACTGGGTTATTTTTTAGTACGTGGCAGATGTGCAATGTAACTATGTAGTGTATGTATGTACGTAACTGTAATGTAAAAGTGATTTGAAAAACCACGTTCAAATCTGTTTTGAGATCACTCTATTCCAAAAATACGAATTTGATTTGCAAGTTTTTGTATTTTAAAATGTCTCAGTATATTCACAAGTTTATTTTTATTGGGTAGCTGATTCTGCGTGTGCGCTCCCATCCTTCTCGCGCTGCAGTCGTGACCTTTCGTCAGTCTCACAAGGTCAATGTTGGTTTGCGAGACGTCGAGACGATGATTAATGATTTATACATTCAACATTGTGGTATTCTTACCCATGCATGTATCTATACTCGGCATGCTTTTACTCCAAGATGAGAGTGGCGGGTATTTTTATTCTTTCAATTTGGTTACCATACTTTTGACCATTTTGTTGCATGTTTCGCCTTTGGTGGCTAATGGCTATCAAATCAACATAAACTGTTTCACTGTTTAGAGTGAAACTTCATTAGCTATGCTATGCTTCTCCTAAACATCAAACAAAATAGTAGTGGTGAATGTGGGACTATGTAAGTACTATGTAGTGACAGCTAGCAGTGTATGTAAGCTACTTTTTACAACATCTTTAAAAATTCTTGCATAGGGATTGGTTCTTGCATCAACCGCTCAGGAGCGTCACATCAGTTTTTGGATGAGCGAAGCAAAGACTTCAATTTCACTGACCCCCAAAAAATATAGCTCGGGTGTTTGTTATTGTTTGTTTTTCTGTCTGTTTGTTAGCTAACAACCAGGCAAACGGCATAACCGATCTTGATGAAAATTGGAAGGGACCTTCGAAATCTCTAAACTTAGAGGTGTATTGTTTTAGGCACAATAGAAGAAATATTTCTTATGAATATCGTACTTTTACGATTTTTTTCAATTTTTAGTGCGATATTTTCGTGACATTTGGTCCGATTCTGACCAAACGGGTAGTGGTACAACGTTCATATTTCACATGAACATTAAGGTTATGTTAATGTAGTACCTTTTGAAAGAAAAAGTTGAAAAAGGTATCCAGAATTCATAGAAATAAAGGTTTTAATGAGTTGTTTTAGGTTTATAACAACAATTAACAAGTAACAATAGAAACTTGACAACAATCACCTACAATGCATTCAAAAAGCACTTGCAAAGGAAAAGTGCAAACAAACGCAAAAAACGCAAACAAAAAACTTACAAAAAATGATCATCCATCAACGCGGCGGGACTTTAGCGTTTTCCTAGTCTAATGTATTTGTGTTTAGTGCTGTACACCACAAACATGTATTCAAAATTGTTTTTTGTAACACCAAACTTATTATTCTCCGAAAGCATGCAACTTATGTTTTTGTGTGTCATTGTTGGACTTTGAATAGCACTGGCATAATTATGATCCACAATTTAAAATCATAAATGCAAAATATTTTCAATTGAAATTATACTTGTGTACATAAGTACGCAATCTATTTAGTAATAATATTGCATTGCTATTTTTTTTCGGTGTTCTTGTGTATATTACATCATCGTAAAGCTACATCCCGGATGAAATATACCGTATTTAGGTAGTGAGCCGCCCCTAGACAATTAAATTTTGCCGCCCCCCCCCCCCCCCCCCCCCATACCACCACCAACCAACTCACTACTAAAAGGTTTAGGTAACGGTTTTAAATTTAAATTTTCTTCTATTCTGCAACAAAGTTGTCTGTCTCAGATGCTGCATGCAGCAGCTAGCACCACAGTAAAACATTCAAGAGTCTTACTTTACGAACCCTTTTATTACGGGATCGGGATAAGAAGACTTAATAAATAAATAAATAAATAAATAAATATTCGTATTGAGAGTCTACCCACTCAGTCATATAACTGATTTTCAGTGGGGAACAGTAAACCAAAGCGACCAAGCCAACCATGTAGGCCCCGACTAATGCTATAGCTGTACGAAGGACCGATCGCCGAAGGCGAAATTTTTGCAAATTTTCAACTTTAAAAAGCTCCAAAACACGTTTTAAAATCTAAAATTACATAATACGATATAATAAAAACAAAACAAATAATAAAATAATTAAACTAACATTGTTGAATTTGTTTCGCTCTTGTGCCGCCCCCCCAAGGGCTGCCGCCCCTGGACCCGTGCCTAGTTGGCCTAGGTACAAAGACGCCCCTGAAGTTGCCGCAAACCTCAATACCATGATCGGGGCAAAGAAAGACGTAAAGAACTGTAATCCCAAAGTGTTCCTTTTGTTTAGCGCTATCAAATGGTGAAAATATATTTTTAATTCTGGGCCCGGGGTAGAATTGGCCCAGAGCATGGCTCTGCTTATCGTAAAAGGCGATTCAAGAGAAAAAGTCCACCTCGCAAACATCAGCTAGAAAGAGCGGAGTATCTTACTCCCCGAAACTAGAGGCGAGCTCTGGCAATCGTCGTCGGGGACCTTGCCCCCTTCCCTTGACGACGCCCTGGCGACGATGACAATGACACAACGAACGATGACAAAGACGATGACGACCGCGACGTGAGAAACCCCCCTTCCTCCCCTTACCCGTGGCTGGTTCTGACCAGCATGGGCCCCTCCTCCCCACCCCCCTTAGGCAAGAGTGGTGCATTATGACCTAACGGTTGACGCGTCCTTAATCTAAATAAATAAACAAGAAGTACACAATTATCTACGTTACAACTTCTGTGATTATCTATGGGCTCAACACGACTATGGAATGCGGAATGCGAGAAGGCCTTCGCCATTAGAGTAATTTGCACCGGAAAGTCATAAAAATTGTTTCCGTCATAAATTAAGAGTTAACAATAATAATGGGATGAGTAAAAAAAGTAAAAAATGTTTTATAAAAAAGGCGACCTCTCGCATTCAAAACAAGCGTGCTGACCAGTGAGCCAACACGACTACGGTGAGCGGGCGGTCTCCAATGATACTTATGCAGATGCACGCTAACTTGAGACGAGCGTAAAACATTTGTCATTACAATTAGGGCACTTTCAATAGTTTTAAAACCTTCTGCCGATATTTCTACAGTGTAATTTACGTCTCTATACATGAGATGTACATTATAATTGGATGAGCGTAGCGAGCGTAGCGTGCGAAGCGAAGATTTCATTTCACTACACTGGAGAAAAAAATCCAGAATGTTTTCCTTTTTTTTCTTTTTTTTCTATTTGTATTTTTGTGTCTGTTAGCACGATTCCGGCTAAACCGATACTCCAATTGCGATGAAATTTTCTGGAGACTTTCGAAATCTTTGAACTAAGAACTGCCACGTTTTTGAACGCAATCGAAAAATTATTTCTCATGAAAATCGCAATTTTACGATTTTTTCGATTTTTTAAATTACGATTAATTGTAAAAATTAAAAATTAAAGTTAAATAATTTTAAAAATAAACTTCAATGAAGTTATGATTTTTTCTCAGAACAACAGAAAATCCGCATAACACATGGCAGCTCAATGCTCCAATTACGCTCATCCAACAACGCGGTGGGACTTAAGCGTTTTCCTGGATGTGGCAGTCAGTCGCATAAAATCATCCAACTCGCCACCAAATAATATCTCGTGGTTTGAAACGTGGCTGGTAATGCGGGTAGCCTAGGACCCTAGGGGAGAAGACGCAACTGTATTGACAGAGCTACCGATAGCGGACGATTTAGTTTAGGTAGTCACCGCAAAATTTGAAAGCGCTCGGCCCTGCTTTCGACTCTTAAACGATTTTCAGTTTTTAACATCAAACTCTATGCTCAATACTTTGTAGGGACTTCAACGCATCATCACTGTAAATGTTCATGTCCAATTAATTCTTTAAAGTTAAGGTGTTGTGTTATTTACTAGTATTTAGGTATGTCAATCAATTCTAAAATGGTTCTAGGCTTTTTCCGACTTTGTGCGTGAACTTCGAGCCGCCTTCACGCCCCGAGGGTTACTGTTATCTGCCGCGGTGTCTCCAAGCAAGGTGGTCGTAGACGCAGGTAATCACTTCAGTTATAACAAACTTTACGAATTCTTGTTAGAAATTAATGCTCCAACCAATTTTATTTTACAAATCAAGAAAATAAATATAAATACATAGATTGGTTTAGGTATAAGAATAGAAGAAAATAAAAATAAGATAAGCATTAGACCAATTCAGCACTCCCTGTTTTTCCTATTTCCTTAATTATTTTGGAAAGGAAAACTAAAAACATAAGTTCTCAACACTGTCAATAGATAGATGGAAGAAGATTTTTATTTGGGATTTCACAACTGCATCGGGTTGAGTGGCCAACTATAGATTACCAAATCTGTCACTTGGTGTTTCTTCTAGGGGTGTGCGGATAACCAAAACTTCGGTTCGTTTTCGGATAGTTTGAATCTTGCACGCAAACCTCGACTTCTCGCACGGAGAGTATACGTTTGTGCGCACCAGAGACTGTGCATGGCTCTAGGAGGCTTTGCTTGTGTCAACACCGCTACGTTGATCGTTTCTCCTGAGTTTGACGAACACTGTTCGACTATCTCATATCACACGACCTTGAGTCTGAAGCGATTTTATGTTTCTGTCCACACTGTCGGCAACTGAAGTTACACTATTTTGTAATATATTTAGGCTAGGAGCCTTTAGGGTACTTGTTCATTAACGGGACCCCCCTCAATTTTTTGTTAATTGATCCCCTCCATCGTCATTTTTACTTGCTTCTTCTAATAAATAATTACAGCTTGCGAGGAGTTGAATATGACCCAAACAGTGAACTTGACTCACACGTTCAACGTGACTCAGGCGAGTACAGTCCATTGGAACGCGTAGGCCTGCATGAGAGCAGTCGTCGCTGTGCAGCTGACATTGACGTTCACAGACACCAAATGAACCTTCAAAACCTTTAACGTTGCTATTTTAAACAAAAGTACTTTTCCATTGACAGTCCGTTATATTTAAAATAGCGACGTTAAAGGTTTTGTAGGTGGAGTATGTTGGCGTAGGCCGTGTCACTCCTGGCGCAAAATATGTAGCCCGAAAGGATGTTTTTGAGGCTTTGTTCGAAATTGTGTTTTCCTGACCTCCTGAAACTCAGATGGAGTAGATGTATTAGTTATGATTGTCTATTGAAATGTTTTTACTGATTTTTTTACATTTTTTGGAGGGGGTCCCGTTAATGAACATGTACCGCCTTTAGTTTATCACTTTTGGTATTATTCGAGGCAATTAGTGTGTCTAATATGCGTCGCAAAATTAGTTGCAAGTGTAGCGCAATCGAAATACAACGTAAACTACCAATCGTTATCACTGATTTAACTCTACTTCTGCCATGGACAATCTGGCCTAAGCCTATGTTTTGTTATTATGATTCCTCGTTATAAGTTATTACTCAATTTATGGTGGAAAGTGACTCGCGGTAAAATATTACAAAATGTGAATGCTCTTAGTCTTATTTTGATCTTCCTAGGTCCAGCCTCGGATCCTATAAGTATACTAGGGTGTAGGGGACCTAGGCCTTATCAATCTGCACTGGTTAAGAAAATTTGTTGTATTTCAATTTGACCAACGTAACAAATATCCTTAGTTTATTACTAGGAGGAGTCTAGGCCCAGCCTAAGCTAGGCCCTACCTTCAACCATGGAAGTTGCAACACACTCAAATTCTTAATTTGGGCCTAGGCCAAGGCTATGCTTTATTATTCAAATTATTTTGATATGGTCAACAAAACAATGTTCTAGAACTAAGACTAGATAGAACTGCATTGGTTTGAAAACTAATGACGATTTTGTTAATGGAATTGCTTTGTTCTGCCTTGGCCTAGGCCTAGCTAGGCAAGGGAATATTTTTGCAAATTTCTAAAAAAAAAAATCTACCTTTACAACCTAAACTATACGGAACTGAAACTGAACCGATGAAATAGATAATTTACTATCAGGAACCGAACCGAAACTAAAAATCAATATTTGCACATGCTTAGTTTCTTCCTCCTGATCTGAGCCCTCTTAACCAATATATTCTACTCCTTCCTGTCTTACTGCTGCCACAATTCACCTCGCGCTCGGTTCAATGTCTTTTTGAATCAATCTTCTCCATTTCTCTCTCAAACTTTCCACTTTCTTTTTCCCTCTCTGCTGCTTCAAATTCTCGTTTTGAGATTTTAAACAAATTATTTTAATTTTTAACAAAACCAAAGTACATACACAACTAGGCCTATAGGCCTACATATAATTATGGCATACAAAGATTAATATAGTCAACTAGTGATGACATCGAGACCAAAAAGTCCGAACCAGTTCCTCCGCTCCAAAAAAAATGTAATATAATTTATTTTTTTTAGTTAGCCTACGATTTACAATCAGCAGGTCCAAAGTGCCCCTTAATATCATTCTTCAAAGTTCAAACAATGCACGCGTATTTGAACACCCGTAACCTATTGTGCGATCTGGAGTGGGATGAGTATAGCTGAATAACGTCACAATCTGTTAGAAAAGAAGGTTCTGTTACGTAGTAACGTACCAAAAAGAAATACAAATTTGAATTTAAACTATCAATTATTTATTACAAATTTTTAACATACTTTGTAAAAATTAAAAAAAAAAAATATGGATCCGGTGTGAAAAGTTGGAACCGGTTTCCGGGTACCTGATATCATCACAGGCAGCAATAATGTAAAAAGTAATATATTAAAAAAATTGTCAATGTTAATAATATTTATAGTAGACTATTTTTAGACAGTTTGTGAATCAAGTGGAGGAAAAATGAAAAACGGTTGTCACGTGAAGTGCATTCCCCTACTAAGACTTTTGTTTCAGGGTACGACGTTCCCTCGCTGGCTGCGGACCTGGACTGGATCGCAGTCATGTGCTACGACTACCACGGACAGTGGGACAAGATCACGGGGCACGTGGCTCCCATGTATCCCCACCCCGAGGACGTGGATGTCACCTTCAACTCGGTAACCATACACTACGCTCAACTTGAATTTTACCTAGTAGAAAAACCATGATTTACTGACAGTGATTGATGAGCGTAGCGAGCGAAGCGAAGATTCCATTTTACTACACTGGGAAAAAAAATCCGGAATGTTTTTCTTTTTTTTTCTGTTTGTATTTTTGTTTGTTTGTTAACACGATTCCGGCTAAACCGCTACTCCAATTGCGATGAAATTTTCTGGAGGCCTTCGAAATCTCTGAACTTAGAACTGCCACGTTTTTGAGCGCAATCGAAAAATTATTTCTCATGAAAATCGCAATTTTACGATTTTTTTTTTTTTTTTTGGAAATTCTTCGCTCTTAACCCCTAGCCTTACCCTACGGTCGAATCGACGACTTGCAATCGATATATGCTGCCTTACCTAGCGGTCGAATCGACGGCCTAGTGCAGCGCTCTGCGTTATCGACTGGAGGAGGGAAGTAGTTCGCCTAGGCGCCAACAGAATGCATGCAATGCCTTCTACTTGTTTCAAGCTATCCACAGGTGGTTATCGATCGCGTCTAGCCCAGTTTTTGTTGCTTTTCTGACGAGTTGAATGGTTTGTTTACAGTGAAAATGGCTGCGCGTAGGCGTTTGACAGAGTGCAACGTTGAGGACATTTTGCTAAACAGTGACATCGGACGATTTTGTTGGGACTGAAGAGTGATTATAATAATTCAAGTGACGATGACAATTATTCTGTGCCTAGTGCCGTGAGTGATAGTGACCCTGAAAATGCAGAACAAGTGAGTGACAGTGATGAAAACGTGTCGGGAGCGAGTGATGATGATAATGTGGCGGGCGGGAGCGGTGACGATAATGTGGCGGGCGGGAGCGGTGACCGTCATGTTAGGGGTAGGCCTAGGGGTAGGCCTAATGCCCCACGGAAAAGGGCAAAAGTCGACGACTGGAAATGGGAGTCAAAGTGTCCAGCAACAGGTAGGCCTACCAAAATACCTTTTACAGGCAATCCAGGTGTTAGTGACGAATTTGATGACTTGGAAATTACGCCTCGTACCATTGTAGAGCGATTTTTATGTGACGACTTCTTTGAACAACTGTGCACAGAAACAAATCGATACGCCAACAGTAAAATAAACATTGATGTTGCTCCTGATACGCCTAAATCTTTGGATTCGGGTTGGTTTGACACTACAGTTGACGAATTGAAAGGTTTCTTTGCACTCTGTATTTTACAGTCACAAGTAAAAAAGGATACGTTGCAATCGTATTGGTCTACTAGGAAATCTGTAGATACGCCTTTCTTCCAGACAGTTATGTCTTATAAGAGATTCCTACTTCTTTGTCGGTATTTGCATTGTGTAAACAATGACGAGATAGACAAGGACGATCGTTTGGGAAAAATTCGCTATTCCGTTGATAAACTGAATCAATCATTTTCCCAAATGTATACTCCTGAAGAAAAGATCGCAATAGATGAAAGCTTGGTAAAGTGTCGCGCACGGCTTTCTTTTGTCCAATTCAACCCTTCGAAAAGAGCCCGTTTTGGTATAAAGTATTATAAACTATGTGAATCAAACAGTGGATATTGTCACCAATTTCGAATTTACACTGGAAAAAAAGTAGGGGACGATGATCTACCATCTTGTGAAGCGATAGTCATGGAGTTGATGGCCCCTCTTCTGAATCTTGGTTACTCATTGTACATTGACAATTGGTACACATCACCTTCATTGTGTAACCGGTTGATAGACGAAAACACAAATGTTATTGGCACAGTGAGAAGAAATCGGAAACAGATGCCAAAAGATTTACTAAAAATGAAACTAAAGAAAGGAGAGGCTGTAGAAAGGCACAGTCACAAGATGATGGCTGTCATGTGGCAAGACAAAAAGCCTGTCACTATCTTGTCTACCATGCATGACAACATTGCAATGACAGATACAGGCAAGGTAAACAGAAAAACAAAAGAAGCTATCCATAAACCGAAAGTTGTTATCGACTACAACAAGGGGATGGGGGGAGTTGATCGAATGGATCAACAACTTGCTTCATTCCCTCTGATGAGAAGATATCTAAAGGCATATAAAAAGATATTGTTCTATCTTATCGACATGTCCGTCTACAACTCTTACGTCATCTACAAGAAACTTACAGGAGAAAAATTGAAGTACAATCAGTTTCGACTCTTGGTGGCTGAAGAGATCCTAGGGGGAATCACACTTCCAGATTATGCAAGAAGAGGCCGTCCATCTAACGAGACACCAATGAGACTTCAATCAGCACGATGGGCTCACTTTCCTCGGCAGATACCACCAAATCCAGGCAAACCAAACCCTTCAAGACAGTGTCGCGTTTGTTCAGCAAGTAAAAAGAAGAGCTCAAGCCGGTGGGAGTGCGAGAAGTGCGAGGTGGCGCTACACATGCCCGAATGCTTCAAAATTTACCACACCAAAACAAACTTTTAGGTAACAAACATTTCAATTCACTCAATGCATAGACCAAACATTTACCTGATTATTTGTGAACATTTTAACATATATTTCATAAGAATCGGATAATTACTTTAGGAGATACGAATTTTTTTGTAAAGTCCTGTGCTATTCTCATCCCTTAGCGAATATAAATGGATTTTTAGGGAAAGTTGGGGCCTTTTATAATGGTAAGCGGATGGGTTAAACACCTACATGCATAATCCGATCGTAATGAAATTTGTATGGGACCTTTCTTATATGAAACTCTAAACATGTGTCAAATTTAAGCACAATCCAAGATTATTTCTCATAAAAATTGCAGTTTTTTTATGTTTTTTATTAATTTTAGACGTTCTTCACTTTCTACCACCTACATCGTTAATCCGATCGTAATTAAATTTTAATAGAACCTTCATTTTATTAATCAATAGATTCATGCCGAAATTGAGGTTAATCGAAGAATTATTTCTGACAAAAAATTACAATTTTTTGTTTTTTTTAAATTCGTTTAATTAACATAAGACAAGGCGGCTCAATGCACCAATTACGCTCATCCAACAACGACTTTCGGCGTTTTCCTAGTACTAATAACTTGGGCTAACCAAAAATATAATCATGTGAGAAAGTTCTTGATTGCAACAAAACACGAGACAGGCCTATTTGAATTCCCAGTACCTAGTGTTCAGTGCCTAGTAAAAAAGATAAATGAAAATTGAAAATAATTACGGGTGTGCCGAGTCCTGATTTTTAAGTGCGAGTCTGAGTACTAGAAAAAACTAGCAACAAGTCCAATTTGAGCATGGTGGTATATATCTTTAGGTGATTTCACTTGCGTATCCAGCAATGCTATTTTTGTGGTCGCTTAATGCACGCAGTTCAGACGGAATCCGCCAGGATCGCGACGTGTCAGGTGGTAGTCACGTGACGAGAAAGTCAATAAAGAAGTTTATCCAAACTTCTTTGTCGACTCTAATACCTCGAGAGATGGCAGTGTGTATGCACTTTATTGAAGGCCGTGCATTCAGATCCGTAGGCGGAACATTCGAATTTCCGAATTCGAGCCATCTGATTGGTCCACCTGACACGTCGCGCATTCTGTCGGCGACCGCCTGCACTGCGTGCATTAAGCGACCACAGAATTCTGGCAGTGAAATCACCTAAAGATATATACCACCATGAATTTGAGTCTGGATACTTTGTTTTTTAATTTCACTATATTAGGTGGTAGGCCTACTCTTTGACATTATTTACTCCTTGAATCACACAATAATATTATACTGTTATGTAGTAGGCTACATTATTAGTTTTATTTAGTGATGTTAGTTTCTATGTAGGCTCCAAAAGTGAAGACAAAGAGTACCATCTAATTGATTTTAAAAATGGCATCCATAGAGAGAGTAGACATCGAAAAGACGTATGCTAGTGTACCAAGGAATGTAGTGTGGGAAAGCTTGGAAATAAAAGGAGTTGACAAAGGACTGATAGACGGGGTTTTCACATAGTATGTGAAAGCTGTGTAAAAACACAGTTTGGGATGTCAGGGTGGTTCCAAATAACAAAAGGGCTGAGGCAAGGAAGTGTGCTGTCACCACTGCTATTTATAATAGTGATTGATGACATACATACACAACAAGGTAAAGATGGAGGAAACGGAGGAGGTAGAGGTTATGCTGTTTTCCGATGATTTTGTGGCGTGGTCAGAGTACTCCAGAGATACACAGACCTCTGGAAGAGGCACATTGAAAAGGCCGGCATGGAGATAAGCGTGGTCAAGAGCAAGGTTGTTACTATGCCAGGAGGAGATGTAAGGAACTATCATGCAGAGATCAAGATTGGAGAAGAAACCCCGGAAGTGGTGGAGAGTTTTGGATACCTAGGAAGTGAAAAAATGGCAAGTGGGAAGATGAAAAAGGAAATTACCAACAGAATACAAAAGGCCAGTAACTTCTACCAGTGTGTAAAAGGCCTGGTGTAGGATAGGGAAATACCCATTCAGTGCAAAATGACACTATACAAGACCTACTTCATAACCGATCCTCACATACGGCAGAAACCTGGACTATGGGTGATAGAGAAGAAAGCCAAATACAGGCGGCGGAGATGAGATTCCTGAGGAGCACAGTGGGTAAGACAAGAAGAGATAGAATTAGAAATACGAACATCAGAGAGATGCTTGGGGTGGAGAAGTTAGGTGACAGGATGGGAAGGACACGGCTGAGATGGGTTGTGCAATGAAACGAATGACGGAAGAGAGGATGCCCAGGAGAATGTATGAGAAAAGGATTGAAGGATGAAGAAGAAGGGGGAGACCAAGGAAGAGATGGAAGGAGATCATAGCAAGAGACCTACATAATAGTGGAGAGAGCTGGGAGGATGTAGCAGAGACACGATTGTGGGAGGATAGAAAGAAGTGGAAGAATTTGGTTGCGAAACCCACGCTGACCTTCCCAGAAGTAGGAAACGGCGATGGATAATGATGATGATGATCTCTAGAGAGAGAATTTTTCAATTTTTATGGTCAAGTACGTATGTTATTGGGGCTAGGCTATGACATTTTATTAAACTAGGAAGCTTTGCAAACGCTTTTTCAGGCGCGTTGTTGGATGAGAGTAATTGTTTAAAAACGAAATATGCGTAAAATTGCGATTTTTATAAGAAATAATTATTTGATTACGCTCAAATTTCACACAAATATATTAAATCATAAAATTAAGGTTCTGTGAAAAAATCATTACAATCGGATAATGTAGATGTTAACAGTCAAAGAATTTTTTTTTAAATCGAAAAAAATAGTAAAATTGAGATTTTTTGAGAAATAATTTTGCGATTGCGTTCAAAAACGTGGCAGTTATAAGTTCAGAGATTTCGAAGGCCTCCAGAAAATTTCATCTCAATTGGAGTATTGGTTTAGCCGGAATCGTGTTAACAAACACACAAAAATACAAAAAGAAAACAAATCTCGGATTTTTTCTCCAGTGTAGTGAAATGGAATTTTCGCTTCGCTCGCTACGCTCATCCAATTATTGATATTACGTAAAAATGTGGAGGGCTATAGAAATCAAAATTTTATTATTTTCACCCAAAAAAGTTCTAAATTTTTTTAAATATAAAAATGGTGTACAAAAAGATTTGACCTCAACCTAAGAAGGGTGTGTAGCACAAAAAATGAAAAATGCATTACAATTTTTATGATTTCTCACTCTCTTTAATGACCCGGCACCTCCACCATTTATACCGATTGGACGAATTTAGTATACTATTGGCTACCCGGCACCTGTACCAAAGTAATGATTTATTTGATACTCAATTTCGAGTATCAAATACTCAACTCGACTCAAAATTTTGGATACTCGCACACCCCATTAAAACAATGTTGAGGGCTTATCGCAAATGAATAGACGATTTTTCAAAATCACCAGCGTCCTCTATATCGCGCGCGCAAAGCATTACCGGAGAAAGAGTATTTTACACGCTTAATGCCATTTGCTTGGGAGTGTGAAGTACTGCATTTCCAACATTTAGTGCAGTCCACTACAATCCCAAGCATATGACATTTTGCACATGTAAATTCTCTTTCTCCCATAATGCTTTGCAACTGAGCGTGCATGCACTGTTAATTCTGAAAAGGGTCTATTGCCCATCACTATCACCCTATAAACTTGTCTATGCCTAATTTCTTTGAGTCACTTTTAAATTTCCTATTTAGTCTGGTTTCCCTAAATTAATGATACAAACTTCCCGTTACTGGCTCAAGACCTAAAACTCCCTTCCCACACACATAGAAAATGCTTGTAAAATTGTTTGTGAAATATATCCACGAAGCTGTTGTGAATATTGCATCTTGAACGTATTTGAGACGATATGATTTGTTTCAGAACTTTTCC
The DNA here is from genome assembly GCA_024449915.1 of Sweltsa coloradensis. Classification (NCBI taxonomy): domain Eukaryota; kingdom Metazoa; phylum Arthropoda; class Insecta; order Plecoptera; family Chloroperlidae; genus Sweltsa; species Sweltsa coloradensis. The sequence continues at coordinate 218,693 of JAMZAV010001289.1, read as the reverse complement.
ATCAACTACTGGATCTCGCGCGGCGCCCCCCCAAGGAAGCTGGTCATGGGGATGCCGATGTACGGACAATCTTTCAGTCTGGCGGACAACAATAACAAGGGACTCAACGCGCCCACTTACGGGGGAGGGGAGGCTGGTGAGGCTACCAGGGCCAGAGGCTTCTTGTCTTACTATGAGGTAAGCGGAGGGGGGCGCCACCGGCAGGGGGCTACATACCTTTAAATTAGTTCACGCGTCCATGCCACAATGCTATCTTTGTGGTCACCTAACAGCATTGTGCATGACTGGACAAAGTTCGAATTCCAATCAAGTTAGCACAGAAACGCCATGATTCTAGCCTATGTCTACTGTGTCCACATCATTTCACCAATCAAGCAAACAAAAATTGTGTATTTAGGAAGGTTTTCCTAATCCTCGTACATGGCTTGTAAAAAAACTTCGCAAACATTGACCGAAAGTGAACATTTTGTTGGGACTTTGAGAGGACTCTTCAATAAAAAATGGGGTCTCAAATGAAATAAAGGGCCATGTACAAGAAATGGAATTTTTGTTTTCTAGCAGAAAAAAGTGTTGATTTTCCCCCAAGTAATCAGAAAAGAATCAAAGAACTGTGTTTGAGCCTTGCCCAAGCTTCTTGATGTACGCAGTTCATACAGACGCCGAGTGCAACGTGGCATTGCATTGGGTCTAGTGGTAGATGCTTTCGTATAAATGGCAGGTAGACGTTTAAAGGCTGTGGAGCATGCTAAACACAAACTGTGAGCACCTACTGCTTGTCTCACTTTTTGACAACACTTACCTAGCCAAGTGTTCTAGTGGTATTAAGGCAAACTGCATCCATTAAGCATCTACAAAAGCTATTTTTGTGAAGTCATCTTCCTTGGAATTTTCTTTTATTAGAATTCTAAAAGGGTAATATATGTAGCACTATGACCACCCAAGCTAGAGGCTTCTTGTCTTATAACGAGGTAAGCGGAGGAGGAGAGGGTTGTTTGGGCTTACCACGGTGACCAGTGTGTGTCATCGTAGCACGATGGTATTGACTCGCGCTCGCTGGTTTCAGATTTGCGAGCGGATCCAGAACAGAGGATGGACAGTTGTGAAGGATTCAGAGGGCAGCATTGGACCGTACGCCTACCGTGGTGACCAGTGGGTATCCTTCGATGACACCGAAATGATACGATACAAGGTACATGATGTTGTGTTGGCCCATTGCCAGAGGACCAGAGGTAATGAGAAATGGTGATATAAAAACCCAAATTTCGTTTTAATAAACCCAAATTTTGCGTTTTTTGCGATTTCATTTAAATTGTCAAAAACGTAGGGCCTACCTAAAAAAAAAAAAACACATTTTTTTTCATCTAACAAAAAATATTTTTTTATTTTTTAATGAGCCCTTTAGAAGGGATGACATCGATTCTAATAAGTTAGAATCGATCATTGTGACCCAAAAATCTATTCAGAATCGACTCCCAACACAAAAATAAATATTTATACGCGCCATTATTTTGGTGGACTGTTGCCGCGGAGTCGTTGATACACGCCGTTATTTTGGCGGTCTATTTCCGTGGAGCCTGTGACGTCACGAAACGATGTATCGCCTGCCGCGCGCGTAATGTTCGGTCTGGACCGGCACCTCCACCATCCTTCCACATTTTGAGCACTAAAATGTTTAATTTCGAGAGATAATTCGCGTTTTGACCAGTTTTGTACAATTTTGTTCGTTATTTCGCGCTATACACGAGATTTCGCGAAATTCGCGTTTTCAAAATGTGTCTTTTCCATCTCTAAATGATGTAATTCGTTGACAATATTACATTTGAGGCAAAAAAATGGATATTTAAAAAAATTTGCTAATTTTGTTATCACCATTTTTCACTACCTCTACCCATTGCATATAGAACACTGTGAAAGTGATGTTATTATTTAATTCAACGATATTATTATTTATTATATTAGGTATTTATTACAGTAAGATCTCTCTTATCCGAGTTGGATGAGACCGGGGGCACCTCGGATTTGCGAAAAACTCGGATGGCACGGATCAATTGTTTATTTGCTCTCGTAGCATAGCCTGATGTGGTAAAATGATATATGACACATGTAATGGATAAAGGAACATAAAATACACACGATACACTTCATACAGGGTATACTAAATGATTTAATAGCTTGTAATTCAAGCTCACGAACACACGTACACAATTAGGCCTACATGTCGTAATAAAAACGTATGTCTAGGCCTAGGCCTAGGCCTAAACTCGACGCAGTAGGCCTAGGGCCTAGGCCTACAATGCAAACATAGGCCTAGGCCTAGCTCTCTTTCTCATGTGGGAAAACCTCTCACTACTATGCCCGCGCTGAAGCTCACGACGCAAGATAAGTCTGGGAAAGAAATAAGATAAGCCCAGGAATAACAATTCAATGCGTCGTGATTACGAATTTCGTGAATCGGTTGAAACATGATTGCATCTAGTTCCACAACGACCATCTTTGAACAGCTGTGTGTGAGATGGCTGGATCGTATGCGCACGCGCAGGCGCGCGACGCACACTGACCTCTATATGCTCAGTGGGTGGCACTGACGCTTACCGGCGATGCGCCCGCGCCCGACGCACACTGACCACTGAACTCTATATGCTCAGTAGACTGATGCACACTGCTCGAAAGTCGAGATATATCGCCGATCTATCTTCTTTGCACTCACTCGTAAGGCATGCCTACAAATGTATGCGAGTACATTTAAAAAAGTGCGGCGCGGCGTCTGTAATTATTTTTATGTTTTATTTACGTATTTAAAACTTTAATTAAAAAAAAAAAAAAATTTTTTTTTTTTTTTTTTTTTTTTGGGCGGCTCGGTTAACACGGAACATCGGATAAGAGGAGATCGGATAAGAGGAGATCGGATAAGAGAGATCTTACTGTATTTATTTTTACGAACTAAAGTACACGTAGTGAATAGTGGTCTTAAATTGTTGAAGAGAATCAGAGAGGGCTTGGCCCCATAGCAAGTTATGCCTGATTCCCTTCATTACAACTTACTAAAAATAAACAAAATACCAACATAATATAATCATAGGATAAAATGAGAGTTTTGTCAAGGGAAAGGTTATATTTTCAGCTCACAAATATACAATAAACATTTTTTTATGATAGATAATCAAGAAATTGTTACAAATTTGAAATTACAGAAATAATTTGTAAAATACTTAAATACTACAACACTAGAACAAAATAATTGACCAACCACTTTCTTAAGAAAGATGTGAAGCAGGCAATTTTGCCACCTCGCGACTTAGTTGTGTGTGAGTTTGATATTTTGGAACTGCTATGGGCTCCATCTTTAGGACAACTGATCGTTGAAAATTACTAGTAGCTCTTGTTTGTGATCGTGTTTGGATTTACAAATACGGGTGATGGAGTCCACAGCGGTTCTGAATAGAGATGAAACGATTACGATTCTACGATTCTACCGATTATTTCGTGAATCGGCGATTAATCGGATCGGCGATTATTTGGTAAAATATTGCCGATTATTTAAACGCGTGATTTTAAATATCGCGGGCACGTGAATGCGCTGTTGGTTGTGGGCAGCAAGCTCACATCAGTTCAAGGTCGATTCCTGCTCGACTAGTCGACCAATAATATCGAAAGTCGAACTAAAGCATGATCGACTCAACGTCACTGTCATGGCCACTTAGTTGCCAAATTACGCTCGCGATGTATACAAAGCTTCGCTATTTTGTTGAATAAATAAGTGTTTTAATCTGTAATTGTGTTTCGAAGCAATAAAAAGTGTCAAAATGGATGTGTGGCATAGCCTCCCTAGGCCATACCAGGCAAAAGGGTCTAGGCCTAGGTCTAGCTAGGCTAGGATACAACTTCCCGACCGTCACGACGAGATTTGAACGGTCTAGGCTAGCCCTAGGCCCCTAGCCCCGGGCTCAGGTTTTAGGTCCTAGGTCCATGTCCATGATAAATAAAGCTTTTCCCGATGATACTGAGCCTTCAAGTCATGTCCCAGTGAGAGTATGTAATAGGCCTAGATCCTGTTTGGTCCTAGGCTTTGGCCTAGTCTAGTGTATCAGTATCATACGACTCTGCTTAGCCTAGGGCCTAGGCTTATGTGAGGCAAAGCAGTGTCTTTGGGCTTGGGGACAAAATTGACAAGAACTAGGCCTAGGCCTACCTTGGAAGCAACCTAGGAGCCTGCCGTGTTGGGTTTAAAAACATTGTCTCGATCGGAAAAGGTCTAAATGTCTAGCTAGGCCTAAGGCCTAAAACTAAATATTAACAAGGCCCTAGGCCTAGGACTAGGACTTAGGCCTAGCAGAAATAATCTGGTGGACAAAGGCCTAGCCCTACTCAATTATCTAGGGCCTATTTTAGGTGTGGCCCATGCAAAAACATAATTTTAATAATCGGTTGAATAATCGGTAATCGGATCGGTTTTTTAATAATCGTAATCGGTAATCGGATCGGCCAATTTAAAGAATCGTCCCATCTCTAGTTCTGAAACATTGAACTTTCACACAAGTGAGTATCCATGACGCAAAGGAAACCAATGCGATCTAGCAGATACAGAGGGCAGCTTCTAATTTTAGTTACCATTGGATTTGCAAGCAGCACTGTAGCTAGAACGGACAGCGGCCTTCTTGATTAGGCCTAACGCCTTCTTTTTTAACACAACATATAGTTGGTGATGTAAATAACTAGTGGTGCTGACAGTGCCAATAATTATTGGATTGTTGATTCTTGTGTTTTGATGAATAACAATTTGTGTAGAATGTTGTAAAAAACAAATGTCAAAGAAAGTCCTTTCTCCAAAGCCAAGCAGCTTGGTGCCTAGCCTAGTTTGCACATCAAACAATGTAAATTATACAAGACCTACTGAATGATGTAGCTTACCCTTACGATCTTTGTGGCTATGAATATCTACAGTGCTGCTTGCGAATCCATCGGCAACTAAAATAAAACGCAAAAAGCGCTATCTGGATTATCTTGTCATCACGGATAGACCTGCTTGGCAAAATGAACTGTTTCGCGCTTATAATTCTGTCCTTGTCAGTCTTGAATGTTTTATATTCATACTCTTGTCGATATGTGGAGCACATCTTTTCAAGCGTTGTTATCTCGGCAACTTATTTCCAGTCCAACTATGTGCGCCGCATGGGTCTCGGCGGTGGAATGATCTGGGCGCTGGATCTAGACGACTTCAAGAACAAGTGTGGCTGTGAGTCTTATCCTCTCTTGAAGACAATCAACAGGGTCCTCAGGGGATACCCTGGGCCAGGACCTGACTGTGACATCGATGCCAAGGACACAAAGATACAGTTCGGTGAGTCTGAACAACACATACAGGAACCAACCTCTTTTATTCAGACTGTTCAAATTCATTCATTCATTGTTCATTCAAATTGTGGTACACCCACTGACACATTATAGGCCGCCATCGAGTAATGGCCGCCCGCCTAATTGATCACTTCAGTTGCAAACAATTACAATACAGTTGAGCCGCCTTAATGCGTTTCACTACTGTGCGTTTTTTGCGTTTGTAAGTCTTTTTTAATTAGTCCCGACCCAGCCTTATGGCATTTACCATAAATTTGTTTCTGTTGTGCGTTTTTCAACAACACGTTTTTAACGTTAATGCGCTTGATAAATCCGTCCGCCACAGCAATTATATCCAATAATGCGTTTTCAGGCTCATTATGTTTGGAATTTCCCGTCAGCCGCCCAATTCCTAGTATTGTTTGTCTCGTCGCCTCGCGTGTTTTTCTACGAAGTCCCCTTCACTTTCCTCTCCCCTCCCCTCAGCAAGCTCGCTAGCCGCCCGGCGACACCACGCACAGGCACAGTAGCTACTGCACGGGCGCCCAGCGGTCATTCCCCTCATTCCCCTCTGTGACTTGACGAGTGTTGGAAGTGTTTTGTTTATTCTCCGTCCGTCCTAGTTTGTTCAGTTGTGGAAAGAAGAGCGTGTGGTGGTGATAAGATATCGAGTAGGGGCTATGTCTCAAGACAAGTCAATGTCAAGTGTTAAGTTTATCAGATAAATTGAACATTTTGAAAGAAGCTACAATAATACCGGATCAACACGTGTTGACCTCGCAAAAAAATTAGGGCTGGCCGTTTCAATGCTGATCTCCATTGTGTATAAAAAGAACCCACCCCACACCCCCTTCAACAGCCGCTAGCTAATCAGCTACTTGTACTTGACTTCCTAGCAGTCCAGCCGCTATGCCACCACACCCACATCTGCTCGAATTACACTCGTAACTCACTCGTGTCAAGTGACTGGTGAACACAAAAATGATGTTGCAGTGAAACCTCGATGCATCGTCTTTGAAGGTAGACAAGAAAAAAACGACAAATGCGGGAAAACACAGACTCAAAAACGATCAGAAAAACATTGAAAAATAAACACATAGGCCCTGTCCCCGCTGGAGTGATAGGCCCTACCTCCCTACCACTTCAATAAAAGGCCATTTCAAAATCATTAACTTGACCATTATCCTTGCCCTCCGAAGACATCGTAATCTTTCAGCTGTGGCAGTGACACAAGATCACGACGCTCGCTTCAACGCTATACAGATCGTTAAAAAAACATCACTCATGTTTACTTTAAAATATAACTGGAATCGATTGATCAAGCCTACTTCGAGATCAATTTAATTAGGGAAGTTTTGCAATATATCTTTGAATGAAGATTGTTTCACCCTGTGTCACAACGTGAGACGTAGGCCTACCGGTAACCAACTGATTGTCTAGGCCTAACAATGTTGTGTTTTGCGACTGTGTGTAGATGGACATCTTCATAGTTTCGACTGTTCTTCTGACCGTCATTACTAGTCTTCTGGTTATTTAACGCTAATAACGCCATAAAGCAAGTTGAATATTACGTACGTAGGCGAATGGTGAAAAAGAAACAACTCTAATAAACATCGTCTAATGCCTAGAGCCTAGGTCTAGAACCACCATAGATGCAATTCTAGTCCGATCTACTGCGCACCCAGTTGTGCGCAACAGCTGAGCAGAGCGGGCGGAGCCAGGCTGAAAGGCTGGTGCAAACGCGCGATTTCGTCAGCTGCATGGCTGGTACAAACGCATGATTGATGCGCATTGATGTTGAACAAATCTTCGTCGCTGGGGGGGAGGGGGCGTACAACACATGAATTGGATGATGTTTGAATGCCTTCTTCTCAATAATTGTTGAGAAAAGCACTAGCTTTTGCAATCAAAGTACTTTATTCTGATTTCACATTCAAGGGTTTAATGCTGGAAAAGACTTTACAAAATACAAATTTTAATCATTAAAAATTTCTTTTCTGCATTTTTTATGTTTTTGCATTTTTTCCGACCCCCCCCCCCCCCTCGAAAACGTACAAAGGAGGTTCGACTGTATGTTATAAAAACTATTTAGATTTGCAAATGGTTTCACATACCTAATGACCGCATCCAACTTTTTGAATTTGATAATTTAAAATATAGGCCTACCTAAGGCCTATATACACATAAATACAGTATGCTATGACAGTAAACTTACTAGTTTTTGTCACTTTTCTATAATTGTTGTCAATCTGACAAGCAAATGGAGAAACCAAAGTTGGGATCATTTCAACATGATATCTTGCGCTGTGTCATTCGCTCTTCGGCATGAAAACTACGCTTAACGCTCGACTCTCTTCAGTTGATCCGATGAAGACGCCCGAATGGGAGGTGGTCTCCCCGATCGTGTCCCGCCCGGACGCAGTGAAGGTGGACTCGGACATGACGTGCGGCGGCCGACTCCACTCTCCGCACCCCGACTGTAACAAGTACTTCTTATGTCAGTTCGGAGAGCTTATCCCACAGTCCTGTCCGGCGGGATTACACTGGAACAAGGTAGGACTGTGTACTGTTATGCTAGAATAATACAAAGGTTCAATCATAATTCATTAGGAATTTAGAACAAGGGGTATTAAAGGCCTACCATATGGCCAAACCACCAAATGACGTTCTATAAATATGCTAGACTCTCAGTATGGCCATGGGGAGCGTGCCAATTAGAAGCCATCATGAAAGGAGAAAAACAGCCGTCTAAATCAGGGTTCGATATATCATAATGTAATTGTAAAAAAAATTGAAAATATCATTTTTTTAAAAGAGTAAGCCTATTTTTAATTATTTGAGGCCAAATAGGGTTGATAAGGTATCACCATAAATGCATTTTTAACAATTTTTACAATCTCATAACCGCGTTTTATGACCCGGCACCTCCACCATATGCACCAGCCAGGTTAATTTAATTTAGACTTCCTACCCAGCACCTCCACCAAAATTCCGAATTTTGCATTTTTGGTGTAAATTTTGATATTTATACATCAAAAATATTCCCACTTATCGATATTGCATTGAAATATAGATTTTTTTAACCCCCTAATTAAAAACAACGTAAAACAAAAAACTTATATAAAAAAAAAATAAGTCCGTAAATTGGAATAAAAATCCGCCGATCCGTTTTGCACCCTCAAAATCCGTAAAAACGGCAACCCTGGTCTAAATGTACGTAAATTTGTACATATATACAGACGGCAGTGCTTGCCCATCCTCTCAATAACAAATACAACTTCACAAGCACTTACATCGGCAAATTAAGTCAACTAGCTGAAGTATCTTTGTGGCAGTGAAGTGATTTTCCCCTTTCATGATGGCTTCTAATCGGCATGCTAGAGCCAGAGTCAGTAAAGAAGTTTCCCCTTTGGGGAGGTCCTCAAACTCCCTATCCCGCCCTGGGTTAAATAAAAAGACAATTTTTGGCGTGTGGACTCTTAACGTTCCACGCGACTAATTGTTGATGGAACTACTTCAATAAACGTCACTTTTCTACTAGAAGTTTACAGTCGTTGACGACGAATGCCGTGAAACGTCAAAATATTAAATAGGGTTGCCGTTCGATACGAATTTCAGTATCGATAATCGGACCAGTTAAATCGATTATCGGTCGCGATAATCGATTTAAAAAAATATCGATCGATAATCAATAATCGAATAAAAATTAGGCCTAAACTTGCTCGCATACCGACGTGGGCCATGGGACCTTTTGCGAGTGCATTCTTTTGTTTCTTTTATTTGCTCAAAACGGGGTTTTCTACGCTAGCAATGTCTTTCACGAGCTCTCCTCCCCCCCCCCCCACGCGTCTGGCCGGCCCTACGAGAGCGCGCTACGTGAAATAGACAGACGCTACCCGGCTTGAGTGTTGTCTTTGTGAAGGTCGTTCTTCTTGGAAATCGTGGTTCTGTGAAGTTTCATTTCAGCTTTTGTTGTGATTCATTTACAAGATATAATCAGTTTAACTATTTAATGCTCCAATATTTATTACGTGACAAGATGAATAATGTTGGACATTAGTTTGGAAGACGACGTAATATTGATGTGAGAGAACTAATGAGATAATATTATCGTAGCACTACAGAATGAAGTAAAGCGATACCAAGTTGGTTTGGAGTGGGGAGGAATGCATCTCGATAAAATACTCGATGTACTACAATATTGGCTGTGAGTGTGACGCGCCAAGGTTGAGCAATCGGCGCGGGAGTGCAGCCGGCCGAGCCGGCCCGTAACACACATGCGTCATGCTAGTAGGCCTTGCCTATACGGCAGCAGTACAGGCGCTTCGTACTTCACACCTTATGCGTGTTGTAGATCTCGCAGTGGACGCATTTTTCACGGAATAAAGCGATTAATGTATTGACTGGCACTATTTTATGAAGTTCTGCAGAGCGGGCGGTAAATTACAAAATTTCGGGTGGGCAAGCTATTCGATTATCGATCTTTTCGGGAAATAATCGTATCGATCGATATATTAAATACGATTGAATGTTGGCCAATGTTTTGGCATAGAACAAACTCTTTATTGATGAGGATATTTCTGATTTAGTAGACTAGGCCTAAGCCTAGGACCTAGGCCGACAATATGTGTTGTTCAAGATTTCGATTTGAGTGCCAAGGGGGTTCTTACGTCTGAAAACTGTATTGTGACCTTGAGCCTAGGCTACACTTAAGTCCGCAATGCTTATATAAGGCATTATCTGAAATTATTTCGCACAAAAATGGCAGTGGCGCTTTAATTGATTGATTGATTGGATATTGCTTAACGTCTCATATTTATGCAACTTGGCTAATCGAGACGAAGGAAGGGACGTAAGGGATGACGCGGGGGGACAAGGGTGGACAGGCCTGTGCTGGTCAGAACCAGCCACAAGCGTATGGGGAGGGCAGGGGTTTCCCCACGTCGTGGTCGTCTCCGTCAGTGTCATCATCCGTACGTGTTGTCATTGTCGTCGCCGTCGGGGAGGTAGTCAAAGGGAAGGGGAAAGTTCCCCGACGACGACCCAAAATATAATAACAAAACAATAGTAAATCGTTTTATGAGGCTATGGCCCTTGCCTAATATGACTGAAATAAAATTGAAGTTTGACGTTTCGTCTGTCATTTGTTAACTGCAGCGTCACTGCACATCGATAATCTACTGACCGTATTTAGCGTGCAGTGCTTTTAGTAGTTTCACATTTGAGCCGCCCACAGCGCGCATAACGTAAGAGTTTGTTTTGATTTGGAGTTGGAGGACCTCCCTAACGGGGAAACTTCTTTATCAACTCTGCTGGAGCTCTGGGTGAAGGATAGGAGACTGAGCGTCTAGCTCTTTGCTTTGCTGATTGGGACTTGCCCAACAGTGGTGCAACACCTGTACACCATCTGGCCTTTAAATCCCCCACTGAAAATCAGAAATATAACTGAGTGGGTAGACTCTAAATACAATTTATTTATTTATTCATTTATTTATTTATTTATTTATTTATTTATTTATTTATTTGCAGGCTTTCATTTCTGTCCTGTCATTAACTAAAGCAAAGTGGTAACATAATTTGAGTGGATGTTGCGTAGGACCACTGCGACTGGCCCGAGAACACCAAGTGCGTGGCCGGAGATGTACCACCTCCACCTCCAACAACAACGTCAACCCCGGTGGTGACGATGGTCACTACGCCCCAGCCCGTCATCCCCCCAAGACCTACCACGCCGGGTACCATCTCGGACACCGTTGTGGATACCGGCTACAAGGTCGTCTGCTACTTCACTAACTGGGCCTGGTACAGGTGAGTGAGATATTGCCAATTGCATTTATTATTAGTTACATTTGATTTCTATTTTATTGTTTGCTGCTTTCCTATGCTTGCATTTACATTATTATGTTATCAATCATGTGTCTAGCCGCCCAGTCGAGACATGCCTCCTTTTTGTTACCGTCCATACCCTCTGGCATTTCATCAATTGCTTCCTTTAATCTAATTCTAGCACATAAAAGCAGGTGCCGTCTGTACGGTACTCCATCGTTACATAATCGACATACATCCGCTTAAAATATACCAAATCTATGGAGATGTTTTGCCATGCCTCGTCTCCAATTGAAACATTGCTGTAAACTTTTACCTCCCTTCGATATGTTCCATTTCCCTTGTTTGCGTAGACAATAAATTTGATGCAATTGCAGGATGCCATCTGATTATGATGATAATTATTATTATTTATTATCAACTAAATTGTTTTCCATAACTTTCAATGTTATGTACTCAGCTTTTTAGTTTTTATTATTGTCTATATTTTTCATTTAAAAATCTGGGCATATGAAAAGAAGATGTTTAAATTTACACTTTGTCAATGCAATTAAGAAGTTTTAATTTTGGTCCTCTCCTGAGGCTGCTATTTTCTAGTAACAGGAATGAGATTGGTCGACACGCTTTTGTTCCATGTTCCAGCGGCGTGAGCTCACATCCGTGTTTGTTTTGTGTTCCCAGGCAAGGACGGCAAGTAGCCCCCGTCGTGACTCCTCCCTCTGAAAAAATTGCATAGGTTCGCTGTTTTTAGAGGGAATATCTTCTCATCAAACCGCCGACCTGGGCCAGGATTTGGATAATGGAGTAAAACATTTGTTCCATTTGGGTTTAAGTTATAATTACTAGTTTTGGTAAACTTTTTTATGTGTGGGGGCCGTATTCACAACCCACGTAGCCCAACGTCCAACCCGTACGTCTCGGTCGTGGCAATCGTGTCTCCCAGTCAGGGCGCAACCCTTTCCCAACACTATTTGCCCAAAAACAACCCGACCAGCGCCAAGTGTGATTCACTCGGACTCACTAGATAGAGCCCTTTTGGTGGGATTTGGGTGCAGCTACCTGCCAAGTTTTACGAATTTATTCTAAAATTTACAAAAAAACGGTAGTCTTTTTCGTTTTACGATTGCCCTTCAATTTTAGAATTTTTCAATTTTCAAAAATTTCAATTTTTTTTTTTTTTTTTTTTTTTTTTTAAAAAAAAAAATCTTTATTTTAAAATTTAAAATGGCGCGGGGTTTGAATTTACTTTTTTTGCCTTCCTTGGTATGTGAAACCCCCTCCCCCTCAGGGGCCCGCCCCCCCTTACCCCCTCCATGAACATCCCCGAGAAAAAAGAAGATTAAAGTGCCCCCCAAAAAACTCACTAAAAACGCACCAAATTTGCACCAAGTTGTAAAAAAAAAATCCGGGGGGCAAGCCCCCCCCCCCCCCACTTTTTTGGGGGGCTCGCCCCCAGACCCCCCGGGCCCGCGCCGCCTCGTTTGCCCCTTAAAAGTCTGTTGGGGACTTTTATTCGAATTTTGGGAATTCAAAAAATTGGGGAGGTATTGCAGGGAAAGGTCACCGTTCTAACCCTATGCCTGACCGCAAACTTGCCCCCTTCCTAGCTGCGGAGAGATAGACAACACAGGGCCGGAAAAAAAAAGAAACGCAAACGAAAAAAAAAACAAAAAAAGAACACAAAAATAACAACACCCCAGAGGTACTGACAGTGCAACCCGCCGGTCCAGACACTACCCACAGGGGGTAGAGAACCCGTCTTTCCAGGCACGCTGTGGGAGCCCACCCGCGCTGGTCCGCTCCACGTCGTTCTGGGGCCTCGGCACTGCTGCTGAAAGTAGGTCAACCACCCGTGATGCGGCATGGGGGGGATGAAGGTCCTTGCAAAAAAAAAAAACACTATGAGTTGAGGAAAAAAAGGGGACAAAAAATTGCAACTAAGTGAAAAAACGTGGCTTTTAGTGGACTTTACTGACTCAAAAAAAGAAATTTTGATTACAACAATGAAGTTCGTTCAAAAGAATTTAGCAACCCGGGTCCGAATTTTTGACAACCCCAAAAAACCTACATGGATACAGGGAATACAAAAAAATACAAGAAAAGAAAAACCAACGCTCTACCAACCAGTCCTTTCGTCCCCACCCAAAAATCCTATCCTGTTTTGGTTTTTTGAGGAAGAAAAGGGGGGGGAAAAAAAAGTGGGTGCAAACGGGGAGCTCTCCGGCCGCAGGTAGCCTAGGGGAAGGCGTCCAGTGGCGGACCGGGGGCTGGTGTCCTATGCGCCCTAGCTACTCGCCCCGAAGTTTAGTTTCGCTTACCACAGCCCCAGATGTTCCGTAGGGGAGAGATGCCCTTGATCTAGCATCGTGGGACTGATAACCACTGGTCTTGTACTTTATGGACTAACACTTGCACCCACCGACACCGCAAAAACCAGTCCGAAAACAGGAACTGAAATTGTATGAGTCATGCTTCCCCGCAACTCGTAGTAGTTTAGAAATTTTTTCCGGTACTAGTGAGCATGGGTAGTAAATATTGGAGTGATCCGGAGGAGTCAATCCCCCATCCGCAATCAAAAAAAAAAAAAAATTTTTTTTTTTTTTTTTTTTGATTTTTTTTGCAAAAGTTATTTTTAGCCCAAACTTAGTTGCACAACGCTGTCCCGGGCCCTTCCCCCCCCCCCCCACATCGATGGGCAGTTACTTTTAAAGTTTTGTGCCCCTAAAAAACCCCCAAAAACTAACTCCACCCGTAGTTTCTTGTCTTTGGGGCCCCGGCCCCGGGACTCCCCTGATGTTTTATGTTTAAGTTTGAGATAAGATAACGACTAACGAGACAAAAAAGTGCAATCTCATTAATTATCATTTTAAAAAATTTTAAAAAAAAAAAAAAAAAAAAAAATTTTTTTTTTTTTTTTTTTGGGGGGTCGACTCCTTGAAAATGGAGTCGACTCCGATAGGAGTCGGGTAGGAGTCGGGTACCCGAGTACCCGATGTCATCCCTACCGTGTACTCGCCGGGTCGTCATTATCAGACGTACTGTTGGCGGCTACCCTTTACATAGGGGTCACCAAAAACGCGCCGTATTCTTCAGAATAAGTTTCAATTAGTAAAATATTGTTAAAATAAGACCAACTCCCTAAGCCTAGTCGGCCACTCCGTAATAGACGGAGGCTCCACGACCATGATGGCTCTCGCAGGGTGGGTTCCAACGCTGGCACTCCACGTGCACCTCGGACTCAACCGTCCGGTTCCAAAGCGTGACCCACTGTGGTAGAGGTGGATGCTTCTTGCTGCCTCGCACTCGTTCGGGGCTTCTTCTCGCCCTCGCCATCCGGTCACGTGTGTCTCTATGGACACTGCCATTGGTCAGTCTTCCTGGTTCAAAACTCCGCGGGTCACCCTAGGCTCGCGATTCGTCGACTGCAAATTCAACAAAATTCACATTTCCGTTGGATTTTGTCACCGACGTTGCCATTTACGCTTGCCGCATTCCTCAACCCTTGCTCGCTGCCGTCGAAAACTGAAGCCAATGCACTTTTCCAGGACGTTCCGAATTTAGCATGGGGTGACGTCACTTCTAGGCCACTCCGGTAAACCCGAAACCAAAAACATGAGCCTCGGCTCCACAACTTCACATTCCACACTTTCAACCCTAAGGTTGGCCTTTGCATGCCTAGATGCAGATTCACACTGGCTTGAATACTTGTTAGAAAAATATGATTTAAAGTTCCGAAAATATTGAAAGTTCCACATACAGTAAGATCTCTCTTATCCGATCTCCTCTTATCCAATGTTCCGTGCTAACCAAGCCGCCAAAAAAAAAAAAAAAAAAAAAAAAAAAAATAAAGTTTTAAATACGTAAATAAAACATAAAAATAATTACAGACGCCGCGCCGCACTTTTTTAAATGTACTCGCATACATTTGTAGGCATGCCTTACGAGTGAGTGCAAAGAAGATAGATCGGCGATATATCTCGACTTTCGAGCAGTGTGCATCAGTGTACTGAGCGTATAGAGTTCAGTGGTCAGTGTGCGGGCGCATCGCCGGTAAGCGTCAGTGCCACCCACTGAGCATATAGAGGTCAGTGTGCGTCGCGCGCCTGCGCGTGCGCATACGATCCAGCCATCTCACACACAGCTGTTCAAAGATGGTCGTTGTGGAACTAGATGCAATCATGTTTCAACCGATTCACGAAATTCGTAATCACGACGCATTGAATTGTTATTCCTGGGCTTATCTTATTTCTTTCCCAGACTTATCTTGCGTCGTGAGCTTCAGCGCGGGCATAGTAGTGAGAGGTTTTCCCACATGAGAAAGAGAGCTAGGCCTAGGCCTATGTTTGCATTGTAGGCTAGGCCTACTGCGTTGTAACTGTACAGCCCTGGACGGCCATGTTGGTCCCTATTTTTCAATTTTTGAAACCTAAAAGTTACATATTTTTCAAATTTACATAATCAATAATTTTCAAGTTCTACATAATTTTTGCATAATTTACATGTCTATGTAAATTAAGCTTGTCCTAATAGGAAAGTTAGTGGTTATGGCTGAGGTCATATGGGAATAGCCTAGGCTTGTGCGATAAGTCTAAAAGTGGCTAATGGTCAGCAATGTTATTTGCTGTACCAACGGGGTGAATTTTGTGCGTCTAAATCTGTGCAAAACGAGGTAGGCTTCAATCGGTATGCGGGCTAGCAGCCTGGATCGGCCGAGTGAAATAGTTGGTTTCACCAGTAGTCGACCAATCAGCGAGCGGAACGGGGTGGATGTGGCCAGTGACAATGGTCTACGTCATCACCTAGGCCAGCAGAGCAGGGCGTTTTTGAGACGAAGAGCACGGAGTGCATCGTCCACTGAGATTCAAGCCTTCAGACGAGCAAGTCGTTTCCAAAGAATCTTCCGAGTGCGGCCTATCAAGCAGGCGAAGCAGGCATTTTAGGGCAATGGAACCACACGCCTCTCCACGTATAAGAGAGCGTGTTTCAAGTGCTAGTTTTGCGGTTTTGATTTAGTTTCAACACATTTAACACCATTTCGGTAAATCGGGAGTGTTTTAAGCCGCCCACCAGTATGTGGTAGCTATCATACGACCGACGCCACCGGGCAGTCGACGACACCAGCTAGACAATGGACATTCTATTTAAAAGTTCACAGTTTTCATTAGTCCGGGAGTGGCAATCTTATGCAACTAAATGAATATCCCTGAGTTGAGGCATTTTACACGGCGAACTATAATTTTGTACACCACGTGGTCCAGTCGTGGCTAGGCATCTAATCAACCAAATCATCATTTAATTAGTAACAATTTCAACTTGAATATATCTTGCCTACCCTGTCTACATACTGAGTAAGTACATTTCTACATTTACACTTCGAGGTCCACCAGGACGCCAAGATGGGAAGCAGGTCAATCCGCCACTGCGGAATTCGCCCTGAGGGTCGAGGCGCCTACTGCGCGATAAACCACCATCGAACGTGCCAAGTAGAGGGCTACGTCCCACCCCACTTCACTACAGTATCGTAACTCAAGATAACGTTGACTACTAACTTTGGTTGATTTAGAGTAAGACTTATTGTATCAATTTATGTAATGTGTTCACGGTAATTTAATATTCAAATCTTTGCTTTGGATCCAAGCTTTCACACTAATTGCATCTTTTCATTCATTTGTTTGCATAACTTAGAATCATTAAACAACCTTTTGATATCCGAATTAATCACTTTCAATTCATTAGGGGCATGCTAACGACCTTCAATCCCAAGTCATTTCACAACCTCAACATTTCAATTAATGCACGGCCTTCAGCTCGTCACATATTGCTGACGCATAAGCTTTTTGTTTAGTCATAGTGGTAACTTTAAGAACGTGTGGACCACCCAGCTGTTCCGAGGACGCGAGACTCCAGCGGCGAGGCTCACCACTAGCGCACTGGGTAAGGTTGGGTACATTCCTAAACGGGGAATCGTGCTCAACAGGTCACCAGTTCACTGTCATCACCACTTATGTCCACCATGTTTTGCTAGGCTACTGTATTTATTTGGGTTTTCCCGACGTATGAGAGGGCCTCCCCCTGAGTTAGTTAGGAGTGCTTATCTTAGGTTAATTTGCATAGCCGTAGCCGTGGAGCAACATAGGCCTAACCCCGAGAGGGTCTATGCTTGCATAATTATCAATAATCCGATCGATACTTCGAAGGTTAGGATACAGGTACGGTCTGTTCCGAACTATAGGTACATAAATCACTAATCGAGTGAAATTGCGAGGGTTAGGGCTACAGTAGGGTATCAGTAGAGCCTGTACTTAGGACCTTTCCTTCCGGTAACTTAGAACGTGGGGTCTTTCGTTTCAGTGGCGCCCAACGTGGGGCTTTTTAGTCTTTACGTCCGTTACGTTTCAGTGGCGCGACAACGTGGGACACGAAGTAATCATCACGGTCAACTCGAGATTAGTAGTTTTGTGTTGGGGAAGTGTTGTAGGACAACGAGGTCAATCGTCACGGATTGGTAGCCACGGGGCTTGCCAAGTGCAGCACGCAGGTGCAAAGTAGGAACCTTGTCAACCGGACAAGATGGCGGGAAGGGAAACCAGGAGAAGCGCAGCAGTGCCTAAGGCAATCGTGGAGCCAGGCGTGGAGTATGTGCGAGTAACGGACGAGGGGGTACACGAAGTGATTCGGGAATGTTCGTTCACGGCCAGCATCGAGTCGGGTAACGAGACCCAAGGCGAGGCGACCACCCTAGGCAGCAGTAGCCTAGATAGGGAAATTACTCCGTCCATCTCATCTGAAGATAATGCCTATGTAAGCAAACAAGAACTGGTAGAAGCGTTAAATAAAAATGCGGAGCTAGTGGAAGAGAGAGTCACAACGGTAGTCGAACGCATGTTCTTCAGGGTCATGGACAGGTGGGATGCGAGATACGAGCAAGCCGAAAAAGCATGGGAAGAGACTCGAATCCGAGACCTCGAGGCAGCGCGAGCTGAGAATCAGCTGAGACGCGAAGAGGAACTGGCTTGGAGAGTACGGATAGTGAAGGCCAGCGAAGAGCGTAGGGGGCAGACAGAGGAGGAAATAGCCGCCCAAACAGACATCGCTAGGGATGATTGGAATGTGCAGCAGACAGAGGAGCTGGCAACCTTGCGCAGCGAGACCGCTGAGAGCGAGAGAGAGAGGAGTGCAAGAGAGCCGACAGATCAGCTGAGCACTACCGCTAGCGCCAACTTGAGCGAGGAGCCCGAGGGCCGCGTCGCGACGTCTTGCGCCGAGGAGTTGGACGCGCTCAGTCAGCAGGAACGCCAGAGCGTAGCTCTAGGAGAAACAGATTCCGTAGATAAGACGGACCCTGTAGAGAAAACGGAAGGGTTGACTGATAAGAGAGTCAATTACCAATGGATTGATAAGAATATCCAAGAAGTACTTATCAAAGCAAGGCGTATCGAGACGTTTGGGCACGGAATGCGCCGGATAAAGGAGAGTACTTGGACTGGCTGGTACCCGACCGAGAGACGTGTAGCGAGCTCGCACATAAACGTTGTGAAATGTCTATGCTTAGACCACAAGCCAGGGTCGAGTCGGCACAGGAGGACTCGGACACCACCATAGGTTGGTCGATAACGTGGTTGTTTGTAGGTAAACACGTCCAGTGTATGGTCGGAGAGACAAAGACACCAGGAAGTGGAGGGGGCATCCAGGCCCGGGTGAACATGGAAAATGAAAGCATTTTCATGGCACAAATAAAAGTGAAATGAAAAGTGTAGTACTGAAACACGACGCGGCGTCTAAGAAGCGCATGAAAAAGTCAGGGGGCAGGAGCCGCCAGGTACAACTACCCACCTGTTAGCCGAGGAGTGCTAGGGGGCAGAACCCGGGTCTGTGGTTAAGAACGCCAGGGAGCTCACCAAGATCGCGGAGTAGTCATTGTATAGTTTTATTTGTGTGTCCGATCCCCGAGACCTTTTGTAGATTGTATAAGTTGTTTTGAAGGCTCAATGTGAGCTTATCGCCGGTACCGAGGCTCGAACAGGAGCAGCCACGGGCAGCGTACTAGCGGACGTGGCGGCGTGCAGCGCGCGCAGCCTGACCACGTGCGAGGCAGAGCTAGTCACGTGGAGCGAGGCCCCGTTCGAGGAGACGATCGTACGCGCATCGGCACGGCGCAGCCAAGAGCGTGAGGAGAGCCGGCTGGCGCAGAGTAGGCCATGCCTAGCCGAGAGCGAGATGTAGGCGCATGTCGGTTCATCAGAGTGAAGACGAGTATTTCGGGAAGATAATTACCGAACTAGGGGGCTGCGACGCAGCACGATGGAGCGCGAACTACAGGGTGTACGACAAAATATTGTATCACCGTCCGCAACGCGTGGACCGTGACACCACTTGGAAAGTATGCGTACCAGCGAGTATGGAGAAGGAGATAGTGTGGGCGTACCACCGAGAGTTGGGGCATTTTGGTTCGACCAAATGTTTGGCGGCGATTCAAGAAGGGTTTTATTGGAAAGGTATGGCGAGGACCGTACGCAAGTTGCTTCCGACCTGCGACCTCTGTCAGAAGAGTAAACACAGCAACTGTGCGTTACACGGCGCGTACCAACCCATCGTCCCCCAGAAGAGCGGAGTACTCACAGCTACAGATCTCTTTGGTCCCTTACCTAAAGGACAGGGCGCTGCTAGGTACATACTTGTCTTCGTCGACGTGTTTACAAAGTACGTCGCACTGTACGTTTTGCGTACCGCCACGGCGAAAGCTTGTGTTAAAAAGCTAGAGCATTACGTTGCTAACGTTTTGACCCCGGAGGGTATGCTGAGCGATCATGGTACTCAGTATACGTCGCGTATCTGGTACGAGACCCTAGAGGCTCACAACATACGTGCGTACCATTCGTCCATACGCCATCCGCAGTCGAATCCTAGTGAACGGATAATGAGGGAGATCGGGCGCTTTCTGAGAGCCTACTGCAATCAGAGACACGCTAGTTGGGTGAAATATGTTCCCCAGATCGAGTTATGTTTAAACACGACCGTGCACGAGAGCACGGTGTAACGCCGTACGAACTTTACTATGATAAGTTACCGGAGAGGGGTGTGTCAAAACTGTTTAAGTATCCTGGGACGGAGCCGAGCGAAATCACTGCCGAGATGCGTGAAATGCTAGTTAAAGCCCGTCTAGACAAGCAGGGAGAAAGGAGAAAGAAGCTCCATGCGGGTAAACACACGACGAACACCACCTTGAATGTAGGCGACCTGGTCCTGTTGAAAGAACTCAACGTGTCTAATCTTGCTAATAAGGAGGCGAGGAAGATGTTCCTATTGTTTAGTGGACCATACTCGGTCAGCGCAATCGCAGGGACGAACGCGTACGAGCTGTCCGACGAGCTAGGTGTAGTAAAAGGAGTGTACAATATTAGTAATCTTAAGTTGTACAAGTCCGAGGAGAAGAAAGAGTAAGAGCGGGGGTGTATATTGGACTACAGTGTGGTGTAAATAAGACGCGAGGTCTGGAGTGAATCGAACCCAGTACCGCAGCGCGAGCCAATGCGGCAACCACGGCGAGAGCAACTGTCAAGTCGGCCCACCGAGAGAGTGCCGCGCTAGACGAGCCGGTAAGTGGAGAAGTGTCAACGGAGCGCGCACGTGTGTCTGCAGCGACCACAGCTGGACGGGGGTTTCCGTTCAAGGCGACGCTAGTTACGCGCAGGTCATCGACCTTGACTGTCAGCAGGACAGCACAATTGGAAGCAGCAAGGGTAGAAATAGACTCACGACTCCACAACAAACTCAGGGAACTAATGACTTGAAACTTTGCCTAAGCAACGCCTTATATTATCGTCTGTACAGAAGGTACCACGATAATGAACCAGTAACTGTGGTTACATACCCTACGCTACATCGTTGTTCACCTCGCCAGGATCATGCATCTTTTGAGATCTCGTGTGTCGTGAGCCAGGACGTACCTGTGGTAGCTAGACTGAGTCGCACCTAGAAGGACGTACCTGTGACAATACAGCGATCTGAGTCGACTGGTATCACTGCGATAGAATCAGGATAGCCTCTGATCACTGAGCCTAGGGTTCCCCGATGTTTTTGTAGCCTCCGTGGCTTGTGAGATGGTACGTAGAGGTCCTTGGTTCTTGTGGGCACACCACACGCGTTTGCAGTGCAGTTTCGAGTTTTTCGTCGCAAGTTTGCGCATCTGTCAGTCAGTTAAGTTACCCGTAGAGTTTAGAATTTCATAGTTAAATTCGAGTCCAGGCCCAGGCCAGTGAGTCAACCTTGTTGTGATTTGTTGCGATACGCGCAGTGACTTTGTCGTCATGAGTGGCACGCCCACTCAGTGTAGTGTGAGAAGTAGGCGGGCGGAACACTTCGGTGTAGTTTCTTTGCGAGCCTAGTCTTTGACTTTGTAACGTCACGGGACGTACGGGACTTTGGTTTTGTAAATTGTTTTTGATTCGCCGTCTTTCTTTCTTTTGTTTGTCTTCGTGGCACGGGCGTGTACTTAGTTTTAAAAGTCGGGAGACCGCACTTATGCGTCATTGTAATTTTTAGCCTCCGTGGCGTAGAGACCGTAGTAGGTCAAGGGAGTTGTGTCAGTTAGTCTACGGACTAGGGTCTACTTTGTGTAGGCAGCGCGTAGGCGCGTAACCGAATCAGGTTAGAGTAATTGCTATCGATGCGAGATATGCAGTTTGGCTACTAAGCGTAGTCAGGACATCGGGTCCAGAGAGTTTTGGTTTGGGGCAGGTAGTGGATGTAGACCGCACCACTATCCTGTTGTCATCGGGTAGTCCGCCGTACGTACGCGAGCGACGTCAGCTGTCAGTGGGTGTGGCAGCTAGGTGGTGATGACAAGTGAGCGGGTGACAGCCCGGCGCTGGTGGAGCGCATCGCAGTGGAGTGGCCGCGGCCGAGGAGCCGTTGAGCGGGTCACGCGCACCTTGCAACTACAGTGGCGTAGTGTAAGGGTGGTTAGAGCGGAACCGTTGTGTTCTCGTTCTGAGAACAAGTGGCAATAACTTGTCAAGTTTTTGCATCATGGTTTCAGGGGGGTACTTCCTTGCCTGGGAACTTGTTTTATTTGTGTTAATTTGTACTTGCGACCACAAGGGTCAGTAACGTAACGTTAGGTAGGATTTTAGGGGTCCGGAATAAGCCAACAGTTTGTGTTTTATTTATGTTAACGTAATATGGCCAAGGACAACCCCACCTTATGAATGTACGCACACTTAGGTGCCTGCGTATTTTGAGAGTTTTAAGGTCGGATTTCAAAAAAAACATGTGTGTACTTTTGTGTTAGCCTGCGAGCTGCACTTATATATGTATGTGTTGTGAGGGTAACTTCCTGCGGGACGTGTACCAAGTATCCGCATGAAGTTAAGGGGGCACTGTAACTGTACAGCCCTGGACGGCCATGTTGGTCCCTATTTTTCAATTTTTGAAACCTAAAAGTTACATATTTTTCAAATTTACATAATCAATAATTTTCAAGTTCTACATAATTTTTGCATAATTTACATGTCTATGTAAATTAAGCTTGTCCTAATAGGAAAGCTAGTGGTTATGGCTAAGGTCATATGGGAATAGCCTAGGCTTGTGCGATAAGTCTAAAAGTGGCTAATGGTCAGCAATGTTATTTGCTGTACCAACGGGGTGAATTTTGTGCGTCTAAATCTGTGCAAAACGAGGTAGGCTTCAATCGGTATGCGGGCTAGCAGCCTGGATCGGCCGAGTGAAATAGTTGGTTTCACCAGTAGTCGACCAATCAGCGAGCGGAACGGGGTGGATGTGGCCAGTGACAATGGTCTACGTCATCACCTAGGCCAGCAGAGCAGGGCGTTTTTGAGACGAAGAGCACGGAGTGCATCGTCCACTGAGATTCAAGCCTTCAGACGAGCAAGTCGTTTCCAAAGAATCTTCCGAGTGCGGCCTATCAAGCAGGCGAAGCAGGCATTTTAGGGCAATGGAACCACACGCCTCTCCACGTATAAGAGAGCGGTTTCAAGTGCTAGTTTTGCGTTTTGATTTAGTTTCACACATTTAACACCATTTCGGTAAATCGGGAGTGTTTTAAGCCGCCCACCAGTATGTGGTAGCTATCATACGACCGACGCCACCGGCAGTCGACGACACCAGCTAGACAATGGACATTCTATTTAAAAGTTCACAGTTTTCATTAGTCCGGGAGTGGCAATCTTTATGCAACTAAATGAATATCCCTGAGTTGAGGGCATTTTACACGGCGAACTATAATTTGTACACCACGTGGTCCAGTCGTGGCTAGGCATCTAATCAACCAAATCATCATTTAATTAGTAACAATTTCAACGTGAATATATCTTGCCTACCCTGTCTACATACTGAGTAAGTACATTTCTACATTTACACTTCGAGGTCCACCCAGGACGCCAAGATGGGAAGCAGGTCAATCCGCCACTGCGGAATTCCCTGAGGGTCCGAGGCGCCTACAGCGCGCATAAACCACCATCGAACGTGCCAAGTAGAGGGCTACGTCCCACCCCACTTCACTACAGTATCGTAACTCAAGATAACGTTGACTACTAACTTTGGTTGATTTAGAGTAAGACTTATTGTATCAATTTATGTAATGTTCACGGTAATTTAATATTCAAATCTTTGCTTTGGATCCAAGCTTTCACACTAATTGCATCTTTTCATTCATTTGTTTGCATAACTTAGAATCATTAAAACAACCTTTTGATATCCGAATTAATCACTTTCAATTCATTAGGGGCATGCTAACGACCTTCAATCCCAAGTCATTTCACAACCTCAACATTTCAATTAATGCACGGCCTTCAGCTCGTCACATATTGCTGACGCATAAGCTTTTTGTTTAGTCATAGTGGTAACTTTAAGAACGTGTGGACCACCCAGCTGTTCCGAGGACGCGAGACTCCAGCGGCGAGGCTCACCACTAGCGCACTGGGTAAGGTTGGGTACATTCCTAAACGGGGAATCGTGCTCAACAGGTCACCGGTTCACTGTCATCACCACTTATGTCTACCATGTTTTGCTAGGCTACTGTATTTATTTTGGGTTTTCCGACGTATGAGAGGGCCTCCCCCTGAGTTAGTTTAGGAGTGCTTATCTTAGTTAATTTGCATAGCCGTAGCCGTGGAGCAACATAGGCCTAACCCCGAGAGGGTCTATGCTTGCATAATTATCAATAATCCGATCGATACTTCGAAGGTTAGGATACAGGTACGGTCTGTTCCGAACTATAGGTACATAAATCACTAATCGAGTGAAGTTGCGAGGGTTAGGGTTACAGTCGGGTATCAGTAGAGCCTGTACTTAGGACCTTTCCTTCCGGTAGCTTAGAACGTGGGGCATTTCGTTTCAGTGGGGGCAAACGTGGGGGCTTTTTAGTCTTTACGTCTGTTACGTTTCAGCGTCGAGTTTAGGCCTAGGCCTAGGCCTAGACATACGTTTTTATTACGACATGTAGGCCTAATTGTGTACGTGTGTTCGTGAGCTTGAATTACAAGCTATTAAATCATTTAGTATACCCTGTATGAAGTGTATCGTGTGTATTTTATGTTCCTTTATCCATTACATGTGTCATATATCATTTTACCACATCAGGCTATGCTACGAGAGCAAATAAACAATTGATCCGCGCCATCCGAGTTTTTCGCAAATCCGAGGTGCCCCCGGTCTCATCCAACTCGGATAAGTAATATGAAATACATAGACAGATTTATACGCAGCAAAAATATAAAAATACAAGGGGTAGGGCTGTAACGTTACAGGCCTACTCTCAATTAAACACGTCAATACACAAAAACAACACTGACTTTAAGACGCGTTTACATCCACTTAGAGCCCATTGCATTGCCGTTGCTGCGAGTGTGCAATTCTTATTGAGCCGTCTACATTGAATTAACGCTTGGTACGCGGTACGCAGCGCTTGGTACGCAACGCCACGCAATGCTTGAAAAAGTTCACTCGATTTCAACTTTCTGTTAATTTGATAAATTTGACGCTTGCGCAGATTAAATTTATAGCTTCCACTGCACTAAATATTTTTCCACCGCTTGACAAAAGTAACAATTTTTTAATTTTAATAACTTCATCTGCTTGACATATCCTAGTTTGCTTTCGTATCAGCGTTTGTATTTTTTGTAGGACCTAGGCCTACATATTATCGTTAAATTATGGATGACGGTCTTTTAATTACGCTAGTGCAAACCAACGAGTGTTTTTATACAATAAGGGAAGGTCCTGCTACAAGGACGCAATGAAAAAAGAAAATGTTTTTCAGGGCATTGCGGATCTGGACATTGCGTGGTAAGAGACTCATAGTTTAACCAAAGATTAGTCATGTGGTTTAACCTACCCTAGACCTAGGCCCTAGGCCCAAAATAATTACAAATCACTACAATATAGGCCAACATGAGCATTAAAAGAAGCAGTTTCGTCAACTTCGTCCATCGCGGTCAATTAGAAATCAAATAGAATTGGCAGGCAGCTAGACCATTTTTTTTTGCCCTAAAATGCTATGAATGGCAGCAAGATTTTTTCCTACGTAAACAAGGATGAATCACAGACGGTTGTGAGTGGTTGAAGCTTAATTGTAGAAAGTAGATGTAGAACAGCTACCAAATTCGTGTAATTTGCGTGCGTTAATTCAGGGCTAAAGAATATACCATGCCCGAGATGCCCGGGGCATGTAAAAAAAGTGGTCGGGCAAGTAAATTTTTTCCCCACATGGAAAATCTCTCATTATTGCTTGCGCATAGCTCTCATCGCAAGATAAGCCTCGGAAAAAAGATAAGTCCACTTGTCCAGTAATAAGTCCCATGCGTCGTGATTCCAGATTTTGTAGCCTAATCTGTTGAAACATTATACGTAGTATACTTCGCAAATTTTTATCCTACAATCATGTAGGCTACTGGCCGGTCAGCTGATTTGGATCGAACGCGCACCCTGTTCGCGCATGATATTGTTCTCTTACTCGCCCTCGTAGGCGGGCGGACGGACGTAAGGCTGATACAAACGCGCGAGCGCGGCTGGTAAAAGCGTATCCACAGCAAGAGCGCGGATGGAAGAAAATGTATCTCAAGTTTAGGAAGTACACTTTTAAATCAATTTTTGTACTTAATAGGCGGGGAAAACGTATTGGATGGGATCGTTTTAGACAGGAAGTTTTATAGGCCCTACTGGTTAACATATACAAATAAAAACAACAACAACAACATATAGCCCTAGAGTACTATCTAGACAAACGACCACCAGGGACCAAACCCAACACCCGTTTCTTAGTTTCCCTTGCCCAAATGGTTCTCACCATGAATAACTTTAGATTCCTTGACCGCCAATACATCCAGGTCAAGGGCACTGCGATGGGTACCAGGATGGCCTCATCGTATGCCAACCTATTCATGGGTCGACTCGAAGAAAACTTTTGGGCAAGCCAACCTCTCAAACCACTGTGCTATCTCCGCTTTATTGATGACATATTCTTCATCTGGCCCCATGGAGAAGACACGCTGAAGGTGGCGCTCCAGACCCTGAACAGCAATTATCCGGTTAAATTCACGTGGGACTCTTCTGGGCAGAAAGTCAACTTTCTAGACATCGACATCCACTTGGAGAATGGGATCATCAGGACAGGGGTTCATCTCAAACCTACCAACCAACAGCTGTACCTACACAGAGAAAGCTGCCACCCTGCCCACACGAAACGTTCCCTACCCTCCTCGCTGGCTGCCCGCGGTCGCAGAATTTGTTCCACAGAACAGGATCTGGAGTGCTACCTCCAGAAGATACTCCGTGCTTTCGTTAACAGAGGTTATTCGGAGGAACAGGTCCATCAACGACTGACCAGACAGCACACCGTCACACCACCACCCACCCAACCTAACACCAAGACCGACATCGTCCCGCTAGTCACCAGGTGGCACCCTGGTGTCCAACGTTTCAATGCCATCCTTCAAGGGGGGAGTCACATCCTGGCTGCGTCACCCATGACTCAAGATCTCAGCCAGAATATCCCTAGGGTGGCATTTAAGCGTCCCCCCAACCTTGGTGACTTATTAGTGAGGAGAGATCCACAGAAGGTCCAACAAGGAGAAGCGGTCATGCACGGTTCCTCCCCTTGCCACAGACCCAGATACAAGACATGCCCCATGCATGAACCAGTCAAGACCTTCTCTGCACACCTCACTAATAAGACCTATGACATACGCAACAACAACAACTGTGGCACTAGCAACATTGTCTACCAACTTCGATGCACCCGATGTCCCGCCGAGTATGTTGGACTTACCACTAATACTCTCCGAACCCGAATGAATGGGCACAGACAGGATGTAAGAGAGGAGAACCTCGAGAAACCTGTGGCATTGCATGCCAATGGGCATGGCCTTCCCTTCGTGACTTGTTTCACAGTTTGTGTCATCAGGTCACTCCCTCCCACTGTACACGATGGAGAACTGAGAAGATGGGAACTGGCCTTAGGTAGTCCTCCCTCTCCTCCTCTCTACCCCTCCCTGTCACCCATTCCACACCCCCCACTCATCTTTCACTTCACCCCACCCCCACCCTAGCCAACAGCTACCTAGCTTTAGTTTTTCACCTCAGTAACTCTTCTCTACTCACTGAAGAAGGTCACGTAGACCGAAACGTTTGAAATGTAGTGTTATTTGTTTATTTGTGTTTATGTCTTCTATTACGGCGCGCCTACTCCACTTCAGGTAAGCTGTTGGTCTCCTATCCTATCTCTACATGTTTCTCACATGATCCAGCCTTTTGGCATTCCTTTCATCACACCACACTGATTGTCTTAAATGTTACAATTAGTTTGGAAAAGGCCAACTGGCTAGTTTAGTTTAGATTGGAGAAGGGTTGACAAGTTGGGAAAGCATAGAGAACATAAAGCCCAGCCTGAAGGCCTGGGGGCAACAAAACTTTTCACCTGCTGATGACAACTGCAGCTAATTTAAAGTTATTTGTTAACTTAATCCACAACGCGTTTCGTCCTTCTGGGACTCATCAGGCGGATGGTGGCCACTAAAAATCAGTTAACTACATACAAACAAAACTCACAACACATAACCAAACCTGTGGTCGGGCCACGCAAGAAGTAAACTCTGCATGCATATTGTCATCATCAGTAAAGTTACTTCTTGTGTGAAGTAACCACAAAAAGCCACTTAACACGTCCGTATCTTGGTGGGTCACGTTAAACCAAACAGACTTTGCTCTGTTGTGGCGGCGGTATTAACCCCAACTGTTGTTTGGCACAGAGTTCTACCAGAAGGTGACGGACTTCAAGAAGAAGGGGCTGAAGGTGGTGCTCGCTATTGGAGGATGGAACGACTCGCTGGGGGACAAGTACAGTCGCCTTGCCAACGACCCAGGGGCGCGCGCTCGCTTCATCAAACACGTCATCGAGTTCATCAAGGATTACAACTTCGATGGCCTCGACCTAGACTGGGAGTACCCCAAGTGCTGGCAGGTGAGTTTTTCACTTTTCCAGCTTCCAGCCTTTCCACACCCTACCGACCGGTACTTTAAACACGGCCCGCCACTTCGATGAATTACATCAACTTACTTTCATACATTTGAAATGGCTTTAAGGGGTGAGATAAATTATTTAATTGCTAAAGCATTTTAACAACATTTATACATTGCACTGTAAAATTATAAGGTTTTAAGGATTTAACTCATGCATTGGAAAATATTCAATTACATTATATTTTTGTATGATATACACTTACATAACTGATATATGTATAAACAAGAGGAAATATTTTCTTTAACAGTTAAATATATACCGGTACTTCAAGAAAATCTTTCAAACGTTTTGAGAGCTATTGACACTTACTGTTAAACATTAAATTACTTGTTATTAACATTTAATTACCCCTAAAAGCTTTGAAGCTTTTGCAAAACTCACTAAATAACAGCAAAATGGGAATGAATTGTGTTTTGCATTAGTTCATTCTGATGGGCTCTACACACATTCAAAACCAAGCACAACAACCATCAACACAAAAGCAAAAATGACAATCTTAGCGCACATGCTTAGTAAAGTAAGGTACCAGTAATGTATAAAATATTCTCTGCAGTTCTATCTGATCTAAGTTATTCTTTGTAAAGTTCTGTCATCCAATTATGTTTTTACTATTGAAATAGTAGTATTACTGATACTCACAACATTTTAAAACCTAACAATCAAGATAGGCCTATAAGTGTGCAGGTTTTTATAACCACAATACTCTCATTTCAACTAAAAAGATTTGGATTTGATTTAGAAAACTTATGCACAACATGAGCTCTCATTGGCTGGAATGGTCGGAAGCAAAGCCTTACAACTATAGACTATTATTTATCTATTTATTTTATTGTATTTTCTTGCCAAGCGAGATGGCCATGTGCCCAGAGCCCTCACAGTGCCCTCTTTAGAAAGTAGAAATGCCTGCTGATATAAATAGACCTAGTATGTCAACGTAATAGGCGTATCGTATCAAGTTTGTAATTGGAACAAGCTCCAAGTGTAATGTATGCCCTGTGCCTAGGTGGACTGCAACAAGGGACCAGAGTCTGACAAGGAAGGTTTCGCTGCGCTAGTCCGTGAGCTAAGTGTGGCCTTCAAGCCTCACGGCTTACTGCTGTCTTCAGCTGTCTCTCCCAGCAAGGTGGTCATTGATCTGGGTAAGCCTTATGTTGGTTTGTCAAGGGAGATTATATATTTTTATGAATATGATTGAACACTAGAGCACTATTGAAATTTGACATCAACAAGAAATTTTTAAACTTACGTCAGTTAATTAAGCGAGCGAAGCGAGCGTTTCCATTTGACACTGCCGGAAAAATTAGTCACTGGTTTTGTTTTTGTTTTGTTTTTTTTGTTTTTTTTTTGTTTTTTTGTATGTCTCGCCATAACGTTCGAACGGAGGCTCGGATCGAGTTGAAATTTTGACCATCCGCAAGCTTCGTTCTCGATTGAATGCCATTAGTTTTGTGGCAAAATCGTTCAAAAAGTTAAAAAGTTACATTAAAGTTAATCGAAATTTTTTATTTCAAACTAAACGGTGACAAAATCTGAGATAGCCAAATCATTTAGAATGTCCGTCCGGTCACGAATATGTTAATTTAATTTTGATCCGATAAGTAGTGTAGATGGAAATTACACAATAACAAAAGTAACGTTGCCATGGCAACGAAAAGACGCACAAAGTTTCTAATGCACTGCCACCTAGAAGTTATCAAAATACTTTTGAGGAAGCAGTCTATTATTTGTCAACAAAGAGTTTAAATAGTTTTCCCAAGGAGTCAAGGTCCTCTAGATGGTGGTGGATTTTATCCACAAAGTCAAGGTTTACTTACACACGGGTTTACCCAAATACCTTGTCAATAATAAATAATATTGGAAACATGGCTCTGTGGACAGCGAACGTCGTAAATTTTAAAATTTAAAAAAATGTGCAATGTGGGTCTTGCTATAGCACGTGCTCGCTTAGAGTAGGATTCAGCCTAGATTGAACGACCTTCAAAGTTGCATTTGTTTAAATCGGCATTACCAACACAAGAAAAATAAAATTGCTAGCATCATTTTTCTACTCCGTGCGCTGCGTGTGTGTGGCGAGGTGACGAACTAGGTAAATGTCAACAGACCATTCCAAACGTTGGAGGTTATGTTTCATTAGGATAGAGTAGAGTAGAGTAGAGTATTTATTTACCATTTGATCTATACAATGTATACATATAGGCATCGTCAAGATTATGTAAAACTAGGATAGGCCTAGTGACTAAATTAGGTATTATACAATTAGGTAATATACAATGAAAAGAGCTACATTAAGCATTAAGCACTAAGCAAATATACAAAATATATACATACTAATTTAGCCATACCAGGCACACTGGTTTGGACTGTCAGTACCTATTAATAGGAGTACAATATAATACCAGAGAGTTACCCAGTACACAAATAAATTTGAGAATAGGTGAATAATACTAGGCCACGGCATAGGCCTAAGCCAGTTGAAGTAAGGAGATTCACTCACTGAGGTATTCTCTAATGGAGTAAAAACTTTTGGCAGTGAGGAATAATTTAAGGTGATGTTTAAAGGAATGTAGTGTGGGGCAGGTTTTGATGGGGTTTGGAAGTTTGTTATAGAGGATGGAGGCTAAGTATTCCGGGCCTTGTGAAAAGAGAGACAGATTGTGGGCTGGGAGGTGGATGTGGAGGGCGGCTCTGGTATTATGGGAGTGCACTGACTCATTAAGAGGAAAGAGATTTACATTGGAGCGGACAAATATAGCAGCTGTTTGTATGAGGGTGCATGCTAGCGTAAGAACTCCAAGCTTTTTGAAAAGATCCCTACATGAGTGCCGTCTTGAGACACCGGCTATGATTCTAATGGCTCTCTTTTGGAGAATGAAGATCCTATGGGCATGATGAGAACCTCCCCAAAACAGCAGGCCATATGATAGGTGAGAGTTGATATGTGCGAAATAGACAAGTAAAAGTACATGGGGGTGGACGATTGGTTTCAGCTTTCTGATTAAGTAACAGCCTGTTAGAATTTTGTTTGCAACGAGATCACAGTGGGTGAACCAGTCAAGGTTTTCTGTAAGTGTTAGGCCTAGTACTTTAACCGAGCTGGAGCGGGGAATGATAACAGATTGCAGACGCACCAGGGGACTGAAAGAGGGAGTATTGTTGTGGGTGTGAAAGTACAAATACTTAGTTTTTGAATGCGATATGGTGAGGTGATTACCACGGCAGTAGGATGACATTTTGGCAACTTGCTTGTTCATTAGGGGGGGGAGGTCGATGATGGGTTTAGATTTAGGGAGGGTTAATAGGTGGCTTGAGTCATCAGCATATTGGCTGAGTGTACCTTCATCTAAAGAGTCTGATTGGTCATTTACATAGAGGATGTAGGCTAGTGGACCCAAAATTGAGCCTTGGGGTACTCCGCAGAGGATGTATACTGTCATTGCGTGTTATGTTTTGTCACCGAGTTGTTTTGGATATTAAAATTCTTTTCTTATATTATAGTTATTTTATTTTAACCAACACAATTCTATTTGCATAAAAATTGAACTAGACCCTAGGGCAAGGATACTAGATCTAGTCCTACATTGATAAAACAGGGAAATTTTTGTGATATGTGTTCAATTTGGGGAAACTAGGCCTAGCCTAGGGCTACGCGTAGCCTAGCATCGGCCCAACCCAGGTAGTGTAGGGCCTGGCCTAGGCCTAGTATTTATAGCCCTACCCCCCAAAAGGACTATTAAAAGTATTTTTTTTTCTTCTAAAAGCCTTATGTCTAAAACCGTTGTCTTGTACGTATTTACTGTTTAGGTACCTAGGCCCTACCTAATTGATTGGCTTACAAGACTGTGTTTTTCCCGCGGGCCCTATTAGTGCATGGCTTTGTGGCAAAGACCTACTTTACTTCAACATAAGACAATTGATAGACCTACTCATTTAATCAATACTTAGGCTAAACCTACATAATATTAAAATATTATAAATTAATAATTAGTCAAGCTCAGAACTCAGAAGAGCAACCAAGTAAAGAAATTAGTCAGAAACAAGATTAAAGCAGACGACGTAGGCTAGGGCCTATCTGTGCTGTGCAGACGACAGGCCTTTAGTAATATTTTAGCTGATTGTATGAAAGTGGTATTGGGAAGATTGCTCATTGGTCAATAAAATAAAACCATTGTTGTCAACTGTGAAAACGAATAATGACTCGACATTTGTTTGTTATTTATTACTTTCAATGAATTTGATCGTCCAGATTACATTAAATTAATCTTATAAACAATAATTTAGTATTTTTATTTAATAATGCACCGTGTATAATTCATTATTTTTTTTAAAGTACATTTTCAATTAGACCTCCAATTTTGTTCTAGTGGTTCACATGAAAAATGGCCGCCGAACAGTGTCAAAAGGTCATTCAAAGTTGTGTGATTCCTACTCTATCAACGCGTCCAACTGAGCGTTTCCTAGTAGTAAAATAATTAGGGCCTATACCGAATAGTATTTTTACGAACCGAATAATCGTTTAAGAAACCAGTTTTTGCTCTGCAAGATTTTACGTGTATATTCCCCCCCGCCGCCGCCATTGCACTAAACAGCTCTCACGACAAGCGCTCGTCAATTATCTTAATATCCCAGACGTAATGCAAACAATGACGTGCTGATGAAGTAGTGTTTCATATTACGAAAGAGGAACAGAGGCAGGCCATTATGATAACACTCACTGTTCCTTGCATCTGCTTTATATCTTGTCACAGTCTAGTCAAGGTCACGATGTGTTGGCGATGGGGGGGGGGACTGGAGGCCGAATGCGGTGAGTAAACAAGATAAGGAAAGGCCAGCCTCTGCAGTATCTCTATTCCCATGTGCTTAATTTCAGTTACCACCTTTGGTAATAGCTTTTTACTAGGGCTGTGCGAGTACTCGAATATTCGAGTACGAGTCGAGTTCACGGCGAGTTCGAACAAATTCGAGTTTCATTTATTTTGAACTCGAATATTCGAGCGTCGGTAAAAATAGCATTTTCATTTACCGACCCATCAAAAGCTACGTGTTTCGTCCGTTAGATAGCAGCATACGCGGCAAAGATCGTGATACACGATAGTCGAACTCCTTCTGAGGTGAAGCTCGTTATGATTGGCCGGCTGAACTTTACGAGATCCAATTGGAGCTGGTCATACGTCACATGCGAGCGTTGATTGGCTGTCAGTTTTGAAATCATTCACGTCTACCGTGTATCACCACTTTTGTGTCCGAGATGTATGTTGTTGACAACAAAAATGGCCACGATTCACGAGGAGAGAGCAGAGCAGACAGATGATTCGTAAAAATATGCGGCGGACTAGGCTAGGCTTAGGCGTAATTTCTTCTCTAAAGCATAGGCCTAGCATAAAATACAATTTTGAAATATTCATGAGATGGAACACTTGTCACAATGCAGGTAAACATTCAAACAACACACGGCGTGACAGTACCAGTGACAACAGGTAGGCTAGGCCTAGTAGCCTGGCCAGGATTTCTTCTGGCTAAGATTAGGCCTAGGCCCTAGCTAGGCTTACAAACTCAGATCGCCATACCAAAATGCACCCAGCACTAGACCTAGGCCTGTACAATAGGCCTAGACCTAGCCTATGGCACCCTTCAAAACCAAGGTTAGTTGTAGGCCTAGCTAGGCCCTAGGTCTCCATAACCAAAAATATTTAACCCGAAGATAGGCCTAGGCTTTAAAACTGAAGAATTTGTTTGATACCTAGGCCTAGTAGAAAGTATGAAATGGAGAACACATTTTCTCAATTTGGAAATAAACTCGATTTAAAAAAATATTTAAAAAAAAAAAAAAAATAGGCCCTAACATCATTATAAATTAATTTTTAAATGAACTCGAATTGAACTCGAATTGAACTCGAAAACCGAACATTTGACTGAACTCGAACTCGTACTCGACTCGAATTGAAATCTCCCGTTCGCACAGCCCTACTTTTTACTTCTAGCAGATTGAAAATATTAGAATTGTTACGGTAATTTAATTAAATTAAACTACGGCAACGAAGCCTTTTATTTTGCCTCTCATTGAGAGTGCACCATCAGTACAAATCGAAGTACAGGACGACCACTCCAACATGTTTTCCTCAAAATATTTTAGAAACACATTCAAACACATCCTCACCCGTTGTGTTTTCTTGTAACTCACGACAAAACAAATATTGTTCTAGTATTCTCTTGTCATCGACAAACCTAACATAAGTGAGAAGCTGAGCTTTGCCAGTTCCATCTGTCGACTCGTCCAGTTGTAGTCCATAATTCTTGCCAGACTGCAATTTTTCCTCCGTGTTTTGTTCAATGTATCGCTTCAATTCTCCTACTCAATGTTGCCCGAGGGAGGCACTTTTAATATTTCCCGCGCAGCCTCGGGTCCCAGCATTGTTTTCGCAATTTCTTGATAGGCCGGTAAAATCAAGGTCTCTGCAATCGTGTGGGGTTTCATGCATTTCGCAACAAGTTCTGCAACTTGAAAGCTAGCAATTTGAGCCTTGTCCAAGACAGTCACTGTTTCTTCAAACTTTTTTGCCTGTTTGGATTGGTCGTTAATAAGGCGTTTGAAATAATCAACAGTTTTTTCTACCATTTTAGGGTTTAATGCAGACACAAAGCAGGACAGGGTTAAATTCTTATTTGATTTTTCTAATTTTTCGCGGCACACTACGTACACCTGTGCAGCACAGGTGTGTGCCGTGGTACACCGGTTGGGAATCACTGGTGTAGACTATCTGATCTATTAGTTGTTGAAATGCAATCAATCTAGGTGCCCGTTAGGGCGCCGCAGCCAAGCCGCGGTGCGCTACACACTCAAGCACCTTATACACCAAGCAGATTTGGGGTGATTTCGAGGTGTTACCCAGCTGTCATGTAACGTGATGTGAACTTGAAAACTATCACAATCGAGGGGATTTAGGTACCTGACAACACATGCCAAATTTTATTGGGGTACGACCATTCCTTCTTGGTGAAAAAATGGCTTGAAACATCCTCAAAATCACTTTAAGGATGTTAGCTACTGCTAACATCTAATTCGTCAGTTTCAATCGGCCCGCGATTCTGACCAGACGGGTGGGGCTACAATGTTCATATTTTACATGGACATTAAGGTTATAGTAATATAGTCTCTTTTGAAAAAAAAAGTTGAAAAAGTTTGCTGGAAGGCTTCCAAATAAAGGTTTTAAATAAGCCTTAAACACTAGGCATACAATCAACAAGTAACCATAGTTACTTGACACTTGTTGACGGTATAAGCAGAGTTAGGCGGGAAAGTGTGATACGTAAACAAATGGAGGACATTTTAAATTTTGCTTCTATGTGTGAAATGAGAAAAGTTGTCATTATACTCTCATAAAACAAATCAGAAACCGTCCCTGACCTAGGCCCAGATGTAGAAAATTATTTATAATACAACAGTGTAGGTCTAAAGTTCCATTAGGCTATAGGACTAGATAAATAAATACTTACACTAGGAAAACGCTTAAGTCCCGCCGCGTTGTTGGATGAGCGTAATTGGTGCATTGAGTTGTTAAGTGTTATGCGGATTTTCTGTTGTACTGTGAAAAAATCATTACTTAGTTGATTTTTTAAAAATTAATTTAAATTAAATAAAAAATAAACTTTAATTTTAATTTTTTTTTAATTATTCGTAATTTAAAAAAAGAAAAAAATCGTAAAATTTCGATTTTCATAACAAATAATTTTTCGATTGCGCTCAGATTTCACACGAATATATAAATTCATGAAATTAAGGTTCTGTGAAAAAATCATTACGATCGGATAAAGCATGTAGGTGCTATAAGCCAAAGAAATTTGAAAATCAAAAAAATTCCAAAAATTGCGATTTTTAAAAGAAATTTATCTTTCGATAAAGCTCAAAATTCACACGAATATATCAATTCATAAAATAAAGGTTGTGTGAAAAAATTATTACAATCGGACAAAGCATGCAGGTGTTATAAATCGAAAAATTTTGTTAAAAATCGAAAAAAATCGTAAAATTGCGATTTTCATGAGAAATAATTTTTTGATCGATTTTTCCCCCCGTGCAGTTCTTCGTTCAGAGATTTCATAGACCTCCATAAAATTTCATCGCAATTGGAGTATTGGTTTAGCCGGAATCGTGTTCACAGACACACAAAAATACAAAAAAAAAAAAAGAAAGAAAAAAAAAAAACATTCCGGATTTTTTTCTCCAGTGTAGTGAAATGGAATCTTCGCTTCGCTCGCTACGCTCGCTACGCTCATCCAATTACATGTTTGACAAGCCTAGCCAACCCTAGGCCAGCACAACATAGTTCTGACACACTTCCCGCACAAATAACTAGTTTTGATTACTAAAAGCCTAATGCAGATAAACAATAGTATGATTGTCCACCAAGGCTATACAAAAATGTTCCGAAATAATACACATACATATTCTTTTCTTTTTAGCCATGTTGAGCCATGATCAAAGTCAGCTTGCTACTACACACAATGTCGAAGCAAGGTGTCGAATATGAGCGTGATCATCTGTTTGTTTACATAATTGCAACAATCAAATCATTTCATGCAACTCGTCTTTCGATTGGCCCGCGTTTATGAAGGCACTGCCATCTAGAATAAATATAGAACGTTTTCGAGCTCTTGTCTGGATTTTGTGAACCTCACCCCACGTAAATAACAGCCCATGACGTTTTCCACGATACCGTTCAAGAATACCAATTCCTTCGAAAACGAAAACGACTTCGTTTTCTAATTGCGTTTTCAACTCATCTCCCACGAACTCAAGAATTGGGGTCCAGTCCTTATACCGTCGTTATACCATGGTTATACCACCTATACCCAGGATGTACATGAATCCGGGTCTAGATATTTTACATCCTTTTGTTATTGCTAATACCATAGAAATTAAATCAACTTTGATAAAATTATAATATTTTAACAAATAATTTTACAATGGAACTTGAAAAAGTAATGAGATCACACAGATAACAAAAACTTGTAGAAATACAGCCAAACCTTACACACTCAAAAGAAATGAGATCTAAAAAAAGGGCCAAGCTCATCTACCCTTCCACATTTGCGCATTCTTAATTCATAAACGTACAGTGTCCCATAACAGCATCCTTGAAAAGCTTGGCAAAATAAAATTTGCATGTTATTACGTTTAAATTAATTAGAAAAAAGAACTTGGTTGAACTATTACGTTTAAATTAATAATCGCAAATTCTATTTTGCCAAGCTTTTCGAGGATGCTGTTATGGGACACTGTACGTTTATGAATTAAGAATGCGCAAATGTGGAAGGGTAGATGAGCTTGGCCCTTTTTTTAGATCTCATTTCTTTTGAGTGTGTAAGGTTTGGCTGTATTTCTACAAGTTTTTGTTATCTGTGTTAAGAACACTTCAAATCTGGTAGCCCACGATATACTATGAATTTAGGCACCTAATTATTTTTCTTCTTTCCTTGCAGGATATGACGTGCCAACTTTGTCCAAGTACTTTGACTGGATCTCGGTGATGACTTACGATTTCCACGGTCACTGGGACAAGCAGACTGGCCACGTTGCACCGCTGTATTACGTTCCTGGAGACACTTACGACTACTTTAATGCTGTGAGTTGATGCTTTGACATGTTATATCATTAGAACTATCACTAGTACCGGAGTATCCACAACCAAGTGCCAAGATTAACAGTATTAAGTTCAATTAAAACGCAGGTTGGTAACTCGCGTTCAACCCGAGTTGCTTTTACTCCAGTAATGAAAACGAGGTCTAGAGACTGTTGAGCGGTGTTTTACGTTAACGCGGATTATAGAGAATCGCCGTGCTGGAATGTGGGAGACCCGTGGTTTGCATTTGGTCTTCTTTGGACGAGTGAGCGGAGCAAATGAGTCTCTGTGGCAAATTTTTGGCACTCCGTTGTGTTTATGTGTGTATGTCTGTGTGTTCGACGTGCAGGGGCCAAACAACTTGTCCAATTTTGACGAAATTTCACATCAACGTCAAGGACCAATAGATAAAGAGTGCTGTTTACATGGACAGCAAAATTTGCTGGAATCCAAGTTAAAAAAAATTAAAGTTACAAAAATGACTACTTGATTTTTTTAAACTTAAAGTTTGCTTTGGAAAAAAATACCCTTTCTCACCAATGTTACCACTATGAATATTGATAACTGAGAAAATTTTCATAATTATATCCTGCCCTGCCAACTTACAAAAAAGAATTACTGCAAAAAATCATGTTTTGCAGAGCTTAAGTAAATTTGATTTGATTTGAGGAGCATAAAAGATAGATGCAGAACCATGGGCGCCGGGAGGGGGGGGCAAGGGGGGGCGCTTGCCCCCCCTGGATTTCAGGAAAAATAAATTTTAACTGGCAATATGCGTTTATTACATATAAATTAATGTATTCGTGAAACCGAAATTCAATTGAAAATTAATATTAATAATATTAATATATTTAATGATCTGATCGGGAGCGGAGTGTTGCTAGTTTGTTTGTTTTTTTGCTATTTCATCAAAGTTAGCGGTGCCGGTGCTGCCTTTGAATTTGGCGGTAAATGATTAAGTCACAAGAAAGTAAAATAATCGATAAAGTCATTAATAACTTTGCTTTGGACACAAGGCGTTTGAAATTTTTGTTCAAAGAAAGAAATGAAGGCACAAGTGATAATTAGATGAAACTTAGCATCTCGTTTAGAGTTAAGTAAATAGACCCCCAGAACACGGTAGACCTACAATAATTTATTCTTTATTTAAATAGAAATTTGTGTTTATGTTTGTAGGCTACTAAGTAATGCATTGAAATTTCGCATTTTCCTTTTTGGGTCTAGTCAATCACGCCCGTTTTCCATTTATTTTATGTTATGTGATATTATGTGTATGATTTATTGAAATAAATAATAAAAATGTAACAAGATATCGTTTCTATGATTTGTAGGCTAGTATATTATTAGTCGATGTAGACCTTGAAGAACGTGTTTATGTTTTATATTTTTATTCCACATTGCATTGCAACTGGAGAGAACTTACAAGTTGCAGTTTATGTAAGAAAAGAAAATGTGATCAAAACAGTCACATTCATTATAATTTTATGCAATTAAAATATAGCCTTCATTTTTAAAACGTGTGTTTCATTTTCAACTCATAACCCATTTAAGTAACCGTATAAAAGATGAGACACAATGTTTTTTTGTTTACTTTCTAGTATCTACTGCACAAAAATTACATAATTTCGGTATCGTATTCAGCCCACTACTTTTTTCTAAAACCCACCAAATGCATTCTAAAAACCTGATTTTCAAAAATTTCGCCTGCGGCGCTATTGTTGGGGGGCTCCGCACCCCGAACCCCCCGTGCTTGCCCAACGAAACTACAAATTGTGATTGTTGCCCCCCCCCTGCTAAAATTCCTGCCGGCGCCCATGTGCAGAACATCTGGTGCCAAAACGGGGTTCATGAATGTACCCTTCTAAAACATATTTTGGAATCTTGATAGCTTTAATACTTTGGCGTTGGCGATGTGATATGTTTTGGTGTAGCCCGCGTCTGCGTACATTGCGATATAGTTAACGCAGACAAGTCTCGACTTGGTGACTCACAGCAGATGTGAGTAACGCAGTTTAATTGATGTACCCGGGTACTCGTCCAACAAGGGCTTTCTAGGGGTGGGCGAACCTAGGTTTTTGACTTTCGAGCCGAACTCGAACTTTTGAACCAAAAATTTTCGAACTTCGAACTCGAGCCGAACTTTTGAAAATCCATTATTATTCTATAACGAATAGACATTTATAAAATTAAAAAAAAAAGTTATAAAAAATTTTAATTTTAATATAAAAGCTCAATTTAAAAAAAAAAAAAGTTATAAAAAATTTTAATTTAAATATAAAAGCTCAAAATAAAGGCTCCATTTCGTCATAAAAAATTCAATTAATTCAAACTATTTTTTCAAATTTTGCGTATTTTCAAATTTGCCGCCGTTAAGATTCAATAATGTTGGTACTTCGTAGATCAAGAAGCAAAATTTCTAGTTTGTGTTTGTTATGTTGCCGACCCTGCACGACGAGTGTGAATTGTGACGATGGAGCCAATCACAGATGCGCACCGCCTTCTAACAGATAGCTTCGTCATGACGTCATGTCGTTACAAAACGAGAACTTTTCAAGGCGCTGGAACTTGGAAAATCAGCTGTTAGAAAAATCCAGTATGGCGATCGCTGCTTTGTTGTTTTATTACGCGAACGATGTATTCAATCAGTTTTTGGCGTGTTTTTGGCGTAATTTCAAGACGAAGTTCGTTTAAAGTTCGAAACTTCAAAAAAAGCTCGGCTCGGGCTCGAGTTTTCGAACTTTCGCCCACCCCTAGCTTTGGCGTTTCCCTAGTAAATAAAAATGATGGTGGAGGTGCCTCTTTTATATAATCTACCTAGTCTACCTAGTCAAGTTGAGTAGTTGGTACTCGACTCAACTCAAATGAGTTATCTACAAGATTCGAGTCAAGTTCGAGTTTTCCCGCCAACTTATTTTAACCCATTGGCGCTGACTTACGGAACAGTTCCGTGTCCGTTCAGTTCCTCTTTCAATTCGCGCCAAACTGGCGTAGTTCAGTCAATCTCACACAGATAGCAGCACTATATGGAGGCTGACTCTTTTACCGACGTGGTCGATTTTTTCCCCCGATAAATTCTCGAACACGGCCATTTCACAGACGACTACAAATAATATGAAGGCCTACAAATTGTCAAGGCGGTGCGCCCTAACAGAAATAGGCTTCTCAGCTGTTGTTTACTTTGTAAAACTGACGTAAAGCTCCTGAGTGTTACGAGATGGCGAATCTGAAGGCGATTGTGCTGAATTTCCAATGAGCGTGATATATTGTGAGATTCAGGAAGTGTTGTTGATTAGCTTGCAAATGAAGCAAGCGATAATAATGATGTGGATGAAGACTAGAGTACTTCTAACCAAGATAAAATAAGACGATGCCACAAGTAGGGTTAGGCCTAGGGCTGGCGGGAATATACACTAGAAAAGCAAAGCATATGAACTAAAAACAATAGGCCTAGGCCTTCAATTTTGTGCATTCACGCGATTTCGGCCCGTAGGCAGGGTGCGGTGGGGTGCCATCCCCCGTAATACGGATTTAACTGGATCCGTACGGGCAAAATAAGCAAAATCAACTGGTGGCTCAATGGGTTAATTGAAACCGACCGAGCCTGTACTATCATGTTTGATTGTTCCTTTATACTTTTTGGCTATCAAGGCAAATGATTTGTGATTACAAATGTATGCTTTTTTACGTTTTATAAAATAGTAAGTAGGTACTAGTTACCCCAAATATGATTTTGATGATACTATTTTGTAGGCCCTACTGAATGTATTTACTGTTTTAGTTTGTTATATTATTAACTACCTAAGCCTGTTACGTTATTAATTTTTCACTACACTGTCAACTTTAAATCGTAATAATGGCCTAGGTCCACTTGCGCACATTAAAAAATATTCCAGCAGGTAAAGTACAGTTTGCCTCTGTGTGTGGTAATGCACGTCCAAAACTCATAGCAGCTTGACGATCTATGTCTCTGTTGTTCCAGAACTTCTCTATCAACTATTGGTTGGAGAAGGGAGCCGACCCCAAGAAGATCATCATGGGGATGCCGATGTACGGTCAGTCGTTCTCCCTGGCTGACGGGGGCGAGAAGGGGCTCAACGCCAAGACTTACGGTCCTGGGGAGGCTGGAGAGTTCACCAGAGCCGGTGGTTTCCTTGCGTACTACGAGGTTGGTTCTTCACTTGAGCTGACCCCATCACGATGTTACATATCTTTAGTTGTTTTCACGAGTGTGACTTTTGTGGTCACTTAATGACGTAGTTCAGAGAGATGCCGAATGAATGTACCAGGGGTTAGGCTCTAGGTACGGTGATGTGATGGCTGACTGATGAGATCTGATTGGCTATAGTTCTCCAGCGGACAGTTATGGTCCACAGCCTAAAAATGTCTGCTGCTTTCTATAAGCACCGCCATTTATCCTCCTCAGTCCTAGCGTCCCTAATAAGAGACACTAAATAGAGCTTATGTAATAATTTATTGACTGAGCCAGCGAGGCCTGCCAATGTGTTTGGTTAGTTGTTTCTTAGTGTTGATTTTACTTTAGGCCACTAACCAGTGGCACATTCGACAAGCAACCATAAATATATTATCGTGACATGCAGGTGGGAAATCACCTAAAGATATGCAGCACCATGGCCCACATTAAGGAGAGGTAGACGTTGCAAATTATTATTCTTTTCATATGCATTTTCGTCGCGATTATCGATAAGAATTTTCATATCGTTTGACATCCCTAGTTTACCGAGACCACCGATCCACGATCACTACAGTGGAACTTTAAATTTACGTACCTTGAATCACCGAATTCCTTGATTGTGTAAAGTTTTTTGTTGGTCCCAAAAATTTTCCCATAAGGACAATGTTAAATTTTCCTTGAACTAACGTACCTTGTACCTACGTATTACGTGACTTTACGTATCGTATTTCAAGTCCCGAGTCATAATATATGGCCTCGAATTTACGTATCTATGCTGCCGAACGCTGTGGGGAACGAGGGAGGTTGTTATTTATTGGTCCAAGTGCCGCCCGCTTTGACAGCTCAACACTTGCCGCCGAACGCATGGGTAATAATGCAGTCCCTTTCCTCCCCCCTCATTAGCAGCAGTCTGGCAATGTGAGAAGGTCGAGTGGATCCCCGTTCGCCCCCCCCCCCCCCTCCCACCCATACGATCGTAGTATTTCAGCACTGCCGACAAACGCAACCCGATACTTGACCTGGCCTACCCACTCCACTACCGGCCTCTTTTCCCGACGAGCTTGAATGAGTGAGCATATGAATCAATTGATTGAGGAATCAAGCACATGATTCTATGACATGTGATCATGTTATTGTATGTGACGAAATCGACAGAAGTCTTGAGTAGCCAGCCTCAGTTTAACAAGTGTTTAGTGTTGTATTGACAGCATCATTCATTGATTAAAAACAATGATCCTGCAATTATTATTGCGTAAGAAAAACACGGCACTGCTGAGAGAGAATGTGAAGTGTTACTGTGTCTGAGCTGGCTGGCCGGCCGAGAGAGGAGAGTGAGAGCCTCGGCAGCGCGAGTGCGAGGGGAGGGGTAACCGGTCTGGTAGGCGGCAGCTGGCGGGGTGGGGTGGGGAAGTGAACCTGACACACAGCTTCACAAAAGATCGCGCTTGCTGGAAGGAAATAGAACCGTGGATGCGGGAATTTTTAACATTGTGTAAATGGGACTTTTGCAAAAACTTTTCAAGTATAGCGATCATGGCGAGAAAACGGATGATGCGGGAACAATCCATAGGGGTTTTACTGCATTTTATTTATTTCATAATAAACTTGGCGTGTGCACATTGAATTGAGATAAGTTATTAAAATGTTGTTTGTAGTTTATTTTTACGTTTTGAAGATTTTATGGAATTTCCAGCTGCTCTCTATGTTTTTTTCCGCTCGTGCGATTTATTTCACGGAACAGAATAATACACCGCATATTTACCCCTCCCCTTCCCGCGCGAGGCCGGCCACCGTGATGTCGCGTAAACAATGCTGGCTACACTACACTCGTCTTTGTGAAGGTGAAGGTCGTTCTTCGCGGAAGTCTTGTCTCTTTGAAGTTCGATTTCAGCGTGTTTTAATGATTCAGCGGCGTTATTT
Organism: Sweltsa coloradensis; assembly: GCA_024449915.1. Taxonomy (NCBI): domain Eukaryota; kingdom Metazoa; phylum Arthropoda; class Insecta; order Plecoptera; family Chloroperlidae; genus Sweltsa; species Sweltsa coloradensis. The sequence goes on along the minus strand of JAMZAV010001289.1, from coordinate 174,271 downwards.
AAGTGTCCAATATTTATTACGTGACACTGACAGCATTCGGAGATAAAATACATAGCAGGCGGGCGCGAGCACCAATGAATGAACTGATTACGTAAGTTCGGCATGGGGGTGGGTGGGAGGGGGGGGGGGGCACTGAGATAGCGACGAGGCAATTGACCTTGAGCTGCCTACGATCCGATATCAATTACACTACGCAGATGTTTCACATAAACAATTTCGTAATCGGTGCTTGATGTTACTCCTGCTTGCGATTGCACGACACGAAGCGAGCGCCGAGTTAACGATGTCTTACCATCGGATGCCACCTATAAGCAAACAAACTCACTTCCTGCAGCCTTCCATGCTCATAATCCAGCATAGGCGCTACCTAGGAGTAGTTTGAAGCACTCAAGTTGATGTTGTCACTTTCTTGGTACAGTAGGTGGCAATTTTGAAGGTTTTTTGAATTTACGAATTCCTTGACTTTATGTATTTTTTTTGCCTCTAGTTAAATTCGTAAATTCAAAGTTCCACTGTATATAGCATTGTTTGTTTGTAACGTAATGTTTGTTCCCTTTTAGATCTGCGACAACGTGAAGACAAAGGGGTGGTCACCCGTCAGAGACCCCGAGGGACGTATCGGACCGTACGCCGTCAAAGGGAACCAATGGGCTTCGTACGATGACGTGTCGGACATACGCAAGAAGGTAAAATACCAACCCCTTTATTACATCTTTCAGATGCCAATGGTTGAATTTGGTAAAATGAGACTACAGCAGTTTACTTGAAATGTACCATAGTTCGTAGCCTAACTACAGTCTTGGGAAAGGTCCGACCCCGAAGAGGACGTAGAACAGCTATTTTAGTATTTTGTCCAAAACTGGATTTATATGTAGATCTGCGCACAGCGTTCATGGAAGCTGGACTCCGGGTGACGAAGGGGTCCCTCAAATTCCAACGTAAGAAAAATCAAAATTTAAAATATATCTAGGTGCCTGCGATTAAGCCATGGTTCCCTAGGAAACTCAAGTCACCTTATACAGCAAGCAGAATTGGGGTGTTTTGGAGGTGTCACCCAGACATCATGAAACTTGAAACGATCATGAAAACTGTCATAATCAGGGCGATTTTGAGATCCCACAATTTTGCGATGTCCCTCGTACAAAGTAACAAAGAACTTGTAAAAAGACATCCAAACCTTACACATTCAAAAGCATTGAGATCTGAAAGAAGGGCCATGCTTAGGAACCTTCTACATGTGCTCACTATCATCATCATCCATCTCCGTTTGCGTTTCCTGTTTCTGGCAGGGCTTGCGTTTAGAGACCAACCGTTTCATTTTTTTCCATCCTCCCACAATCATATCTCTTCCACATTTTTCCAGCTCTCTTCTCTAGCTTCTGCCTCCTGCTATAGTATCCTTCCTTCCATCTCTTCCTTGGCCTCCCTGTTTTCTTCCTTCTATTATTATTTATTTGTGGTTTCGGTTGGATTTCAACACATTAGGAACTTTTAAAGCAAACGTAACATTAAATTTGTTCTGAGTTCCCACCAAATACTAGCAGCTTTTTACATACATCCTGATGTAGGAAAAAGAAATGCATTCCCTCAAAAATTCCTTAAAATGGAACTCAAATGACTACGTTATTAACAAAATGTGTGAAATGGCGTAGGCCTACTGGCTAGTTTAGTTTAGATTGGAGAAGGGTTGACAGGTAAGTAAGAGTAATACGTTCTTCTCAAAGACGGACTAATAGGGATGACATGGTGGAATCCATTCCTGTCTCCATCAATTCCAAATAGGGAATCGATTACTCACTCAACAGTTTAAACGTTCGCGCGTCGTGTTTTTGGGGCGTGGCAGAGCGGGGAACCACGTGTCTACTCTCCCTCCCTCTCCCCCCCCCCCCCCCCCCCCAGACGCCAATTGTACACAACGGTAGGCGTTATGGCCAACAGAAGACAACGCAAAGTCCGGTAACCCCCATTTTTCTTGATGTATTATTGATAAGCACACTTTCAAGAGTAAATATTGTGAATTTCAGCCAAATGTCATTTCATGCATGTTTCACTGTATCGACTTTAATACAAGTGTATGTACTTGACGTCTTGTAGTGCCAGTTCATCAAGCAGCTGGGCCTAGGCGGTGGAATGATCTGGGCTCTGGACCTCGATGACTTCAGGAACCGATGTGGCTGTGGGAAACATCCCCTCCTCAAGACTATCAACAGAGAGCTGCGCGGAATAGCGGCAGACACGCGCGATTGCACGTGAGCCATCCACCCTGCCTCAATATAGTGTACTCCTTACGGACCTTGGTTTTCTAGTAAATAATAGTCAAATATAACCTCAAAACTATGATCAATGGTATCAAAGATATGTTTGTAATGGCAAGAATACTGATGTAATACAAATATAACAGACATGCTCTGTGTTTGCCGCCATGTTTTAAGAGGTAAATTGATTTCTTCTTTGTTATAAACTGGTCTTGTTATTCCCCTCGGTATTTTGTGACCTTGTTGTTGTTTTGAGTTAATACCGATCGATTTATATTTTTATGGATGAATCATTGTCGGAACCAAACTAACGTGGCCTTTGATTGATGTACATGTCAAGCTGAGAGTCTCACTGTTGTCATGTAAGTTTGTTGTTCCTTTCTTCTGCAAATGCTGGTTCCTTTTTGTGATGATATATGTTGTACATCTTATGTTGAATGTTCCATGTAGCACCTGATTTTCATATGCAAAGTATGTGTCTACTTAGACCAAATGTCTCGAGAAATTGCAATATATATACTCCAATGTGTGTGGAAGATGATATTGATAGCAAAGTATGTGGTTGAATATGATTCGTGAACAAACAATGATATGATGCATAAAAAGCAAATGCAGTATTATTTACTAGAAAAATCAATGTCTTTATTTTGGTAATTAATTGTGCCATAGCGCACATGATAGTTGTGCTGATGTCAATGAAGTAAGTGTAAATGTAAACTTGTAGACTAATAAGGTAAAAGTATAGTAAACCATAGTGGGTTAGTGGGAATGCTTTTAGCGCTGCCAATCTGTTACAAAATGAACTATGGTCGGCAGGTCAGTAACGTGCGACCTGGAGTCCTTTTTATTTATTTTATCTGTGTTGAAAATTAGTAATGCTAATTTTGCTACTTGGCTTCGCATCTGTGCATTTGCGCAACACCAAACAGCAAACCTGGCTTAATACTTTTTTACATACTGTATTTGGCAACAATCTTTATTTACTGTTCGTCAACAATCAATGAGGCACTATAACACAGTATAAGGATGTTGTACAGTACCCGGTATCGAAAATCAAAATTTCGATCACATTCCACGTGTTTCAAAATCACCTTGTGGCCGCCTATCATAAAGTTCAGTCACTGTGCCAAGATTTTCACGTATTCATCTGTTCACATCTACGTCGCCACATTGTAATAAATGATAATAATAAGCCGATTACATATAGTATATTATATATATATAATATATGATATATTATATTACATATAATCGTAAAAAATAAAAATGTGCCATAGGCAATAACAAAATTTAATGTTGTTATTTAATGTTAGATTAGGGATCTAGATTTAATATTATAAAACATGGCAGCGATGGTGGTTGAAAACATATACTGGTATATTTCTCATGCTGACAGGAGCACTATAGTCATGAATTCTGCTGTGTAGCTTGGCTCTATGGTTTATTATACTTTTTCGCCATTGTTGTAGACTCAGGTTTGTTTTCTTTGTTAAAAATGAGCCAGAAGATGTCAAAGGTACTCTGGGAAAAATATATGTTGTTGTTACATTCATGTTGTAAATAACATTTTAGTATTGTTGCATACTATGAATACAATTCTAATTCAGTAGGATGTAGGAATAATAAAAACTAAAATGTACTCAAATAAATTGTGTCAAACTTTTGTGTTTGTACCGGTACTGCATGCATATTGACATAAAATGTATTTTTCTACTGTATGTCTTAAATAAAGTATTTTGATTTGACAGCACGATTTGTCTTACCCATTTTTGCTCTTATCTTTTAATTAATGCATGGCTGATAATCCTAGTTTTATTAGATACTATGATAATAAGTAGCCATTTTTGGGGCAAAATTATGTTTAATGTAACTTTTCAATAAGTGTTTAATAAGCTTACGTACTGTTTATTTTTGTGTGTGTTTTTGTAAGTGGAATTGTAAAAATACAAAAAATAAAAGTAAAAATGTAATATAGAATAGTATGTTCATTTCCTTTCACATAATGTGTCCACCATCAACCTGTACACCATCCCTGTCTAAGCCCAGGGTTAGTACAAACTTATTACAACTACTAATTGATTTTTATTTTTTCTCAATAACTGTGATAAGCTCTACGTAACAGAAGTCAGAACTAATACATAGCAGTAGGCCTACAAAATACCTACACATTGACTGCTGACAACTTATATAATAATTAGATTATTATTATGAGATTATTACAAAGTTAGATCAGTCCTTCCACGCGCGATTGAAGATATAGGTTCTCTTGGCAGCTGCATTGCAGGCAATGTAGTCAGCAACACGTCTCCCTTTACCAAACCACAGGCGGACAAAATTTTCAGGTATAAATCGGGTGATCGAAGGGCCATTTTGACTGACTAACACTAGGAAAACGCTTAAGTCCCGCCGCATTGTTGGATGAGCGTAATTGGTGCATTGAGCTGCCATGTGTTATGCGGATTTTCTGTTGAATAGGGAATATTCCACTTACTATTTTATAGTTTATTTTAATTCTTATATATGTCGTAATAGTCACTGCACTTTTTTTTATTGTGTAATTTAAACAAGATGTAAATTGGACTCCCAGTTTGCGCGCCAAAAACGAGCGTGCGCCATCTTTGGACGGTACTACGTCATAACTGTGGTGAGTCAAGGCCAATTAGAAACTAAATGTACGTATATTTGTAATTACATATTTACATACAGACGGCGGTGCTCGCCCATCCGCTCAACAACAAACACAACTCCACAGCCTGGAGCCACTTAAACGATGTACATTTTCATAGAATTTTCTTTTTCTTTATTTGTCTGTGACAGCCTAGGACTATCATGCTATTCTTTATCCACAATAGGCTTTAATTATTCATCAAAGTAAGGTTTTTGTGCGGGATATGTGTCAGAACACAGAAGTGCAGGTTAGGGTTGGCAAGCTAAGCCAAGGGCTTGTCAAGTGAGTAGTTTTAGTATTCACATTCCAAGGCCTATATCCCACAGGAAGCCAAGTCTTGAGACCACTCGTTTCAACTCACACACGTTCTGAAACGAGAAATTCCTTCAAGTCTCTCAAAATCGCCAAATCGGTAGTCTTGGGACAATTTCACGAGTCGCACGGTGACTTGGAACGAATGTTTTTTCACGTTTCAAACCACGAGGTATTTGGTGGTGACTTGTGAACTTTGTCGGTTTGAGACGATGAAAACAGTTTGTTATTGATTTGGTAGTTATAAATTGTGACATATCAATCTAGATGAACGTTGTAAATGCAATTATAGATGTAACACGGTGAGCTAGCAACCGGCAAATTTACGTACCCATATTAATACATGCATCAACCCTTTCCAAATTGATCAAACACCAAGTATAAATTAAATATTTCCATTTAAAAAATTATCTGACATTGGATATCTAGGCCTACCTTTCAAAAACAACAATACAAAAACAAAATAGCACAGCTTTCATAATAAAGAGATCGATTATTTTAATCTAACTAGCTGTGATTTTGATTGATTTTATTTTGTAACAAAATTTTCTATTGGTCACTATGGGATTGTTGGGGGCGGAGCCTCAAGCCGTGAAAATGGTCCCAAGACTACCGATTATCGTTTACCCCAAGTCACCGGTGACATAGAATGAGCGACTCGACTCACTTCTCGACTCGAAACGAGTGGTCTCAAGACTTGGCCTCCAGGAACGATTGGCCTAGACTGTTGTATTATAAATAATTTTCTACGCCTAGGCCTAGACCTAGGACTGTTTTAGTTTTGTTTTTTGATTGCAATGTCAACTTTTCTCGTTTTCCGGCTAGGCGTTAAATGTAAAATGTCCGCCATCTGTTTACATTACTGTGGGCTACGCTAGACGCTGATTTGTTTAAAACAGCGCCGTCTGGATGTATGTATGTATGTGTATCCAGCCGGCGTTGGTTCAACACAGTTCTGACGTCATAGCCGTTTTTGCCGCTCAAAAAAAATGCTGTTTTTAAAACGGCTATAAATTATTGGATTATTATTTCACGGAAAAACAAAGTACATATTTGTAATCAGAACGAAATACTTCTTCTAAAAAATTTATTTGTACAGTATTTGACGGAAGTGGAATATTCCCTATTCTGTGAAAAAATTAAGTTGAAGATTTTTTTAAAATTAAATTAAATAAAATAAAAAATAAATAAACTTAAATTTTAAATTTTTTTAATTAATCGTACTAATTTAAAAAAAAGAAAAAATCAAAAAAATTGCAATTTTTATAAGAAATTATTATTCGATTGCGCTCAAATTTCACACGAATATATAAATTCATAAAATTAAGGTTCTGTGAAAAAATTATTCCAATAGAATCAAGCATGTAGGTGCTATAAGTAAAAAAATTGTTTTAAAAAAGAAAAAACCACAAAATTTCTATTTTCATGAAAAATAATTTTTCGATTGCGCTCAAATTTCACACGGATATCTTAATTCATAAAATTAAGGTTCTGTGAAAAAATCATTAAAATCGGATTAAGCATGTAGGTGTTATAAGTAAAATAAATTTTCAAAAAATCGAAAAAAATCGTAAAATTGCGATTTTCATGAGAAATAATTTTTTGATTGCGCTCAAAAACGTGGCAGTTCTAAGTTCAGAGATTTCGAAGGCCTCCATAAAATTTCATCGCAAACGGAGTATCGGTTTAGCCGGAATCGTGCTGACAAACACACAAAAATACAGAAAAAAAAGAAAGAAAGAAAAAAAAAACATTCCGGATTTTTTTCTCCAGTGTAGTGAAATGGAATCTTCGCTTCGCTCGCTACGCTCATCCAACAAGGCTTGACAGTCTGCAACAAGGAATTTTTCGTCGTCATAGTTATGTTCATAGAGCTTAATGAGCGCTTGCATTCAGCGGGACTTCAATTCAAATTGTTTCAACGGCTGCTTTAACCCTTTTGGGTTAAGTTTTCTTTTAATATTTAGAAAGCGGTGGAACTGTTTACTATAACTAGGAAAACGCTTAAGTCCCGCCGCGTTGTTGGATGAGCGTAATTGGTGCATTGAGCTGCCATGTGTTATGCGGATTTTCTGTTGTTCAATGTTCTGTGAAAAAATTAGTACTTAGTTGAAGATTTTTTTTAAATTAAATTAAATTAGATAAAAAATAAACTTTAATTTTTAATTTTTTTAATTAATCGTATGAATTTTAAAAAATTGAAAAAACCAAAAATTGCGATTTTTATAAGAAATAATTATTTGATTGCGCTCAAATTTCACACGAATATATAAATTTATAAAATTAAGGTTCTGTGAAAAAAGTATTACAATAAAATAAAGCATGTAGGTGTTATAAGTAAAAGAATTGTTTAAAAAAAGAAAAAACCCACAAAATTTTATATTTTCATGAAAAATAATTTTTTGATTGCGCTCAAATTTCACACGGATATCTTAATTCATAAAATTAAGGTTCTGTGAAAAAATCATGAAAATCGGATTAAGCATGTAGGTGTTACAAGGAAAATAAATTTTCAAAAAATCGAAAAAAAATCGTAAAATTGCGATTTTCATGAGAAATAATTTTTTGATTGCGCTCAAAAACGTGGCAGTTCTAAGTTCAGAGATTTCGAAGGCCTCCATAAAATTTCATCGCAAACGGAGTATCGGTTTAGCCGGAATCGTGCTGACAAACACACAAAAATACAGAAAAAAAAAAGAAAGAAGGAAAAAAAAAAAAAAAACATTCCGGATTTTTTTCTCCAGTGTAGTGAAATGAAATCTTCGCTTCGCTCGCTACGCTCATCCAAAAACTACATCGAAACTGTGACGGACCGAACCTTGCATGCATGCATTCAGAGTGGGTTCAAACAAGTGTGTTCTCGGGAGAGTGGGTTCTTTGTCTAAGGGAGGGGTGACATGAATTGAAAAGTAGATAATTACTATAAAGAAATACAGGTTTATTCAACTCACCAGTGACGTGGACGGCGGTACACAACACAACATAATACGATTAATTATAATTACAGAAAATGATAATATAAGATAATATATACACAATATAAATGACCAAACACGCAGATGATACGACGCGCTGGCTGTAGAACGAAAAGGGGGGGTTTGTTGACCAGCGTCGGGGGTTGAAGGTCGGCGTCGGATCGCGTCCACGCAGCTTGGCAACTCTTCACCTCAAACCAGATTTAAGACGTCCACACTCGGTGACAAAACAACTACTTGGCAAAGCACACGTTCACTTCTCCCCTGTACTCCAACTTTGTATCAACTAGCTCACCAGACACACTTCCGCATTCGGCGATGGTCTGAAACACTCCCCGTCTTCCACCTCTGTTTCCGGTCCTCCCTCAGGCCCGTTGGACCTCCTTCTTGGCTATTGGTTGGATTTCAAAATTCGAATGTTTTAACCAATAGCCCAGAAGCATAAAATTACAAATTTACAGCAATCCGTTGGACTTGGAGGGTCGTTGCGTTTTCAAGACGCATCCCCCTAAACCAACAAAAATCTAGACCGGAAATATGAACTCTGCCGCCAAAGTGTCCACTCAACTCTGCTTGCCTGCAACCGTCTCCCAAAGTCATTAATTAAAGAAACTAAGTGAGGGGCGCAAAACAGGCCCTCACAAAACACTGAATGAATGGACAATATATACAAATTTTCATCAATTTTTTTTTTTTTAATACAAATTTTTCATGGGGATGTAATAGATAAGGGTTAAGTGGTTAAAGATCGCATGGTACAGATTCTTGGTCTTTATTTTGGTTGAACATCTATTCGCGGAACTTTGCACTGCCTGACTGGCATTGATGTTTAAAAGCGCCGCTAGCCTTCTGATTTTACTGTCTCCGAAACAGGTATTGAACTCTTCTGGCCACGTTTTCGAGTCTAGAACACTCGTGCTTTCGACCAGGTTGTCATACATATTTCTGTAATTTGATTCTTCCGAATCTGACCCACAGTTCTGTTGTCGTTTCATAAGTGACGCCCTAGTAGTGAACATGTGTTCATTGATTTTTTCGAAAGCAATAAAAAAACAATTGCTGATCTATTTTTGGCCTTGTCGTCTTCTCCTCAACAGCGGTCTTGAGGATCTCTGCAGTTTGATATCATTGATTGAAATACATGGTATACAATAGCCCAGAAAAGATAGGTTTTCACCCAGACAAAATTCTGAAATGGCTGAAAATTTGCACACTGGCTCAATTAACAATACTGAACAATAATTGAAAACTTTCGTAAGCTCCGTCCGGATATCGGTAAAATAATCGGAAAAAACAATTCTTACTGATATTTAGAGAATCGGTGGTATCAGTATCAGCATTGGCCCATCTCTAAACAAAAGCCATTGCTGTTTAATTAAATGTGACATTCTCAGCCTATTTTCAATTTATTATTTCTTGCGAGTTTAAATCTAATGTATTTTGCTCAAAATGTTAGCTGCACCCTGGCTGACTTGAGTTGTTATGAAATTTGCCGTATTTTACTATATTTGCTTTAAAAATAACGTTATTTCCACTCTTCGTCTTCTTTCCTACAAACTTACCGATAACAAGCTAAAACATAAACAGTACCTGTAATTTTTTGAAAATCATTTTCTTCTGGTCAAATTGTGCTAAGGTGTTTTCATTTTTTGTTACACGGCTGCAGTAGCGATCACTAGGTCATAGGTGATATATGCAAGATAAAACAGTGGGGACTAAGACTTATTTAGAATTTATTATCTATTATTTATTTAACGTCTATCCTATTCAGTTATAAAAACTGATTTACAAAGGAGGACAACTAAATAAATCTAATTACATAGATGCAGACACAACAATGAACTACATTTAAGAAAGTAAATATTTGAAATAGTAATATTACAACAACAATGCAATAAAACACAACAATTTTGGTGACAAATAAAAACTAAAAAGGATATTATTTAAATTAATTGGATGAGCGTAGCGAGCGAAGCGAAGATTCCATTTCACTACACTGGAGAAAAAAATCCGGAATGTTTTTTTTTTTTTTTTTTTTTTCCTGTATTTTTGTGTGTTTGTTAACACGATTCCGGCTAAACCGATACTCCGATTGCGATGAAATTTTATGGAGGCCTTCGAAATCTCTGAACTTAGAACTGCCACGTTTTTGAGCGCAATCGGGAATTTTTTTCTCATAAAAAACGCAATTTTACGATTTTTTTCGATTTTTAAAAAATTTCTTCGACTTATAACACCTACATGCTTTATCCTATTGTAATGATTTTTTTACAGAACCTTCATTTCATGAATTAATATATTCGTGTTAAATTTGAGCGCAATCGAATAATTATTTCTTATGAAAATTGCAATTTTACGATTTTTTTCTTTTTAAAAATTACGATTAATTAAAAAATTAAGTTAATTTTTTATTTAATTTAGTTTAATTAAAAAAATTAAGTTAATTTTTTATTTTATTTTATTTTATTAAAAAAAATCTTCGACTAAGTAATGAATTTTTCACAGAACAACAGAAAATCCGCGTAACACATGGCAGCTCAATGCACCATATACGCTCATCCAACAACGCGGCTGGACTTAAGCGTTTTCCTAGTTTATAAATCAAATTTGAAAAAAGTGGTGGAAAAAAAGAAAGAAAAAAAGTCATTAAAAAAGAAAAAGAAAAAAAATTATTAGACAATCCCACTCAGACGAATATGAGGTTTGCCAAAAATCAGGAACAGCAAATCAGGGAGTAATCAAACTTTCGCGGAAGAAACCACCGAACGCGAATCTATGCACATATATTGCAATTCCCTATAGATTTTTGAATGAGCGTAGCGAGCGAAGCGAAGATTCCATTTCACTACACTGGAGAAAAAAATCCGGAATGTTTTTTTTCTTTTTTTCTTTTTTTTGTATTTTTGTCTGTTTGTTAACACGATTCCGGCTAAACCGATACTCCAAATGCGATGAAATTTTATAGAGGTCTTTGAAATCTCTGAACTTAGAACTGCCACGTTTTTGAGCGCAATCGAAAAATTATTTCTCACTAAAATCGCAATTTTACGATTTTTTTTTTTTTAAATTTTTTAAAAATTTCTTCGACTTCAAACACCTACATGCTTTATCCGATTGTAATGATTTTTTCACAGAACCTTAATTTTATGAATTAATATATTCGTGTAAAATTTGTGTGCAATCGAATAATTATTTCTTAAGGAAATTTCAATATTACGATTTTTTCCTTTTTTTAAAATTATTTTGATTAATTAAAAAAATTTAAAATTTAAAGTTAATTTTTTTTATTTTATTTTATTTTATTTTATTTTAAAAAAATCTTCAACTTAGTAATGATTTTCTCACAGAACAACAGAAAATCCGCATAACACATGGCAGCTCAATGCACCAATTACGCTCGTCCAACAACGCGGCGGGACTTAAGCGTTTTCCTAGTAAGCAATATGATTGATTATATTTCTATCACTGTTTTGTAATGCGAGGATTGCAAAAATACAATAAAAACAAAATTTAGGAAAATATAAAACAATTCACATAAAGATAAACCTCTACTGTTTGTCTCATCATAACCTGAGCCCGCCGTTTTGTAGGTTCAAAGAGCGCAGGCCGTGGTGGTCACGTAAATTTATCACAGTTTGACAGCTGAAGTGGACTTCGCAGAGCAGTAAAGTAAAGTCACGTCCAGTGCGACCTTGGCCCTATATCCTGTATGGGGATGATGATGACGAAATCCATATTTGTACCTTGTATAAGTCAACGAATTAATAAAAACTTGAACTTGAACTATTGATGGAGCGAGTGTAATTGAAACGTTGATCTTGCGCGGCATTATAGTAATGTAGGCGCAGCAAGAAGAGTAAACCACTAAACCCAGGCCTACATAAAAGTGGTTTTCGATACTCGGGAGGTTGCAACCAACTTGCATTGGATGTGATTGTACTTTGTTATTACGGAGAGGCCCATCCTTCCCATCAAATTCGGACGGGTTTACAACCTTTCATAATAGAGCAGGCGACATCCTAGTTTCTTTGAACCCTAAAACACCGGGCTTAGGTTATGATGAGACAAACAGTAGTATTGGTGACGGTTAATTTTTTTTGTTGTGAGCAAAAAAGTAAAATCTTATTTATGGAAAATTACTAATTAGGAATGTATCATAAAATGGGAACCAAAAGACATCATTACTTGTAAATTATTTTGTATTTAAATAGTGTACTAATACCACAGCCTTGCTGTAAGTTATTTCTTATATACCAACGATGAATGATGAATGAAGACGAAAATAACGGTCAGTTTTCACACACAGTTTCGAAGTTTTTATCAACTGGACTTAACTGTAACATAACAAAACAAAACATAGAGAACTTGTTTGAAGGATTTGGGGAAATCAGGGGTGGAGTACACAAACGTTTTGTCTAATCTACCCGAACTGCTAATTACGGCAATGGTATGAATTGGAACACAATCGTCACCTTAGGAGTACGTATTACATTAGTTTAATTCACTCTCGTAAAACAAAGTAGTATCCGTAATCAATTCCCTAATTAATTACCATGACAAGTAATTCAACAACTTTTTATAGCATAAATATATACACATCTAAATCCAGTTGACGTTAATTGGTCTTAGCTAATGCATTTGGAGATGTTCATTTTGTATCGGAGCCTTGCCTACTGCATTGACCTTGCTGGCGAGTCATTGATTAACTCAAGCATTCCCTTTGTATTGTGATGGTACAGCCTCTGCCCTCATAGATTTTTGCTTTATTTGATTTTTGTGTAATTTGCATGATTTTGAGTTTGGAATTTGCATAATTTTTGGTATTTTTGAATTAATTTGCATATGAGTATGCAAATTAATGATCTGCCAGATAGATCACAGCGTATAAGGTGTTTATTCAAGTGCTATAAGATGGGTCTAAGGCCTGTGTTTTGTGCCTACAGGGCTAGGATCGACAGTGAAATCTGTACGAATCCCCAGTGTTAAATTTTCAGTGATCTTAAAAGTTGCAAGTAGACCAAGTTGAGCACATAGGAATGCGGCGGGGCTGCGAGAAATAACATCTTGGGCAGGCGAGTTCACTTTTCAACAACCAATCAAGATCCAGGATTGAGTTTTTGCAGAGAAATGCTGCTCGATGTGATAATAGAGAGACCAAAACCTAAGGGCTAGACACCACTGTTGGTGATTGGCCGAGCCGAGGTTTTCAAGGTCCATGGAGCCGGACAGGGCGAATCAGAGCAGTCAACAGAGAGGGTTGAAGAGTAACGGGAGTTGAGTCACCTAGAGTTTGGCCACCGAGAGTGGACCGGGGAGTAACGCTCCTTCACCAAGACCAGAACGACGAACCGAGCAGGTTGACTTTCTGCAGAGCTGGTCTAGCGTGTGATTTTCGGAACGAGAGCAAGATATCTACGAGACGCCATGGTATTAGTATTGACCCCGCACCTAATGGGGAGGACTATTTAGCAAGGATAAGGCTTTAAACGTTTTAATTTCACTTTCTATCACGACGTTTATTCAAAGTAGGTGACCCACCAGCTATGTGGTAGCCAAAAACCGATGGCGTCCGATATCTTGACGACCACGCGATTCAAAATGGAAATTCTTTTCAATACCAAGCAACCGGGAGTGGCAGTTACGTGCACTTAAAGTATACCGCCCTTGTGGCAACTTTTGCGACCTGTGTCGAAACTTAGGAAGCACGTGGCAATGTGCTGATTATTTCTAAACCCACACTAGTATTTTCAAACGTTACTTGCTACAGAATAGAGCAAGCTTAGCCTATCCTTCTACGAGTTGCGGTGAACATAGACAAATATCTCAATAGCCATCTGGCTTTCCGTGCTTTTACGCCCGAAGAGGAGTCCTGAGGGGTGTCCCGGTTACCGGTCCGCCACTGCGACGGCATCCACGCGGGAACCCTAGACTCATCGTCGACCGTCGATCTACCGCGAGGAACGAATAACCGCTACGCTCATCACCAGGAAGACTAAGAAGTGTTGAGTACCACACAAAATACTGGGTTTATTACAATAAGATATTGTCCTACTAAATTGTTCATTGTCACAAGGTATATTTTTGTTTTTGTTAATTGGATCCAATTTTAACTTCACATCAACTTGCATAACTCAACATTCAGAATTTGTCAATACAACCATGAAATCCAATTAATCTTTACTTTCAAAGAAGTGCATGCAAGCAACCTGCCTCCCTCTCATTTCAAGTCATTTTATTTTGCTATGGCCATCCGCCTACATGAATCACGCTCCTTCATAGAGAGCGCTTAACATAAGAACGAGTGGACCTTGCCCAGCTGGTACCCTGACGTCACCGCAACCCGAGAGTGGACCGGCTCAGCGCTAGCACACGTGGTAAGAACTTGTATTCTCCCCCCCCCGCGAGGGTGGGGTCCAAGGCTGTGCTGTGCGCCCTCCTGACACTGCCATATGTATCATGTACTTGTTTTGCTAGGGTTTGGTTTCCACACACAAGAAAGTTTGTTTGCAGAGCTAGATAGGAGAGCTTTTTATTTAGGTAAAGTACTGTTTTGGCACCGTATAAGGGCTTAACCTACAAACAGTCACAGTATGCACTTGCCGACAGTACGACGACATCGTGGCAACTGTGTCGTGCGTTCCAGGCGTACATGGACAAGATGTGTGGGGGGGCAGGGGAAACCAGAGGCGTGTGTTGTCTGCGAGGAGCGAACAGTTTATTGAATATACCGATATAGGTAGTTGACGAGAGAAACCACCGGCCGCAGCGCGATCTATCTGCCAAAGTTTTACTTATTACTAGGTTGGATACTTTAATCCAAATAAACTAAACTTTAGAGAACTTCTATGGAAGCACATTTCCTTTCCAGCATCAGGAATTTGTAACTTTCAAAGTTACTTCAGTAGACTTCGTTTATTATAAATTCCAACGGGCTCTAAAAAACAGTTTGTATTTAAAAGTTTTGAATTAAATTACTAAAATTAGCCAAGTTTGAATTATCAATGGAGTTGCAATAAAAAATTATCAATAATAAATTTGAAAAGTGATTTTCTGAGATGGTTGACCATGTGTACGATTTTATTTGCCCTCAGTTTGCTGAAACTTCTTTCAGCTAGCTCCAAAAGCCAACCACTGAAACTTTTAAAGTTCTTCAATCTTCAAGGAATCCGCCATTATTTTAAAAAACATTTGTACAACAACTTTAATTAGTTGACACTTCGAAGTTATTGCGTTAAATTTTATTGTTATAAGCTGGAGCTGGAAGGGGAGCATTGTTCAAAGATGCATCCTCAGCCCATGCACAATTCATTTCTACACAATTTCAATGTACCAAAATACAGGTAAATAAATAAAACATTTTTTATAAACTCCAGCTACAAGCCAGTTAATTATATTTAAATGACATAAATCGTTAAAAACTACACTTTGCAAAACTGGCAAACTTCAATGTTGTGATGACTTTTTATTACAATGAAATGAATGCATTTTTTTTTCATTGTTGTAGGCCTCCAGTATATACGTGTTAGGGATTTTACACTTCACACTATACTCGGTTAGACATAGTATTAGATTAGTAGCCTACATACTTCTCGGGTGGCAAGCCCTTTGCATCTCCCTTCCCTAAAACATGGCTCATATGGACCTCTGTAGTCCCAACATGGTTTGTTAACACTTCAACAACAAATGTAACAAGCCTCAACATCATATTTTATTTTAAATGTCACTTAAATTCTTCTATAAATGTAACGTTAACCAATGGTTTAAGGCTGTGGTAGTCACCTCAGACTTATTTCTTAAAAGTCCTCAAAAGTTAACTAAAAATAGGGCCTATACACACAGTAGCCAAATGCCGATTCCATCAAATGGATATGAATTATGAACTATATAAGACAAGCTAACCTTTTATAAATCGACGATCGTTCTGTACATGTGGCATTGTAACTGTTGTTTCTTTCCGATCTGAAAACCCAAAGCGGAGCACCATCCGAATTCGACCCGATTGTCAAAACCTCTGCCCATACAGCTCTAAGAAGAGTCAATATCATACTCATATGCTATAATGTTGAGTGCATTTAGTTTCTCTAAGTTGTGTCCACAATCATCGATATGTTAGATACCTAATTTTAAATTATTAATTATTATCGATTATGATTATCAATGACATGTGTGATTCGAGACAAATAAAAGGATTCTATGTGTACCGGTACCACAAGACAAATTAGGAATTTAATTTGTACCATTTTAATCTTAACTTTGAAATTTCATGCACTTATTAAATGTGTGCCATTATATTTTGTTGTCAAAACTGAAGTTTTCAATTCGTTCATTGTTTGCATGAAGTGGAATATTGATTGCTCACTGGGTTCTTTGTTATGGTGGTTATGTACAATTAAGTGGACTTTTGTTATCCACTAGGGAACATATCGAAGTGGCTTGAACCACATAAATAAATAAACACAAACTTTTATATTAAAAGCAGGCTTGGTCTTGATTTTCTCGCTAAGACAAGGTTTTTGGCGTGCAGTCCCAAGATCTCGGCCAGAAGAAATCAGTCCAATCATCCTGAAACAAAAAGATTCAAATAATTTCAGTGCAAGATATTGAGAAAGCATAGTGAAGTAAGCAAGCCTGTTTGAGAGTTGAGTCTGTCACAAGTTCTAGGCAGCTGACGTAGCCAGACGGAGGTGAAGTGATGCAACAGCTGACAAGAAACCACTCTCGCTTGTCAATGACGTGTCCGTTTTATTCCACCGGAAAAGTCAAATCTTTTTCTGGTGTTATTCCAGTGGATTAGCACTGAATCATTTTTGGTATTGAAAAAATCAATGCTTGGATAACTGCAGACTCTCTATTTCACATTGCAAATTCACAACTAGGCCTATATGGAACGAAAACAAAATCGGGCTGAAATCATAAATTTTCAAAGGGTGTGACCTTTGAGATTTATTTGGACAAAAAAAACGGATGGTATAGCAAAACTATGTATTCTGTAGAATGTGTATGTGGGAGGTAGTAGTGTTGAGAAACAACAACAGACTCACAACTCTTATTAATGGCTCACTATCGCCAAAATCTATACATGCTGAGTCCTTAAAATTGGCCCTCGTTAAAAAAGTCGATGCTTGGGTAACTGATATCACAATTGATAAATCATCGTCATCCCTAATTAGTAATTTTATTACACGGGTGACTTTAACAAGGCTTGTACATAGATCTAAAAATGAGCAGCAAGTCTTTCTCAGTAGACGTCAATGTGGTTTGAAGTAGTGACCGGTTCCTCTACGTGGGAACGTTTTTTTTTTAAGATCGATTATTGTTCAATGTATAAGCTTTAAGCGAGTGATTTTTGGAAGTGACTGTACGGCTTGGAGTGAGCTGGCTTTGCCGCACGAGCTTTGTTACGTATGTCTGCCAACTGTCATGTAGCAGCCTCAGGAATGAAGGTAGGTCAAGTGCTTGATAAGTAGCCTTGATAAGTAGGATAGATAGCCGGTTAGGTATCACGGGCTTGGCGGAAATAGACCGCACAAATAACGGTGAGTAGAACCAACATTTTATGCGAGAGAACAGCAGATAAACATACCCAAAGTTTACCGTTGCTCAGGCAGATCTTGGAAAAACTGAAATCGGTTTGAAAAGTCGGAACTGGGTGACTATAGAACCGGTTCAAAACCGGTTTGTCCTTACTAGTTTGAGATCAGCACGGCCATACAAATACTTACAAAGTGTTGAACGCAGTTAATCCTAGCGTACCACTCCATGCAGTATAGACTGGTCAGCAAGCCCGTGCCCGTCAACAGCAACAACCACATGAAGATGTTTCCACCCTTGGACGCGTCTGATTGCAGGAACGTCAGACTCGCTGTGGACAAAGGAAGCATCATCATCATTAACCTGGGCGTAGTCTCCCGCAGTCATTTAGACCAGCGGTTCTCAAAGTGGGGGGTGCGAGCTGCATGTAAGGGGAGTGCAGTACTTCTGGAAAATGTTATAACAAATATTGCTATTCTAGGAGGGTTTCACTGCATTCTCGGTAAGGTTAGAAAATTTAAATTATTTTCACATCAAATGTTTTTAGAGGACCGTATAATTTCCAAGCCTCCTTGTGAAAGTTGGGAGCTACCATGGCAATTGTTTGCACCCACCATCCAACACCAATCAAGTAGTAAAACCAAAAAACTATGTACTGGCAGGTTGGAGCCGACACCAAAACAAAATTCATTCATCAATTGTAAGTCCAGTTGAATAACCGGTGTATTTTTAGGTTTCAAATTTACATTGTGTTGGGTATCGTACACCAATGTGTTAAAAGTGACAAAAATGTGACTTGTTTTCACTTTACTTTAATTTGTTTTCAAGACGTACTTTCTGTGTTAGAAGTGACTTTTTTTAGGTTAAATATTACATCTACCAGGGAAACACCAAAGTCGTAGCTGAAAAATGTGTGATAAGTGATACGCTTAAAAGTTCATTGTTGTCTGTGTTAACTTTATTCTCATTGCGATGGATAAGTGGGTCACAAGACAGCATACAAACAATCAACAAGGTGATATACCACTCACACTTCAGCCACAAGAAACACGTGACAATAAAATATTTAACTTTACGCCAAGAGTTACATCTGAAAATACCAGCAAGAATATATTACTTTTGGATTTACATTTTCAATTGTGAATGACACTCAAAGGCCACTCTGTGTGATATGCTCAGAGGTGTTGGCCAAGGACAGCATGAAACCCGTAAAGCTAAAGAGGCATTTCAATACCAAACATTCAGAACTGAAGAACAAGCCAGTTGATTTTTTTCAACAAACAACAACAAAAACTGTCATAAAAGAGCATACAACACTACTATCAAAGAAAGCACAGCAAGCATTAAATACTTGATAGCCAAAGCAAAAAAACAACAAATACAATCGGCAAACACCTGCAGCATGCAGCAATTAAAATTACCAAGATAATGCACGGGAAAAAATACTCCGAAGAACTGAAACAAATACCACTCTCAAATGATACTGCCGAGACACCAAATGGTGGCCACTAAAAATCAGCTAACTACATACAAACAAAACTCACAACACATAACCAAACCTGTCGTAGGGCCACGCAACAAGTAAATTCTGTCATCATCAGCAAGGTTACTTCACACACCATTCATACTAGGGCACACAGTCAGAACAAACAGTAAGGGGGCTTCCCTCCCAACTCTGGTGCTCGAGAGACAAAAAATCCATGACTTACTCTGGATTTGTATCAAAACCCTTGGCAACAAGAGAAAAGCTGCCCCTCCTGCTGTTGCTGGGCAAGGGTGCCTCTTCATTCATTCTAAAAGAATAGGTAAGAGATAAAAAGGGTGGAAAGTCACAACACAGCACAACAATTGAGGGGGCTTCCCTACTATACTCTGGTGCTTGGGCGACAAAAGAACCATGTCTTACCCTGGAACCTGGATTTAAAACAAGGATAAGAATGTTTTTAAAAAAAATTGAGGGCTAAATTTCAATTACACAGCCTTAATTTTTAACACAACGTCTTGTTGCATGGGGTCACTTTTTACATGTTCCGACAGTACGCACCGGCGAAGGTCGCATGTAGCGAGCAAGATCTCCACGACATTCCAACTCAGCCTTCTCCTCCCGACCCCCTCGTCGTCGTTCTTTGAATCAAAAAACTGCTACACTTGACTCATCTTGTTAGGCGACGTCACAAGTAATGGTAAAGGTCCTCTTTGGGACGGAAGAAACATCACGAATTCAATATAATTGTGCAGACTGATGCTAGAGAAGTTCACGCCACAACACGTCGAGCCGTACCGAATACATCGCGATCGGTCTGGGCGATGTTTTCGTCTCGGCTGCGAGCGCATGCGCACTGGCGGCTATTGGCTACTCCCGACAACCAATCGACGCGTTGATATGACAGCGCAGCATTTTTAAGCACAACAAACCGCGAAAACATCGATGTCACTATTTAAATCGATAATCATTAGGGCTGTGCGAGCCTAGAATATTTAAGTCGAGCCGAGCCGAGCCGAGTATTAAAAAAAAGCTTGATTTTCGAGCCGAGCCGAGCCAAGCTTTTTCTAAAATTTTCGAGCCGAGCTTTTTTTTTTAAATAAAAAAATTAAAAATGGTTAGGCTACATATTTTTTAGGGATGTCATCGGGTACCCGGTTCTAGAAATTACCCGGAGTCAATTATAAGATCAGGGTATTTTTCGCGACCATTTTTAGGCTAATTCACGGGTTTATTATTTTACGCGCTACATCGATGCGATCTTTCCCGCAGTGCCTTCCTGCCTGCAGAGTCGATAAAGAAGACCCGGGGAAACTTCTTTGTCGACTCTGCTAAAGAGTAACTCGAGTTGACAACAGAGCGCGTTGTAAGTCATCACGTGACACCTGCGCGAACTACGTGCGCGTTCGGTCGATCCAACCAACTCACTCACAGCTGACGAAGAACAAAGATGGTCGGTGTGGAACTAGTTGGAAGAAGAATTATTGCAATAAGATCATGTTTCTACGATCACAACGCATTGGATTGTTATTCCTTGGTTTATCTCCTTTCTTTCCTAGGCTTATTTTGCGACGAAAGCTTCAGCGCGGGCGATAGTGTGATAGGTTTTCCCACATGAGAGAGACACGTTTGCATTCTAGGCCTAGGCATATCGCATTCTACTGCGTCGACCGTCGAGTCGACTGTTGATCGCTGGCTCACTCAGGACCCTTATTCTGTTTCGATTCGACAGCTCTCACTTTTCACTTTTTTCGACACGTCTCATCTCACCCAAAAGTGACACCTCTCATGTGTGCGATTCTGTTTACAATTCGAAATCGAAAAAGATCGATGTCGACCGGAAGTGCGAGTTTTCGAGAAGTGAGACCTCTTGGCCAATCAGGAGGTTGGAATTTAAAATGAGCGCTATTAAATAAAAAGTGGGGTTATGTTTGGATTTGCACTTCGAATATCTTTACGAGATTTGTGTTTTAAAAATGAATACAATTGTAGTATCCTCGTGAAAATATGTAAACTATGATGGTTGAAATATGTAGAACAATTCAATTAGCTGAATTTAGGCGTTGAAAATAATTACGGAACATGTAAACATATGGGTCATGATGTGGGTTATAAAGTTAGGTTATGGTGTCCGTCTACCAACATAAAACTGGAATATCACGCGTAAATGTACTGGAATATGCCTTGCTTATGTAAAATACTTGCACAGAAAATGATTAAACCACCTTTAAACTACAATGGAACTTAGGCCCTAGTTATTCAGAATTTGATTGTTATGATGTTGTTGTTGTTGTCGAGTTTTTAAGGCCACAAAGCGTAGTACGCGTAGTAGTTTTCATCCGAGTTTTCACGGACCAATCAACGCCCGTCCTTTGCCGGCCTCGACCAATCACGTAGCCGTATTGACTTCTCACCAAGAATTATTTCAGTGAGAAGTTGTCACTTTTTTCGAACGATATATCGCAATGTTTCGATATCGATAACCAAACAGAATCGCAGTTGTCACTTCTCACCCAAGTGAGAGCTGTCGAATAGAAACAGAATAAGGGTCCAGGCTGCCGCATTCTTCCGCGAAAGTCTTTGTTGACAAGACTGTCTGTTGAGTGTTGTTGAAAATGAGCGCGTGTACTGCGTGTTTTTGTAGGCCGGCTCGAATAAATTGAGCATAAAGCCAAGCTCGGCTCGGCTCGAATAAATCGAGCCTAAAACCAAGCTCGGCTCGGCGCGAGCTCAAAAAAAACTGAAGCTCGAAGAAGCTCGAGAAATCGAGTACTCGCACAGCCCTACATATCATATATCAAAATACTTGAATCGATTATCATATCATATTACTGATATCGATAATCAATCGATATTTCGATTATCGACGGCAACCCTAATTATTACAGAGAAATATAAAGAATATGTATTTGTCAACTGTTCCAAAATGTGGGTCCATAAATGCATTAGTTCTCAGTTTACTCGTACCGAATGTCTGTTTAAACTTTCAGCGCAATCTATTCAGCGATTCAGCTGATTTTTATAGTACACACACACACAGAATGACCGAAGTGCCATTTGTGTTTAATTGTAGACTTCGTTTGCTGCGCTCACTCATCTGACACAATTTTCATACCTAATCTTTGCGTAGTATTTTGAAAGTTTCTAATAAGTAATAAATAATAATGCTGTTGTACGCCTGTACATTCTAAATCAATATACTATCTTGTATCTTGTTTTGTAAATATTTATGTTAACCAGCCAGTTTCATGCAGCTGCCCATCTCGTTTAAGGTAAGCTGTTGGTCTCCTTTTTTCTTTCCCCAATCACAAACACTAACCTAGCCGATAGGCATTCTATCACAAGCAACTCTAGACTAAAGTGAGATATTTGTATACTGGGACTTAAGAGGTTGAGGCTAAGCTGAGCTTGGCCCAAACTCAAATGCACGCTCTCAGGTGTTGATGATTTCTGCTGAACGGTTGGTAATATCACTACCAAATTTTGCATAAATGTTAATAAAGTACTTTTCTATCGATATCAACACTTGGTTAGAAAAAAAAGCCTTAAAGATCCATTGCGAGACATAAGTCCAATACCTGAAAAAATAAGAAATCGAAAACATGAATTTCAATTCAAGGAATTCCCATCAATTTACCAAGTCAACGTGCGCGTTCACATTGATTTAAACATTGATATTCACATTCAGTATGAAAATTTGTTTAAAAAAAATGTGTACACTTGGAATAAATTCCCAAAATTGACCAAAATTGAGTAAATTAAAGAATCTGAGATTTTTTAAATTCTAATTGAGGAAAATGCATACTGGATCTCATAGATTGATTCTTCAAAAATGTTCGTGGGAAGTAGAATACCGGTGTTATTAACTGTTTAGCTGAAGGAAAAAAACAGAAATCTGAGTACTTAAAGTCGTGTCCGAGCCAGCCTCAGCGACTCCTCTCAATGTAAGAAAGCTGCCAAGTCTTACCTCCGAATCCTCCGAAGGTGACAAATAAGACGGGGTAGCAGAAGCCGAAGGTGACTGCGAGAACGTATTCGTGCACGACCGCAGACACAAGAAATACAAACATCGTCGGGATGAATCGGCTAGATGATCGGAGCAGGTCCCGCATGTCCCGATAGACGTACGTGTATAACCAGTCGTGGACCACCACATTCCACATGCGGTAATACTCTCCGTAGGATCCCGCGTTCCACCAGTCCTGTCCAGACAGAATACCGGATTAATTTCTACTTTCTAGATGTAGCGTAGCCAAGCAGGAAGGGATGTCTTTTCAACATGGTTCCATGTTCTACGACATACGGCACCTACGTCTCTAGGACATGCACCAAAAACCCGGTTTTTGGCCAGCAAAATTGAAACCCATATTTCCATACTGTGTGTAAATGATATGTTGTTTTTCTCTCCCTCCCTCGGACATTGTCTGCTGGGCATAGAACAGTGAAACATGTTCAAGTATGCACACTCTCTGGGAAGTATTACTTCCGAGAGGTGGAACCAAACTAACAACCTGAGACCAAAACATGGCTGAGGACAAACATATTATGCAGGTGTCGGAGTCATTGCACAAAGAAAAAATAGGACAATAAATTCTAAGGTTTCATAATTACCTAATTTATTAATTTAAGAAATAAGTTATTAATTTTAGTTAGCCTACTGATTATTCTAAGTAGGCCATAGTACTTACAGAAAAAAGAGTCTAAAATCTAACTCTAAAGTCATTAGAACGAACGCCATTACTACGAAATAACATTATACCAAACAATTTAAGTGATCCCGCCCGAATTCCTATGTTTGTAATGTTAAACAAGAGTTATTACAACGAAAAGTCGTTTTAACAAAAATATCATTTTAACGAACTCATGTTTTCGCCAATGACTGTAATTGAATGTTTTTAGGACAAAATTAGTCTCCTGAATTCTTGATTTGATGGAATTCCTAACCTCTCAAAAAGAGTTTTCCTGCCAAACAATACACACTAGGCCTACACAGTGTCATTATACCCCTCCCACTCCCGCGCGTAGCTGGCCGCCGTAATTATCTCGTAAAAAATGCTGGCTACACTCGTATTTAGCAGCGTCTTGTTGTCTTGGTTCTTTGAAGTTCGATTTCAGCAGATGTTTTGATAGTTCAACTCAGTTTATTTTATTCACAACATTATTCACAAGTGTCCGATATTTATTATGTATTTCGAGATAAGATAACAAGTACCTAGTAAACACGAGCACCAATAAATGGACTGTTATGTAAGTTCGGCACGTGCGGGTAGGAGGGCATCGGAATTGACCTTGAGCTGCCTACGATCCGATATCGGTTACACTACGCAGATGCGCCACGTCAACAGTTTTGTAATCAGTGTTCTTCTTAGTTTGATGTTACTACAATACATCGTAATGCCGACATACACTAACATGCTCGAGGCAAGGGTTTTTCAATGCAATACACGCATGCAATGCAAGTTGCCTGCACTAGAGGCGCGAAGCTTCGCGCTTCGTATCTTGCGTCGTACACATGTTGTAGGTCTCGCAGCGGACGTTTTGAACAATAGGGAGACTGAGGATCGATATTTAACAAAAAAATATGATTGATCAACGAAAAAAGCGAGGTCCCTTAGTGTTTGTTGTAATGACGTTTGACTGTACAATAATAATTATTATGTAGGCCTATTCTTGGTTTGAACAACAAGGCAAAGAGAGGGAAGAGTGGTTTCTCATGTCAGGCCCTGGTCGTCATTGATGTCATTGTGAGGAGGGGAGAGGTCCTTGACGACGACATCCAGAGCTCGCCACTAGTTTCAGGGAGTAAAATAACCAGCCGATGTTTGCGAGATGAGATGTGCCTCTTTTCTCGCCTTCCACGATCAACAGAGGAATACCCTGTGCCAAATCCTACTGAGTTGACGTTCGATATGAATTTAAATATCGATAATTGCGTATGTATCGATCGATAAATATCGATATTTTTTACGTCAATTGATAATCGATAATCGAATAAAAAATTAGGCCTACACGTTCTCGCATAACGACGCAGACCATGAACCTTTTTGCGAGTGCATCCTTCTGTTACTTCTATTTGCTCAAAACAGGGTTTAACACGCTAGCGACTTCTTTCACAAGAGCACGCCTCTCCCTCTCCTCCCACGAGTGGCTCGCCAGTCCAATGTGAGTGCACTACTTTGCGTAAACAGACGCTACTCGGCTCGTCTGTTGTCTTTGTGAAGGTCGTGGTTCTCAGAAATTCAAGTTCTGTGAAGTTTCATTTCAGCTTTTGTTGTGATTGTCATTCATTCATTTATGTGACAAGATAAATAATATTCAACATTACTTTGGAAGCCGTAATATTGGTCTGAGAGAACTGATAAGATAATTTGGTAGCACTACGGAATGAAGTAAAGCGATACTGAGTTGGAGGTGGGCAGGAATGCATCTTGATAGATGCTTGGTTGACCTTGAGTGGGGTACTACGATATTGGTTGTGACGAGGAGAGGTTGAGCAATCGGCACCTGCAGGGACGGCAAGAGAAGCCGCCCAGCAACACACGCATACCATGCGAGTTGTCTACACTGCAGGGGCGATGCTTTTCGCTTCGGACTTCGCGTCATAAGCATGTTGTAGATCTTGCGGTGGACGAATTTTTCACGGAATGATGGAAATATTTTATAAAGGTCTGTAGAACGAGTGTTTCATTACAAAACTTCGGACGGGCGAGATGGCATGACTGAATCGATTACTGATCGTTTCGAGAAATAATCGTATTGATTGATTTATCGATAATCAAACAGCAACCCTAAATCCTACCCCATAAGAAACAATAATTTAAAAAATTGCAATTTATAGACTATCTTGCATTAAGTAAATTTACACACAAATGACATGTACATATACATAATTACAGGTAATTACACATACATAAACTTATTGGAACTGGTCTAGCTACATCCATTCCCATGATGTTGAAAAGACCTTGAGACCCACTTATCAAACACTTAAAGCAGGGTGCCCAAGTTTGATTACACAGCCCTAGAAAGGATTGAGGTTGAATGCGCTCAAGCGCTCTGTATGTCTGTCTGGCCCTTTACGTCTTGAATATAGCAAAACTGTTAATTTACCTGATAGAACATCCGGTCTGCAAAGCGCATCATCTCGGCAGTGGCGTTGAGCCAGGCGTGAAGAAGGCAGTAGAATCCCGCCAAGAAGGCGAGCATGGCTGGCAGCATGGAACCAAACACCAGCACTAGTGTCTGCTGAGGGGTGGCGGGAGTCAGTCCCCACTCCCTGTGAGCCGGTACCAGCCACCGCTCAAAGATGAAACTCTTGTAGAAGATCACACCGACAACCTCGAGAAGTCTGCGAACCACTACGCCCCAGCGAACCTCCCGAGTCCTGAACAAACGTTGTTTACTCGTAACTCTTTATTTCTTTCCGATATAAATGCTCATTATTTAAAATCCGTGACATATCTAGAAATGTACAACAGGGGAGTGTGACATGATAAGCAGGTAGGGAACTGGGATGAAAGCCCCAGCCACCTAACAATAGCTGTGTATCTTGTGTATTGTGAACCTAAATTGCTATGCATCATGGTGGTGTCAAATTTCTTATTGTACAAAGTCTTCACATAGCCTATTAGTAAATGTAATCAAATGTAATACCCTACATGGTAGATTGGTCCTTCCACTCTCCAACACACTTGTTTTTTTGGAGTTTTTTTAAGAGTATTTACGAGACAGTCTTTGCAATGCGCGTGCAGAGATTTAGTCAGAAGTTGTTTTTCGTATTAGTTTTTATTTTAGGACGTTGAAAAAAATCAACAGCCTACAACTTCGATAGATCTATGTTATTGGATGAGCGTAGCGAGTGAAGCAAAGACTTCAATTTCACTGACCCCCCAAAAATTTAGCTCGGGTGTTTTTTTTTGTTTTGTTTTTTGTTTTTTTTTGTATTTTTGTCTGTTTGTTTGCTCTCTACCGGGCAAACGGCATATGCGATCTTGATGAAAATTTGACAGGACCTTCGAAATCTCTGAACTTAGACTTGCCACGTTTTTGGGTACAATCGAAGAAATATTTCTCATGAATATCGTACTTTTACGATTTTTTTCGATTTTTTGTGCGATATTTTCGTGCCATTTGGGCCAATTCTGACCAAACGGGTGGGGCTACAACGTTCATAGTATACATGGACATTAAGGTTATGGTAATGTAGTACCTTTTGAAAGAAAAAGTTGAAAAAGTTAGCCAGAATCTATAGAAATAAAGCTTTTAATATAAGTTTTTTTATTTTTTGTGCGATATTTTCGTGCCATTTGGGCCAATTCTAACCAAACGGGTGGGGCTACAACGTTCATATTATACATGGACATTAAGGTTATGGTGATGTAGTACCTTTTAAAAGAAAAAGTTGAAAAAGTTAGCCAGAATCCATAGAAATAAAGCTTTTAATATAAGTTTTTTACGGTAAATAATACCAATTGACAAGAAACAATAGAAACCTGACAACAATCACCTACAATGCGTAGGCAACAAAACAAAGCACTTGCAAAAGTAAAGATATTCCACGCAAACTAAAAACTTTAAAAAGCTCATCCATCAACGCGGCGGGACTTTAGCGTTTTCCTAGCAAGTTATAACAACAAAATTATTTTGAAAAAAGTGATGGGAACCACAGGAAAAAATACAAATTTTCACATTTTGAATGCGTATTGCGGACAATTGAACAATGGTATGAAGTTTTAGCAAACATCGTTCACGTCAAGCCTAATGACTTGGCATTATTTTGTAATTTTTTTACAAAAAGTCATTAAATTTTCATCTTCCCTTACTCACAGAAATTTGATCCGACAGTAGCTTCGTTTGTTTGTCCTGTTTCAATTACACCAGGTACAAGTTTTTCACAAAAACCCATTTTTCTGTCCTCTCCTGGTGTAAATGTACCTGTCACAACCCAGAAACGTTTTTTTGTCCTGTTGTAAGTTACCACAACTGCGACTGGAGTAAGAATTTTACACCTGCTTCTTTAGCAGGAGTGGGTGTAAAACGAAAAAATAGTGCGCCATTTTTTAAATTTGTAGTGGCTTGGTTGGTGTAGTGAGAAGCTAAGAAAGAAGCTAGAAGTTAAAATGGAAAAAGCCGGGCCGTGCAATATCTTTCCCAATGATTGTATGAATCTTCACGGCCTTTCTTAAAAGGGACAATGCCAATTAATCAACCGTTAAGCAAAAACCTTAGCCCCTGGGCCGACAACCTAAAACAAGGATAGGTCTGCTTGAAAGACGTTTAGCAATATTATGCACAACAATGTACTAGAAACCTATTATCTAGGCCAAAATATTGAAAAATATAGTTAGGCCCTAAGCCTATAGCCTATCATCGTGTGGTGTATAGGCTCTAGCCCTTCCTTGCCTCATCGAATGTCAAAACTGGGTGCAAATATGTTTGTTTGTCCAACTGGGCGTAACGTGTACTTATTACTCCTATTTCCGGTTTTATGACGTACATCCGGACGATTCCAGGAGTAAATTTGTGAACCTGGTACAGGACAAACAAACAAAGCTACTGAATACTACTAGCGCTTTGCTGATATAGCGTGGCCAGAAACGGAACTGCTTGGAAGAGCGCTTGGAGGGGAGGTACTAGCCTAGGTGCCAGCTGAGCACTGCGGGTATTTGATGGTTGTCTGTTGCTCAGAGAAGCCTTTTGTTAGGTTGCAGGAAGATTTTGCATTTTGTTAGACCCTATGTTTGAAAAAAATCAATTCTAGTCCAAATGCCACAGATTGCTTCAAATTATGTCATGTTTCAGTAGGTATAGCGAAAGATATCCGGGATAAACAAATTGCAACAGAAATTGTTCTCTTTGTATCGGATTAAGAACTACATTAGTACTATTTAACATATTCAAAATCTAGAAAAATCTAAGGTGTCTACATTTATCTTTATATTATTTTATTTATCAAAGCGATATAAAATAAGTACTTTTCCAGATGTACAACTAACAAAAATATATTAGTGTTTTTTAGCATCATAATTCATAAAGTATTAACTAACACTTATTGTTTTTGGTGCAACATTTAAAAATTTGCTTGTAACTTACCCATTTGGACCTGATATTTAGGTTCATTATTATAGTAGTATTGTTGTAAAATAATACCTGGGGTAGGTATCCCTGTATATGAGAGTGGGGCAGAACAGGAAGTATAAGAAGTGAGAGAATCCGGGACACGAATCGGAGGATGTTTCACTGAACGGCTTGTTTGCCAGAGCACGGGGGGCATTGGAGCGCACAAACGCGTGGCTCTTCATCAACATACGAACCTGTTGGAACAGACAAACCATTAGTTTACCTGGGACACTAAAGATTGATTTTGTTGCTTACCGGTACCGTCACTATTAATGTAATATTGCTCAAGCTGATGAGTGGTGATGAAGATAAAAGACAGTTACAAAAAAAACACTTTATGCGGGATCCGAATCCGCGTTCTCATAGTGTCTCACGCTTTGGACGATCATCAGAACCGTATGAGCCACCGCGGACGGCCTTGTGCACTTTAGAATACCTCCTCATACACGTATTTACTTGATTATAGGCTGTCCTCGGGTAATGGCTGCACCCATATTTTGCCCACTCAAATTTTAAAGGGAACACTCAACTGAAAATACTGACAAAACTACTCTTTGACCTGTTATTTTTTTATTACTTTTATTTACTTTATTTTACTTTATTTTATTATACTTTTGAATAAAACTAAGATCAATGGGCTAACACGCTTCCATTTAATTAAATTTATATCAAACACTATTTCCAACTAAGTCGGGTAGGGGGTGGGAGGTTCCCACCACATTCTTGGCTCCCCGGGGTTATCGAAGCCGGCTAGTCATGCCTGACGCTTCTCCCACATCATCTTTTTCTTTCTCTGCGTCATCTAGTTCACTCTTCCTCTCCGCTGTCTTCTTCCTCAGGGACCTCCACCAGTTTTTGCCATATTTTTCGTTCTTTCCCAACATCTTTCCCAAGCTGCATTTCTCCTTTTCAAATCCATTGCTATAACTTCTTTCCGGGCCCCCTCTTTTTCTCTGTTTTTTCCTTTTTTCTTCCCATCTCAGTCTGGGCCTTTCATGTTCATACTGCATCTTTCGGAATCCTGTACTTCTGCATCCTCTTCATGTGTCCAAACCACCTCAGCCTTTCTTTCCCTAGCTTAAATTTAAACTCTCTACTCCTAGTTCTTTCCTTATCTTGGTGCTCCTCATCTTATCAATCTTCATAACTCCCATTACACTCCTTAAAAATTTCATTTCCGCAGCTTGAATTTGTCTTTCTTCTTTACCCCCAACTGGCCATGTCACTGCACCATATGCGAGTACCGGTACAAAATATGCTTTGTATATTAAAAGTTTGCATCGCCTTGGCACTTCTTTTTTCCAAAGCAGTTTCCTCACTAACTGGAAGAAACTCTCTGCGATACCAGTACGCCTTGCAATCTCCGCGTCTATTTTTCCATCGGCGGAGATTATGCTGCCCAGGTATTTAAACATATCTGTCTCTACTAGGTCTTCTCCTCGAAGTACAATCTTTTTCCAATTCCCAGACCGCTGCTTCTTCCTCATAACCGTCACTTCACTCTTGTCAATGCTTATCTCTAGTCCAAATTCTTCCGTACATTCATTCCATTTCTCCACTTTGTGTTGTACCTCTTCCCATGACTTCCCCCATATAAGTATATCGTCAGCATATATTCAGGTTCTGGATGACTCCGGCCAATCTCTTTCCACTTTCCTCAATATCTCATCGAGTACTGTATTGAAGAGCATCGGTGACAGTACACTCCCTTGTCTGAGACCTGTCTTGACTTCAAACCAATCCGTTCTGCCATCCTTAGTAATTAAAAAATAATTTTTTAAGTTATTGCGTGCATGGAAATGTGGTTTTTAGTTGTGATTTTCTATTATATTTAGTTAGTTAGGACCATAACTTAATCAATATATTGATTATTTGATTACTTATTGATTAAGTTAATTACTTTTATGAAACCTGTGGAGTAAATTATGGTAATTTCATGTAAAAAAATCTTTAAAACCATTTCGGCGGATAATATTTTTAGCACACTTTTGGAACTTAAAAAACTATCTTCTTCTGCACCACTTGTCCGAATGAGCTAATTTTGGTTTTGTTTATTACTTGGACATAACTAAACACAGTTGTGCATGCGTTTTAAGATATATTTAAAAATTCGTCTAAAAAAAAATATTAAACTTTCATCTGCAATGCAATTTCAAAAATTCAAAATGCATAAAAAGGTCAAAAAAAAGGCAAAACCCATGCACAATAATTTTCTTTGGCTATGTCTAAACAAGGTAAATGCACTTAACAATTACGCAAATTTGCATCTCGATCGCATGAAAACTGGAAGCAGAAAAAGTTCCCAAAAAAGTTTCAAATAGGTAAAGTTGACTCTTAAGATTAAGATTAAGATTGTTAAGAATAGCCACTCTTACTCTCCTCCCCCAAAAAAGTTACCAAAAAATTACCGCTCCGGCGGCTAGGGCTATGCCCCGGACCCCGTCCTTCCTCCACCATCGCCATTCCCCCATCGGTATGGCAATCCTGTTGCCCCCCCATTGTAAAATCTCTGCGCACGCCTATGCATACAATAAATACAATCAGAAGAAGTCCTAGGATGCTACTAAAACATTACACAGTTGGTAAGGCTTGTGCAATGGTAGACTATGCAATTTTATCTCAACTTGGAATTAAACAAGTAAATTATTATTATTATTGCATACGGTACTAAATAAAATGTGTCACTCACTAAATCGTGTAGTGCATCCCAGTCTTTTTAATGTAAACGTGCCGAGACCCGGCACCTCCACCAAATGTGGACACCAGCAGTGTAGGTGCCGGACTGGACTTTAAATATGTTGCATGCGAATGTAGACCGCACACCAGTTTTATGCCTTACGATTTTCAATTGTATGTGCGACCTACAATCGAGAAAATATGTTGCAGAGTATTGCAAGGTCTCTTGATAAAGGCCTTAAATACGGAGCCAAACTCTTTGGATTCAATCCACCGTCAGCAGAGGAGACTGACCAGCTCGGCAAAGGTCTAGGCAAAGATCTGGTGAAAGCGTGGTCCAACCAATGCATTTATGATAATGTTATAATATCGTCTTGGTTCTCCACATAACAAAGGACATGTCTTGTCTCTACTAGATGGCCGATTCTTCACACACTGTTTTACCTAACAGGGCACTGAGTTACGGATCTAAGGGCCGGTATTACAATCAACAAATAATAAACGTTAACTGTAACAAATAGTTATCTGTCGGATAAGCTATCCGTCCAATTACTACCTAGTTCGCGTATTACAAAGGAAGTTAATCCTCCCAATAGCTATTTGGAACATTCTGATCGAGTGGATAGTCCACGCGTCGCGAGAACTGCCACCTCGAGAATGTTTAATACCAAAATAAGCAGTAATTGCAAACAAATGCTGTATACAGCTGTGAATTACATTCAAGAAATATTGGCAGAAGGTTTTAAAAGCATTGAAAGTGTCCTAATTGTCATCGTGAAGCTTTTACACTCGACTCTAGTCAGCGTGCATATCTACCGGGCTGAATGAGTATCGCTCTAGACCGGACGCCCCCTGCCGACGCTGCTAGCCGAGTGGTTAGCGTGCTAGTTTTGCACGCGAGAGGTCGCCGGTTCATGTCCCGTCTGTGTAAACTTTTTTACTTTTTTTACTCATCCCATCATTATTGTGTTCACTTATTATCAATGACGAATGTCAATTTTTATAACTTTTCCTTGTAATTTACTCGAAAAAAGACTTTCCCCTCAACATTTTGCTCTTTACATCTGTAAGCCTACACCCAAGGCGAGCCTCAAATTGAAGCTCATATTTACAGATCGTTGATTACATAATATGTTTACCACGGGCGTTGGTTCTTATTACTACTAAAATTAAATTGTTAAGTAATTTTTTTACATCTAGCACATTCCAAAGTATTTGGCTTTGGTGTGATAAGACTTTATTTAAAATAAGGCCACGAAGTTTACTCTTTAATCTATATACGAGGAAAATATGCATAATTAAATCAATTCAACAATGTATACTGACAAAAAGAGCGAATTATTAATTAATTAATGACCGTCTATGGGTAGAATTGGCCCAGTGCATGGCTCTGCAAATCGTACAAGGCGATTCAAGAGAAAGAGTCTTCCTCGCAAACATCAGCAAGTAAGAGGGCAGTCAGTATATTACTACCTGAAGCTAGAGGCGAGCTCTGGAAATCGTCGTCGGGGACACCTCCCCTTCCTTGACGATCTCCCCGACAACGATGACAAAGACGATGACGACCGCGACGTCAGAAACCCCCCTTCCTCCCATTAACCGTGGCTGGTTCTGACCAGCATGGCCCCTCCTCCCCATATCCCCTAGGGTGAATGGTCAGTGGCATAGGAACTATTTTTTAGTGGGGGGGGGGGGGTCACACTAAAGTTGCCTACGAGTGTGGGTGGGCAAAGCGGGGTCTGGGGCGAAGCCCCAGCCGCAGGAGGTTTTTCACCGCAGGCGAGATTTTTTTTACAGGTGCCCTTGATAGGTGGCCTAAAACACGTTATCAGGTGAATTTTAATTATGAATAAAGGTTACATTTTGAAGCTAATATTGCATTGAAGATTGATTACTTGACCGAAATCGGTCGACAGTCTGCTTGGGAGTGAAAACACTGCACACATTATATAATGAGTATTAGTCTAAAATCAGATGGCTAGTCTAGTCTCGCAAACCACGTCACTAACTGAATCTTCCCCCCCATCCCCCCGTTCCTACCCCACTAGTGGTGCATTATGACCAAACGGTTGACGCGTCCTTAATCCAAATAAACCAAAACCGATTATTAGGCTGAATATAAGATGAACAATTTTCCCAATAAAAATGAATTTGAAAATATAATAATAATAAATAAATAATTGTTCATTATTTATTTATTTTTCAGTTTTCGTGATAGATAATCAATTAAAATGGTTGTTAAAATCATTTTGTTTATTTATTTTATCTCATTTTTATTTTTAAATCAGTTTTTATGAATTTTTTTACACCCTTATTCATCGAATAGCGCGCTATCGGCCAGTTCAACCTCCCAATAAGAATCCGACAAATAAGCAGCTCCTATTTTAAGAATAGTGCTATTTGTCGATTGTAAGACCGAAATAACGCTATTTGCTACAGTTAGCTTATTTGTTACAAATAACTTTCTTATTTGTTGATTGTAATACCGGCCCTAAGTAGTATATTTGTCTATGACGCAGTTACCTGCTCACAAAGTACGCTGAAAGCTGAAGCTGGAGGCAGACGCCACTTGAAGATGTAGACCACCGGTAGGGAGATGAACAGCACTTGGTACATGACGAGGACACAAAGCCAGAGAGAATCCCAAAACCGCAAACTGCATGCTGGAAGAAATAACGTACAACCTAGAGGTTAGTTTTAAATTTCAGTCTGTAATGTTTTGTTTTTTGTAGACCTACTAACATAAATGTTTTTATTTTGTAAAAATTTTGTTTTAAAAAATTGAAATTTCCTGAACTGGTAGGACTAATTGGCGCCTGGCGGTAATAATATTTTGGTCCCACGAAGAACTTAAAACAACACTTCAAGACATCTTTCTGCAGTAGGTACTAAGCTACATTTTAAGTAGACCCAACTTCTGTAGGCCTAATCACAAACATTTGAGAAAGCAAAAGGGGAAAAACACCAGATGTCACAAAGATTTAAAGTAGGTTCTGGTCAGGACTAGTGATGGCAAGCCTCGTCAAAAATTTTCAATTCACAGAAAATTTTCAACAAGGCTTGAAAATTACCAAACGGGTGGGGTTACAATGTTAATATTTCACATGGACATTAAGGTAATGGTGATGTATTGCTTTCTGAAAGAAAAAGTTGAAAAAGTTAGCCAGAATCTAAAGAATTAAGCTTTTAATATAAGTTTTTTGATTTTTTGTGCGATATTTTCGTGCCATTTGGGCCAATTCTGAACAAACGGGTGGGCCTACAACGTTCATATTATACATGGACATTAAAGTTATGGTGATTTAGTACCTTTTGAAAGAAAAAGTTGAAAAAGTTAGCCAGAATCCATAGAAATAAAGCTTTTAATATAAGTTTTTTACGGTGAATAATACCAATTGACAAGAAACAATAGAAACTTGACAACAATCACCTACAATGCGTAGGCAGCAAAACAAAGCACTTGCAAAAATAAAGATATCCCACGCAAACTAAAAACTTTAAAAAGCTCATCCATCAACGCGGCGGGACTTTAGCGTTTTCCTAGTATATAAATAAGCATTAGGGATGCCCAACGATATGAAAATCCATTATCGATATCGGAAAAAATGGCTAAACGAAATCGATATATATCGATATTTTCCCTCCAATTTTTAAATCTAGTTTCCATGGCAGATCCCCCAACATGTGCGTCTTACCATCGCCACGCCCATTGAAAGACACATGCCAGTTCGAACCGTGCCGTGCCGAGTGTACTCTAGGCAGCAGACGACGCGATGTCGACTGGAAACTGCAGAATTACTTGATGCTGAAGCTGCACAAAACCGCATTTTTTCCATTTTTTAAGTAGTTTTAACACAATTTTGGTACTTCGAAATTTTCATAAAATATCGCGATCAAGAAAAAAATTATCGATATCGAAATTAACTGTGTGTATCGGTATCGATGGCCAACCTTAATTGGATGAGCGTAGCGAAGATTCCATTTCACTCCACTGGAGAAAAAAATCCGGAATGTTTTTTTTTCCTTTTTTTTTGTATTTTTGTGTCTGTTAACACGATTCCGGCTAAACCGATACTGCAATTGCGATGAAATTTTATGGAGATCTTTGAAATCTCTGAACTTAGAACTGCCACGTTTTTTAGCGCAATCGAAAAATTATTTCTCATAAAAATCGCAATTTTACGATTTTTTTTTATTTTAAAAAAAATTCTTCAACTTATAACACCAACATGCTTCATCCGATTGTAATGATTTTATCTCAGAACCTTAATTTTATGAATTAATATACTCGTGTGGAATTTAAGCAGAATCGAAAAATTATTTCTCATTATAATCCTTTTTTTCCCCATTTTTTAAATTTCTTCGACTTTTCCCCCGACATGCTTTATCCGATTGTAATGATTTTTTCACAGAAACCTTATTTTATTAATTAATATATATTCGTGTGAAATTTGAGCAAAATCGAAAAATTATTTCTCATGAAAATCACAATTTTACGTTTTTTTTGTTTTTAAAAAATTACGCTCATCCAACAAAGCGCCTGAAGAAGCGTTTGCTTGCCTAGTAAGCATACAGTAGGCCTATAGACCATAATATGGATTTTTAGAGTATTTAAATTGCAGTTTATTATTACATAATTAAATATTAGCCTATAACACATGGCCTATAATACATCCGAGTGTGTGATTAGATGGAGATCATAGGTTGTTAGTAGGAGATATCCAAATAGATCTAGGTGCCCGTTAGGGCACCGCAGCCAAGGCGTCGCGCGCTACACACTCAGGCACCTTATACAGCAAGCAGAGTTGGGGTGATTTCGAGGTGTTACCCAGCCGTCATGAAACGTGATGTGAACTTGAAAACTATCAAAATCGAGGGGATTTAGGTACCTGAAAACACATGCCAAATTTGGTTGGGGTACGAGCATTCCTTCTTGGTGAAAAAATGGCTTAAAACATGCTCAAAATCACACAATCACACATCAACAACTACTGCTACTGCTACTGTCTAATTTGTCAGTTTCAATCGGCCCGCAATTCTGACCAAACGGGTGGGGCTACAACATTCATATTTTACATATACATTAAGGTTATAGTGATATAGGCCCTACATAGTGTCTTTTGAAACATTAAGGAGAACAAGTATGCTGGAAGGCCTCCAAATAAAGGTTTTAATATAAGCCTTTTACAAGAATATAATCAACAAGTAACTATAGTTACTTGACAATGATCACCTAGCCTACATTGTTTACAAAAAAACAAGTCTTTGGACCAACTAGATATTTTAAATTCTATTGTTAATTGGTTATACCATATAAATTAATTATTATTTACTACAATTCAGAAATTAAGAAAGTCCGCCCCAACCGGGAATCGAACCACGGATCTCCCGCATTCCAGACGGGCGTCTTAACCACTAGACTATCAGGACGGGTACATTTTAAGGTACCCGGTTGGGGCGGACTTTTTTAATTTCTGATTGTAGTAAATAATAACAATTACACCTACGGGAGTGTTTCCCGACTAACCAAATCGAGAAACATATCAATTAAATCGACTTTGATCAAATTATTGTATTTTTGGATGAGCGTAGCGAGCAAAGCGAAGATTCCATTTCACTACACTGGAGAAAAAAATCCGGAATGTTTTTTTTTTCTTTCTTTTTTTCTGTATTTTTGTGTGTTTGTCAGCACGATTCCGGCTAAACCGATACTCCAATTGCGATGAAATTTTCTGGAGGACTTCGAAATCTCTGAACTTAGAACTGCCACGTTTTTGAGCGCAATCGGAAAATTATTTTTCATGAAAATCGCAATTTTACTATTTTTTTTTCGATTAAAAATAAACACTTATAACACCTACATGCTTCATCCGATTTTAATGATTTTTTTCACAGCACCTTAATTTTATGAATTAAGATATTCGTGTAAAATTTGAGCGCAATCAAAAAATTATTTATCATGAATATCGAAATGTTACGGTTTTTTTCTTTTTTAAAACAATTCTTTGACTTATAATCCTGTCAAATAAGAATTTTTGGAGGAAAAAATTGCGATGTCGCTGAATTTTTGCAGAGAACTTCCTCAAATGATAATTATCAACATACTAAAACTCCCCTACAATCGGACTGGAGCTTCGGCCGCCATATTGGAAAATGGCGGCCAAAAAGTGTTTGTTATCGAATATCTCCAAATTTGTTTGAGATAGACAAAATATCTCAATGGCAGAAATATTCCCCATTTATTTCCCTACAAAACAGGGGTCTTCTATAATTTTGGTAGGGGCAACGGTTACGTCACAAAATCGTGGTTTATATGTTGCTTATTGGAGTACCAGCTTATTTCCAAATTGTCACGCCCAGCATCAAACAATGCCCGGTAAATCCGTAAGAAATCGATTTAAATACAAAAGGACTTTTGTACGGGGTTCATAAAAGCTTCCATTAGTATTTTAAAAAATCAGTTCTGCGAAATCGGATTTTGCATTTACCCGGAATTTGGGTTTTTCCATTGTTGGCATTTCCTAAAAAATGCCATATTTTACTGTCCATTATTAAGCACTAAATAGCATTGGAGGAAAAATTCTTTCTACGCACATTGAAATGACTTAAATATTGATCCGATTACAACCAAAGTTTAAATCCAATATGGCTGCTAATTCCTAATATTCACAATATGAATACTGTTTTCGTGCTGTTTTTACACTCTTTTTGTTACATAATTCACTTTGATGTTGTGGATATTAGGAATTAGCAGCCATATTGGATTTAAACTTTGGTTGTAATCGGATCATTATTTGAGTCATTTCAATGTGCGTAGAAAGAATTTTTCCTCCAATGCTATTTAGTGCTTAATAATGGACAGTCAAAAAGGGCATTTTTTAGGAAATTCCAACAATGGAAAAACCCAAATTCCGGGTAAATGCAAAATTCTATTTCGCAGACCTGATTTTTTAAAATACTAATGGAAGCTTTCATGAACCCCGTACAAAAGTCCTTTTGTATTTAAATCGATTTCTTACGGATTTACTGGGCATTGTTTGATGCTGGGCGTGAAAATTTGTAAATAAGCTGGTACTCCAATGAGCATCATTTAAACCACAAATTTGTGACGTAACCGTTGCCCCTACCAAAACTATAAAAGACATCTGTTTTGTAGGGAAATTTAATGGGGATTATTTTTACCATTGAGATATTTCGTCTATCTCAAACCAATTTGGAGATATTCGATAACAAACACCTTTTGGCCGCCATTTTCCAATATGGCGGCCGAAGCTCCAGTCTGATTGTAGGGGAGTTTTAGTAAAAAAATTCAACGACATCGCAATTTTTTCCTCCAAGCGTCAATATACGATCTTATTTGACAGGATTATTATAACACCTACATGCTTTATCCTATTGTAATGATTTTTTCACAGAACCTTAATTTTATGAATTAATATATTCGTGTTAAATTTCAGCGCAATCGAATAGTTATTTCTTATGAAAATTGCAATTTTGCATTCTATTTTTTTTAAATTACGATTTATTAAAATTTACAAAATTAAAGTTAATTTTTTTATTATTTATTTTGATTTAAAAAAAAAATCGACTTAGTAATGATTTTTTCACAGAACAACAGAAAATCCGCATAACACATGGCAGCTCAATGCACCAATTACGCTC
Organism: Sweltsa coloradensis; assembly: GCA_024449915.1. Taxonomy (NCBI): domain Eukaryota; kingdom Metazoa; phylum Arthropoda; class Insecta; order Plecoptera; family Chloroperlidae; genus Sweltsa; species Sweltsa coloradensis. Next base: position 134,590 of record JAMZAV010001289.1, on the reverse strand, counting down.
ATCCAACAACGCGCCTGAAAAAGCGTTTGCGAAGCTTCCTAGTAACAAATAATTTTGTAATGGAACTTGAAAAAATAATGAGATCCCACATAAAACAAAAAACTTGTAAAAAAAACAGCCAAACCTTACACAATCAAAAGCAATGAGATCTAAAAGAAATGCCAGGCTTATGTACCCTCCTACATTTTTGCAATCTTAATAGTACATAAATTCACTTTGCCCTGTGACAGCATCCTTGCAAAGCTTGGCAAAATAAATTTGCACAAATTTTTGCATTTAAAACAATACTTGCAAATAAAATTTTGCCACGCTTTGCAAGGATGCAGTCACAGGGCAAAGTGAATTTATGTATTTAGATTGCAAAATGTAGGAGGGTACATAAGCTTGGCATTTCTTTTAGATCTAATTGCTTTTGATTGTGTAAGGTTTGGCTGTTTTTTTTACAAGTTTTTTGTTATTTGTGGTAGAAGTATACAGAAAAGAAAGGAATACACCGAGAAGAAGTTGAAAGTAAGGAGACTAAGTGAGCTATCTGTCAGAGAAGAGTACCAGCAGGTGATAAGAAAGGATATTCCAAAGGGAGAGATTTAAGGAGTGGAGGAAGAATGGGGAGCATTTAAGAAAATATTGGTGCCGGTAACAGAGAAATCCTGTGGGAGAATAGGTGGGGTGAGAAATAAGATGGTAACAAGTGGTGAAATGATAAAGTGCATGCAGAATTTGCTTCTTGCGTGGCCCTACCACAGGTTTGGTTATGTGTTGTGAGTTTTGTTTGCATGTAGTTAGCTGATTTTTAGTGGCCACCATCCGCCTGATGAGTCCCAGAAGGACGAAACGCGTCGTGGATTAAGGTAACAACTTTATATTAGCTGCAATAGGGAACTAGCCTTGGTCTCAAATTCACGTTTTTCATTTTTTATTATTTAAAGAACACAGTTAAATAAACTTCACAAATGAAAGATTTTTTTTTTAAAATCATCCGTGGTAACTACGGGGGTACAAAGTTATAGGGTTTTGAACCCCCGCGCAAACGCTCGTTCTTGGTTCAACTGCGTTACGTAGCTTGCAGCATGCTCATCGTTGTAGTTTGTATAAATACTACAACAACAACAACAAAAGCTCGACGAGCGGCCGTGCGCGGCAGCGAAGCCTAGAGGCAATCCAGTGGACCGTGCTCATCAATAATCGGACTATTTTGACAACAACACGAACGATGACAAAGATGACGACCATGTGATTTTGACAGTGCGTCTACCCGACCTTGACTAGAAAGCGATTTATTTCTCATTGGTGGGAAAGAGCCACTGGTTATTTCTCTATGGTACAGTCATTCAAGGCTGCGCTAGGCTAGGCCCTACGCCCTAGGCTGTGTCTTTGCCCTAGGTTAGGTAAACCAATTCTATAAAATGTCCATTTGGACGCCCTAGACACAGCCTAGCCTAGGTAGGGCTAGGCCGAGGCATTTCCTGTATCCTTAGCCAAGTTTCTTCAGGTTGATGATGATGATGATATCATTTATATCATTGATGTTTGGTGGTAGGGCTTTAGATTTTATATTTAAATATGCGCCTAGACCTGGGCGTAGTGATAGGCCTACCTCGGCCCTAGGTCCTAAGGGCCTAGGTCTACCAAGAGGGCAAAGGCTACCACTGTAGAAACACCGGAGAAGATCATTTTATACACGTGCCAAAAGAACCAAACGACAAACAAGGCAAAAAGAATTGTTCAAAGCTGCAGCACGAGAATGTTTTGAGGAGGACGCCCCCTCTACAAATTCACTCTACTGTTGTGAAGACCACTTTGATGCAAGTAAATATTATTGGTCTACAGCTTTTTAATTCACAAGTGAATTCCTATAAGCTTCTGTTAGGCTCCGGCCAAATATTCTCGCAGAAAAAATTTGCCTTGGGATTTTTAAGTCTAGGGCCTAAACGTAAGAGGCGTTTTTCGCATGGGAGAATGTCACAAATTCAAAATTTTTTGGAATTTTTTCCCCCCCGCGAGAAAATGAGTTAGGTCCTAGGCTTATAATAATCCCGAGGTAAATTAGAAGCTCATGGGAAAAACTAACCTGCGAAATAAAAAAGTACTAGGTAGACCATTAATATCATTTACTTACATGAAAGTGGTAGCCCTATTCACAACGGTAAAGTGAATTTGCAGCGGTAGGCTAGAGGCCCTAGGGAACTCCTTGACATATTCTCGTCTTGTTGCGTTTAACCATTATTTTTACCTGTTTAGTTTTTTTTTGGCACATATATAAATACTTTCCCCGGTGTTTCTAGGGGTGGTTTTTAAACACATCGGTACCTTACACCTTTTATAAAAGCGCCATTTCTTTTAAATTCAATCAAAAGGATCATTGAGAAATGACAGCGGGCGCAGTGACGGCAACTGCCCTGCTAGGATATGTTTGACCCACCGCCGACTGGATGGTAGAATATCTCCCATTATATCTAGATAGCGGTGCGCCTTTGGGTCTGCCCTCTATAGGTCTAAAGCTCCCTTCACCCCTACACGTCGGCGGGGCCGCCGAGTGCTCGGTGCCGAGGGGGCGCTCGATGAACTATTTACCCCTCTCCAGAAATAGTCATAATATGAATGAGAGTTGCAAACGATTGATACACTATTTTCAGCTTTAAACTTATGGTAAATTATGTTTTCGATTTTTGAGACGCAAATATTTTAATAAATAATTCAAACCACGCTTAATATCGTTAACTTCCGGTCGAGCGCCGGCCCAAAAGTTGAACTGAACAATTTCAGCGCTCCTCGGCGCTACGAAGCGCCGCTCCATCGTGATTGGTCGAAACAGCCGTTTCGGCAGCGACCCGCTCGCCGACGTCCAGGTAGTGAATGCAGCTTAAGGGGTCTGCGCTAGGCTGCGGTCAGCAGTCTGACGTCACACTACTTTTCGTGTTGTCTTTTGGCGGGAAGCCAGATTCAAATTTCATCGTTAAATATTGAGAAAAGTATTAACCTTAGACAAAAAAAAACACTTTTTTATTTTTTTTTAAAGATGTTATCTTTAACATATTCGATTTCTGGAATTAAGGCTAGTTCCCTTATTGTCATCAGTAGTTGAAAAGTTTTGTCACCCCCAGCCCTTCAGGCTGAGATTTATGTTTTCTTTGCTTTTCCCAACCTGTCAACCCTTCTCCAATCAAAGTAAAGGAGAAAGTACAAATGAAAAAAAGAACATGGAGGGAGAAGACTGGAAGAAGTTTGCAAAGAAGTTGGAAAAAGATGCAGAAGGAAACAAGAAGATGTTGTATGGCATAGTGATGAGTAAGAGAAAAGAAAGAGGGGGACAAAGATACCTAACGGTTAACTCAGAGATACTCATCACTGATGCAGATGAGATAAAGAAAAAATGGAGAGTACTTCATCCAAATTTTCGTGAAAATTTTCATGAAATTTTTAACAAATCAAAATTTTCTGAAAATTGCCAACACTAGCTAGTGAGGCTTCTTGGCTGTAGCACATTTGCCAAGAAAAAACATTCCATGATTTCTTCTTTTCTACAGGAAGGCTCAACTCATCAGGAATAAAGGCACCTTAACCCTGGCAATGGAAGATTATACTCACAGGTTCTTTGCATGTGGGCTCGCTTGGTGGCCCAATAATGGAAACAGCTGTATACACTGAAGGTGGCCGCTGTCATCGACAGCCAGATGACCAGCGCAAATCTGAGTTGCCCAAAGTTCCATTGGATCAATTCCAGACCAAGGTCGAGGCTAAAAACAAAATGCATACCCTATCAATTTAGATAGATAATCTTCTTTATTTTCCAGGAGGGATTAAGGCAAGCTAAACCTTTTCTTCCATCCAACTTTTAAGATGAGCGAAGCGAAGACTTCAATTTCACTGACCGCCCAAAAAATTTAGCTCGGGTGTTTTTTTTTTTTTTTTTTTGTCTGTTTGTTTGTTTGCTTTCTACTGGGAAAATGGCATATGCGATCTTGATGAAAATTTGAGGGGATCTTTGAAATCTCTGAACTTTGAGGTGTATTGTTTTTGGGTACAATCGAAGAAATATTTCTCATGAATATTGTACTTTTACGATTTTTTTTTAATTTTTAGTGCGATATTTTCGTGACATTTGGGCCGATTCTGACCAAACAGGTGGGGCTACAACGTTCATATTTTACATGTACATTAAGGTAATGGTTATGTGTTGCTTTTTGAAAGAAAAAATTGAAAAAGATAGCCAGAATCCATAGAATAAAGGTTTTAATATGAGTTTTTTTAGGTTTATAATAACAATTAACAAGTAACAATAGGTTCTTGACAACAATCACCTACAATGCATTCAAAAAGCACTTGCAAAGGAAAAGTGGTCCTACGCAAACAAAAAACTTACAAAAAAAAAGCTCATCCATCAACGCGGCGGAAGTAAAGCGTTTTCCTAGTATAAATACATTTTCAGATTTCTAATTTGTGAATAAAAATTTTAGTTGAAGTGAAACAAAGAAAGAGTTGTTGGGCTACAGAGGCCTAGTTAACATAGGGAAAACAAGGATGCCAAAATGAGCTATTTTTCGGTTCAAACTTAGCCTTTTTTTGCAGTTTAGGCCCAGTTCCCACATGTTGTTTGTAAGAAATTGGTTTCGTTAGGTAGGCCTAAATACGATGTCCTGATTGATTAGTAACGTTTTATTGGACTATCATAATGAAGTTACTCCTTTTGATTGGTCGGTCCGCAGTCGTAAGGATTATTGACGTCTGAATGGTCCGTCGTAAGAATTTTGTTGTTATTTAAGCTCTTAACAATTTCTTATTGACTGAAGGCGGATACACTTTACACAACATAACATGTAAACATACCAGTAAGGTTTTAACGAGTAGACGTAATGTTGGAACATAGGAAACACATACTACTGGTGTCCACACAAATGTGCTAGTTTTAAGACAGTTTTAACGCATAACACACTGTTTTAATGCGTAAGAAAGTTGAACAATTTTCAACTTTACGACAAAAACTAATGAAAATAAAAATATGTAAATAAAAGCTAATGACTAAGTTTACGTACGAAAAAGTTGGGTCAAACTAGCATCTACTATGAAAGGCTTGACTTTCAACTATGCCTCCATAATAAATAAATATATAACGTTATGGCAAGACTTGGAGCATTATTTGCAAGATTAGGGTATAGGCCTAAACATCGATAGGAAAAATTATACGTGGATAACCTTCAAATCCTTCTAGCCTACCTATAATTAAAGTCAGGCGCGTAGGAAGGGGGGGGGAATGGGGGGAGTTTCCCCCCCACTTTTTAACGTGACCCCCCCACTTCAGAATCTTAGAAATTCAGTCTCGCCGTAAATACGCACGGAAACAAATTCTGAATAACGAATTTTCAATAAAAGTGATTTTTTTAATCAATTATACTTACTGATAATGACTTGTTTTGGCACGTCTGCAGTGTATTCTTTACTTCCCTTTCCCTTACCTTATACCTCCTTATAGTAATGATCAAAAATTTCGACAATCCTATTTTTGTTCGACGTGATCAATGATAAGCCTATGCATATTCAATGGTTGTAGTATGCATGGTCTATCTCTTAACTATTCCAATTTTATTTAGAGTTTTATAGTTTTAACTGTACAAAAAATACATTAATTTGGTATTGCATTCAGCCCACGATTTTTTTCTAGAACGCACCAAACACACTCTAAAAACCTAATTTCAAAATTTTCGCCTGCGGCGCTGTAGTTGGGGGACGGAGCCCCCCAACCCCCCCGTACTTGGCAGCAGATTTGTTGTTCCTCCCCACTCAAAAAGGAGTTCCTACGCGCCTGATTAAAGTGGGGATAATGGACACTGCAAAGAACTTAGAAGAGGAGCAACATATGCCTATCTTGGCATAAATTCTTTGTGCTTACGTTTATATACAGTGTAGGCCTAGTGTGTAAGCGCGCGCTTACACACTAGGCCTACGCGTTCAAACCTTTTGTTTATATGTCTATTGTTTTTGTGTGAATCAACCTTAACACAAAATCAATTTTACATGCAAGTCCTATCCCTTAAAACAATAACAAATCCTTACACTGGTGTGGGAACTGGGCCTTAGGAAATTAGCAGAAGTAGGCCCTACTAGCCTACTAGGTAGGCCTACACTTCACCAAACATTAACGTTCCATATGAATTTGCACTCCCGTCATTTCACTTCTCGATCGCAAAAGGCGGCCAAAAGACCCAATCAGATCATCAAAGCTCAGATTTTAGACCATTGTTTTACTTGCTAATCAGTACCTACAGGAGTTATATTATATTCTTTCTGAAACTAGAGCCCAGGAGACAATGGCTACCACTCTCCACCCTCGTGTAGTCCAGCATGGGGCGCCCTCTCGCCTCTGTCCCTGAAGTTATTGCATAAAACATAATATTTTTAAAATCACAACAATCACACCAGTCACCACTCACAAAAGTTTTGAAAACACATGCCTAAAACGCGCTAAAATATAGGTCTAGGCCTACTCAAATCACACTCTAAAGGCCGATGCACAATTGCCCGGTAACGATAACGTTACCGTTAGGCCTAACGATAATGGGAACAAAGTTGAATCACACGTTAACTTACGACACGATGCACAATAAAGCATCCCGTTGCCGGTCGTTCAACGGAAACATCCCCAAGTTTTTACTTTCAGTATAACGTTCCCGTTCCGTACGTTACTGGAACCGATCGGAATCAAGATGTGCACGTCCTGAAACTATTTTATCAGCCGATTGATGGTTTATACGCCAGTAATATGCGAAATAAATTAAAAACAAATATGCGGAATAACAATACAACAAAATATAGGCCTAGGGCCTAATTAGGCCTGGACTGACACACTTATTATTTGATTTGTTCCCGTCGGTTTGCTTCACTGGCTATTGTGCATCGAAGCCCTTAACGTTAGCGTCTTCCCGTTCTCGTTCTCGTTCCCGTTCTCGATGCCGGGCAATTGTGCATTGGCCTTTAGAATAAAAATACTAGGAAAACGCTTAAGTCCCGCCGCGTTGTTGGATGAGCGTAATTGATGCATGCATGCATGCGGATTTTCTGTTGATCTGTGAAAAAATCATTTCTAAGTCGATTTTTTTTTAAATTTAATTAAATTAAATAAAAAATTAACTTAAATTTTTAAATTTTTAATTAATCGTAATTTTAAAAAAGAAAAAAATCGTAAAATTGAAATTTTCATAAGAAATAATTATTCGATTGCGCTCAAATTTAACACGAATATATTAATTCATGAAATTAAGGTTCTGTAAAAAAATCATTACAATAGGATAAAGGTGTTATAAGTCAAAGAACTGTTTAAAAAAAGAAAAAACCCGTAAAATTTTGATATTCATGAGAAATAATTTTTCGATTGCGCTCAAATTTCACATGAATATCTTAATTCATAAAATTAAGGTTCTGTGAAAAAATCATTAAAATCTGATAAAGCAAATAGGTGTTATAAGTCGAAGAAAATTTTTATAAATCGAAAAAAATCGTAAAATTGCGATTTTTATGGGAAATAATTTTCCCGATTACGCTCAAAAACGTGACAGTTCTAAGTTTCTAGCTAAGTTCTAAGATTTCGAAGGCCTCCATAAAATTTCATCGCAATTGGAGTAGGCCTATCGGTTTAGCCGGAATCGTGTTAACAAACACACAAAAATACAGGGAAAAAAAAGAAAAAAAAACATTCCGGATTTTTTTCTCCAGTGTAGTGAAATGGAATCTTCGCTTCGCTCGCTACGCTCATCCAAAAAGTCCGGGCCATGCGCCCCGGACCCGCATTGGCTCCCCGGGGGGGGGGGGGGGAGGGGCTCTTCCCTAGAGACTTTTCTTGTACAAAATTATATAGGCCTAAGTACTTTAACCACAAAAGAACCCATGTGTGCGATGGGTCGAAATTAACCAAACCAAACCAAAATAAAGAATTTTGGTGTGACACCACTGGGGCAGCCAAAAGTAATCTCGCTTACGTTAATAAAATCTCTCGGACCGGAGCGGCCTAGGCCATGCCTAGACTTTGTGTATTAAAACCCTAGGCCTAGGGTAGTCCAAGATCAGTAAAATATGGCTAGGCCAATATATTTTACCGATCTTGGGCCTAGGGAATGCAACCCTTGGCACAGAAAGTGAGGTTATGTGATCCACAGTTGGCCTGGACAATGAAGTTTCAACTTGTGCACACGCATTTTTAGCCTACGCGATTTTTTGCACAACATTCTGAACCCGGAAAGAAGGTTTTTAGATAATGACATAATCCTATTTAGTCGTTCAATTAATTGAATTCTTTAAAACAACATAGTAAAGCCAAGAGTAAAGCAGAGCAGCCCCTTTATGCTTTAAAAAGCAACACAGAGGGGCGGAGGGGCTTAGCGCATAGACATCCTATATAATTGCCTACTATAGGGGTTTAATATCAATGGCTTAAGCAGAGGGGCCACAGCCGCCTGTTTGAGCGATTTTTTTTATCCAGACGGCTGTGCTTGGTTCATTTCGGTGGGAAATTTAAATACCAGTCTAAGGTCTACTAGAAAGTGTCCACTTAATCGGGCCCCTAAACATAACAACGTCCATCTCTCACTCTTAACATAAATTTTATCTTTGTTAGGAACTAACAATCATAATAATCAGAATCAATCAGAATCATAATCAAGGAACTAACATAGGAACTAACATGATGAATCATCATTGATGATTCAACCGTTTATGCTCCCATTAGATCAATTCTTGATTTTGAAATTTTGCAAAACGATCTCAACATCATACATACTTGGTCCACAATAAACAAAATGTCCTTGAACTCTCTAAAATCTCAATACTTTACATTAACTAGATCAAAAATTTAATTCAAGAATGTGTACTCACTTCAAGGCAAAATTATCCCAAAATGTGACTCAATTAAATTGCTTGGAATTACATTAACAAATGATCTAAAGTGGATTTGCACACTGAATTAGTAAGAAATCGTGCCTCAAAATTACTTGGATTTGTAACCAGAAACTTAAACGGCTCGAAACCTCGTACAATTTGGACTGCATATCTAACTCTGATTCGGCCTATCATCACTTATGGTATCCCTGCTTGGAATCCGACTACTAGAGCTAACTTTACGAAGCTTGAGGCAATTCAAAACCATGCCACGAAGGCTATTTTACACAAACCGAGTTTTTATTCAGACAGTGCGACGCAGAGGCTACATGCTTGCGACCTTCCTTCCATTGAAAATTTCTGTAAAGAAGCTGATGTGAAGTTCCTTCGACAACAAATCACTGGTTCTGCAGATTTGAATCCATTTCATCGTATCACTCTAGACAATAAACCTCGTAGACATAACCCAGGAACTTTGATCATCCCTCCTCGTGCACGAACTTCATCATACCAAAACGGATTCTACTATCGCTCTGCATCATTACGGAACACTCTACCGGCTGACGTGAAGACTTCCAGACATTTCAATATTGATATTAGGAAAGTAGGAACCATTTCAAAATTTCTTAATGTGAACGCATCATTCAAGTAATGACATGCTGGAAGTAATCAAATTATTGTTCACCATTATTTGTACACCCTTTACTATCAATTGTTCACCATCATTTGTTCACCCTTTCACTATCTCATTTTATTGGATGAGCGTAGCGAGCGAAGCGAAGATTCCATTTCACTACACTGGAGAAAAAAATCCGGATTTTTTTTTTTTTTCTTCTTTCTTTCTTTCTTTCTTTCTTTCTGTATTTTTGTCTGTTTGTTAACACGATTCCGGCTAAACCGATACTCCGATTGCGATGAAATTTCATGGAGGCCTTCGAAATCTCTGAACTTAGAACTGCCACGTTTTTGAGCGCAATCGAAAAATTATTTCTCATAAAAAACGCAATTTTACGATTTTTTTCAATTTTTAAAAACTTTCTTTGACTTATAACACCTACATGCTTTATCCGATTGTAATGATTTTTTCACAGAACCTTAATTTTATGAATTAATATATTCGTGTGAAATTTGAGCGCAATCGAATAATTATTTCTTATGAAAATCACAATTTTACGATTTTTTTCTTTTTTTAAATTTCGATTAACTAAAAAAATTAAAAATTAAAGTTTATTTTTTATTTAATTTAAATTAATTTTTTAAAAAATCTTCAACAGTAATGATTTTTTCACAGAACAACAGAAAATCCGCATAACACATGGCAGCTCAATACACCAATACGCTCATCCAACAACGCGGCGGGACTTAAGCGTTTTCCTAGTATTATTTGTAACATACCATCATTGTTCACCCTTTACTAGTTATTGTTTACTGTCATATTTTCACCCTTTACTATAAATTATACTACTAAATTTATATTATTTGTCAATTTATTTCTATTGTATTTTATAATGTGGTTTTAAGAGGTTAGGCATAGTAAGTAAGACTCTTTGTGACTGGGGCCTCATGGTATGGTCCTTTTCTAACTTTCTATGAGGTGCACCTTATAATATTCGATTATCTGTACAATTTCTAAAATAAATAATAATAATAATTGGATGAGCGTAGCGAGCGTAGCGAAGATTCCATTTCACAACACTGGATAAAAATTACAGGAATGTTTATTTTCTTTTTTTTCTTTTTTCGTTCTTTCTTTTTTTTGTATTTTTGTCTGTTTGTTAACACGATTCCGGCTAAACCGATACTCCGATATCGATGAAATTTTATGGAGGTCTTCGAAATCTCTGAACTTAGAACTGCCACATTTTTTAGCACAATCGGAAAATTATTTCTCGTGAAAATCACAATTTTACGATTTTTTCCATTTTTTTAAAATTTCTAATTTTACGATTTTTTCCATTTTTTTAAAATTTCTAATAATTTTTACACAGAACCTTAATTTCATGAATTGATATATTCATGTGAAATTTGAGCGTTATCAAAAAACTATTTTTTACGAAAATTGCAATTTTACGACTTTTTACGATTTTTAAAATTTCTTCGGTTTATAACACCTACATGCTTTATCCTATTGTAATGATTTTTTCACAGAACCTTAATTTTATGAATTAATATATTCGTGTAAAATTTGTGCGCAACCGAATAATTATTTCTTATGAAAAATTCAATATTACGATTTTTTTTTTTAATTACGATTAATTTTAAAAAAAAAATTATTTTTTTTAATTTAATTTTATTTAAAATGATCTTCAACTAAGTAATGATTTTTTTACAGAACAACATAAAATCCGCATAACACATGGCAGTTCAATGCACCAATTACGCTCATCCAACAACGCGGCGGGAATAATAATAACTAGGAAAACGCTTTAGTCCCGCCGCGTTGTTGGATGAGCGTAATTGGTGCATTGAGCTGCCATGTGTTACGCGGATTTTCTGTTGTTTCTGTGAAAAAATCATTACTTAGTCGAAGAATTTTTTTAAATTAAATTAAATAAAATAAAAAAATTAACTTTTTTTTTCATAATTTAAAAAAAAATCGTAAAATTGCAATTTTCATAACAAAATTTTCAATTGCGCTAAAATTGAACACGAGTATATTTAAATTTATAAAATTAAAGTTCTGTGAAAAAATCATTACAATAGGATAAAGCATGTAGGTGTTATTTGTCAAAGAATTGTTTTAAAATAGAAAAACCCGTAAAATTTCTATTTTCATGAGAATAATTTTTTGATTACACTCAAATTCACACGAATATCTTAATTCATAAAATTAAGGTTCTGTGAAAAAAATCATTACAATCGGATAAAGCATGTAGGTGTTTTCAGTCGAAGAAATTTTTAAAAAATCGAAAAAATCGTAAAATTTAGTTTTTTTATAAGAAAAATTTCCCGATTGCGCTCAAAACGTGTCAGTTCTAAGTTCAGAGATTTCAAAGGCCTCCATAAAATTTCATCGCAATCGGAGTATCGGTTGAGCCGGAATCGTGTTAACAAACACACAAAAATACAAAAAAAAAATCCGGATTTTTTTTCTCCAGTTGTATGAAATGGAATCTTTGCTTCGCTCGCTACGCTCATCCAATAATTCCTCATGCCAAAAGTTAATGTGGCTCTCTCCACCTGACTGAACTCCTCCTGAACAAGTTGTCAGATCGTGAAGCAAAAAGTCCTTAGTCCATTGGTCAAGCATTAGTGGTACCTTCCTTACTAAATTATTTTAAATAACTTAGTGCTAATAGATATAATTCGAATGAGTACGGTAGCACCACTGAGTGTAGAACCCCCCCCCCCCCCCCAAATACAAAAAATTTGTAAAAAAAAAAAAAAAAAAAAAACTGCAGCCAAGCTCTGCTTCAAAAGTCTTCGGCTGTGAATGCTGTGAGATATAGAAGTTTAGGCAAGCCTTTCATTCTTTCTCCCTAGTTGCGCGTTGAAAAGAAGTAAAATCATTTCGCCTGTTGATGAGCGTCAAGCCAACCATTTTCGTGGTAAAAAGTCAAAATTTTAACTCAAATCATAAAAAAAAAAAATACTTGGTTATTGACTTTATGGAGTTCTCATAATGAACCAAATTCAATGGCCAAGTATTTTTTTACGATTTTTGGATGAGCGTAGCGAGCGAAGCGAAGATTCCATTTCACTACACTGGAGAAAAAAATCCAGGATGTTTTTTTCTTTCTTTCTTTCTTTCTTTTTTTGAATTTTGTTGTGTGTTTGTTAACACGATTCCGGCTAAACCGATACTCCAATTGCTATAGAAATTTCTGGAGGCCTTTGAAATCTCTGAACTTAGAATTGCCACGTTTGTGAGCGCAATCAAAAAATTATTTCTCATGAAATCGCAATTTTACGATTTTTTTCGATTTTTAAAATTTCTTCGACTTGTAACACCTACATGCTTTATCCGATTTAAATGAATTTTATGAATTCGTGTGAAATTAGAGCGCAAATGAAAATTATTTTTCATGAAAATATAATTTTGCGTTTTTTTTTTATGAGCGTGTAATACGGGGGTCGTATTGGGAGGGGTTATTCGACAAGGAACTCGGAAAAACAATAGTCGGAGTACAGAAACACTATTTAATGATAAACCATCACCGAAATACAGTACTCCTCGGGAGTGACGCGCGCTACCACCTCGTGGTCCGCTGCTCGACTGCCGGCCTTCCTCGCCGGCCCAACCCTCTACCTGTCGGGGCAGGTTGCCTCGAGCCTCTCCACACCCCCGAGAGGGGGTGCTCTCATTACAAACGTAGCGAGCGTAGCGAGCGAAGCGAAGATTCCATTTCTCTACACTGGAGAAAAAAATCCGGAATGTTTTTTTTCTGTTTGTATTATTGTGTGTTTGTTAACACGATTCTGGCTAAACCGATATTCCAATTGCGATGAAATTTTATGGAGGCCTTCGAAATCTCTCAACTTAGAACTGCCACATATTTGAGCGTGATCGAAAAATTATTTCTCATTAAAATCGCCATTTTACGATTTTTTCGATTTTTAAACAATTTCTTCGACTTATAACAACTACATTTTTTTATTCGATTGTTGTAATTCCAAGCTGTGAAGCGCAATCCATTACTTCCTCGACATTATAATGAGCGCACTGCATGTTTAAGAATCTCTGACCAAACACACTGTCAATAGTAACCGCTTTGGATGTGAAAGTTGAGCACCATAATTACCATAATTAATTAATTTTTTCACAAAACCTTAATTTTATGAATTAATATATTCGTGTGAAATTTGAGCACAATCAAAAAATGTTTTATTATGAAAATCGCAATTTTACGATTTTTTCGATTTTAAAACATTTCTTCGACTTATAACACCTATATACATGCATTATCCGATTATAATAATTTTTTCACAGAACATTACTTTTATGAATTCATATATTGGGGTTAAATTTGAAAGCAATCAAAATATAATTTTTCGTTAAGATCGCAATTTTACGCTTTTTTTCATAAAATAAATAAATTCTTGGACTTATAACACTTACGTGCTTTATCCGATTGTAATGATTTTTTTACAGAACCTTAATTTTATGAATTAATTTATTGGTTTGAAATTTGAGTGCAATCGTAAAATTATTTCTCATGATATCGCAATTTTACGCTTTTTTCGTTTAAACAAATTACGCTCATCCAACAACGCGCCTGAAAAAGTGTTTGCAAAGCTTCCTAGTTCAAAACAGTTTTTTGACTTACAACACTTACATGCTTTATCCTGATTGTAATGATTTTTTCCCAGAACCTTAATTTTTTGAACTAGGAAAACGGTTAAGTCCCGTCGCGTTGTTGGATGAGCGTAATTGGTGCATTGAGCTGCCATGTGTTATGCGGATTTTCTGTTGTTCTGTGAAAAAATCATAACTATGTTGAAGATTTATTTAAAATTAAATTAAATTAAATTAAAAATTTACTTAAATTTTTTTAATTAATCGTAATTTAAACAAAGGAAAAAATCGTAATTTTGAAATTTTTATAAAAAATAATTATTCGATTACGTTCAAATTTCACACGAATATATCAATTCATAAAATTAAGGTTCTGTGAAAAAATCATTACAATCGGATAAAGCATGTAGGTGTTAAAAGTCGAAGAAATTTTTAAAAAATCGAAAAAAATCGTAAAATTGCGATTTTCATGAGAAATAATTTTTCGATTGCGCTCAAAAACGTGGCAGTTCTTAGTTCAGAGATTTTGAAGGCCTCCATAAAATTTCATCGCAATCGGAGTATCGGTTTAGCCGGAATCGTGTTAACAGACAGACAAAAATACAGAAAGAAAAAAAAAACATTCCGGATTTTTTTCTCCAGTGTAGTGAAATGGAATCTTCGCTTCGCTCGCTACGCTCGTTACGCTCATCCAATGAATTTATATATTCGTGTGAAATTTGAGCGCAATCGAATATTTATTTCTTACTAGGAAAACACTTAAGTCCCGCCGCGTTGTTGGATGAGCGTAATTGGTGCATTGAGCCGTCATGTGTTATGCGGATTTTCTTTTGTTTTGTGAAAAATTATTATTAAGTTGAAGAATTTTTTTTTAATTAAATTAAATTAAATTAAATTAAATGAATAATTACCTTTAAAAAAATTGTTAATCGTAATTTTAAAAAAGAAAAAAAATCGTAAAATTGCGATTTTCATAAGAAATAATTATTCGATTGCGCTCAAATTTTACACGAATATATTAATTCATAAAATAAGGTTCTGTGAAAAAATCATTACAGTAGGATAAAGCATGTAGGTGTCATAAGTCAAAGAATTGTTTAAAAAAAGAAAAAAACTGTTAAATTTCGATTTTCATGAGAAATAATTTTTCGATTGCGCTTAAATTTAACACGAATATCTTAATTCATAAAATTAAGGCTCTGTGAAAAAATCATTACAATCGGATAAAGTATGTAGGTGTTATAAGTCGAAGAAATTTTTTAAAAATCGAGAAAAATCGTTAAAATTGCGACTTTAATGAGAAATAATTTTTCGATTGCGCTCAAAAACGTGGCAGTTCTAAGTTCAGAGATTTCGAAGGCCTCCATAAAATTTCTTCGCAATTAGAGTATCGGTTTAGCCGGAATCGTGTTAACAAACAGACAAAAATACAAATTACTAGGAAAACGCTTAAGTCCCGCCGCGTTGTTGGATGAGCGTAATTGGTGCATTGAGCTGCCGTGTGTTACGCGGATTTTCTGTTGTTCTGTGAAAAAATCATTACTGTGTCGAAGATTTTTTTTAATAAAATAAAATAAAATAAAATATTGACTAAATTTTTTTAATAAATCGTAATTATAAAAAAAGAAAAAAATCGTAAAATTGCAATTTTCATAAAAGATAATTATTCAATTGCGCTCAAATTTAACACGAGTATATTAATTCATGAAATTAAGGTTCTGTGACAAAATCATTTCAATAAGATAAAGCATATATAGGTGTTATTAAGTCAAAGAATTGATTTAAAAAAGAAAAAAAAACGTAAAATTTCGATTTTCATGAGAAATAATTTTTCGATTACGCTCAATTTCACACGAATATCTTAATTCATAAAATTAAGGTTCTGTGAAAAAATCTGCAATCGGATAAAGCATGTAGGTGTTATAAGTCGTAGAATTTTTTTAAAAATCGAAAAAATCGTAAAATTGCGTTTTTTAAGAAAAAAAATCCCGATTGCGCTCAAAAACGTGGCAGTTCTAAGTTCAGAGATTTCGAAGGCCTCCATAAAATTTCATCGCAATCGGAGTATCGGTTTAGCCGGAATCGTGTTAACAAACACACAAAAATACAAAAAAAACAAAAAAAAAACAAAACAAAACCAAAAACATTCCGTATTTTTTTCTCCAGGGTAGTAAAATGGAATCTTCGCTACGCTCATCCAAAAACAATAAGAAAAACGGAAAAAATCGTAAAATTGCGATTTTCATGAGAAATAATCTTTCGATTGCGCTCAAAAACGTGGCAGTTTTAAGTTTAGAGATTTCAAAGGTCTCCAGAAAATTTCATCGCAATTGGAGTATCGGTTTAGCCGGAATCGTGTTGACAAACACACAAAAATACAAACAGAAAAAAACAAGAAAATCGAAAAAAATGGTAAAATTGCCATTTTCACGAGAAAAAAATTTTCGATCGATTTTTTGAACCGTGCAGTTCTAAGTTCAGAGATTTAGAAGGCCTCCAGAAAATTTCATCGCAATTGGAGTATCGGTTTAGCCGGAATCGTGTTCACAGACACACAAAAATACAAAAAAAAGAAAGAGAAAAAAAAAATCCCGGATTTTTTTCTCCAGTGTAGAGAAATGGAATCTTCGCTTCGCTCGCTACGCTTGCTACGCTCATCCAATAAAAATCGCAATTTTTCTTTTTTTCTTTTTTTAAAATTACGATTAATTAAAAAAAAAAAAAATTATTTTTAATTTAATTAAATTTAATTTTTAAAAAATCTTGAACTTAGTACCTAATAATTTTTTCACAGAACAACAGAAAATCCGTATAACACAATTGGCAGCTCAATGCACCAATTACGCTCATCCAACAACGCGCCTGAAAAAGCGTTTGCGAAGCTTCCTAGTGAATTTATGTGTGTCTGTGAACACGATTCCGGCTAAACCGATACTCCAATTGCGATGAAATTTTCTAAAGACCTTTCAAATCTCTGAACTTAGAACTGCACGGATCGAAAAATCAATCGAAAAATTATTTCTCATGAAAATCGCAATTTTACGATTTTTTTCGTTTTTCTTTTTTTTGTATTTTTGTGTGTTTGTTAACACGATTCCGGCTAAACCGATACTCTTAATTGCCATGAGATTTTGTCGAGACCTTTGAAATCTCTGAACTTAGAACTGCACGGATCGAAAAATCAATCGAGAAATTATTTCTCATGAAAATCGCAATTTTACGATTTTTTTTCGTTTTTCTTTTTTTTTTTGTATTTTTGTGTGTTTGTTAACACGATTCCGGCTAAACCGAAACTCTAATTGGCTTGTTCACTGCGACTTTTACTCACCACGCTGCGCTATTGTACTAACCCCCCACCGCCATCTGAATGCATGTAAACTTTGTAAAGGCGGATGTAGACGGCGGTGATAGCCCAACTTTCGGGTGTCATGGCTGCTCATAGCTGTTAGCAGCCTACTGTTACTGCTGTCAGTTTGCATAGTTTTATGTTGGAAGCAAAATGCCCAAATTGCTGTGTGTATTCGTGTAAGGAGAAAGGAGGGCATACTGTCGTGTTTATTATACTACAAATAAATACAATCACATAATATACTGACATGTGTCTTTATTCGGCCTCCTGCCTACGTAACCTCTCTCATGTCAACAAATCAACACTGGCTAGGCCTAAGCCTAGGCCAAAGATCCGCCGTATGCAAGTAGGGCCTAGGCCTATACTTGATAATTTATAATACCATGATATTGATATGCCTAGGTCTACATCTAATGCTGAAGAAAAGCCTAGGCCCTAGTCCTTAGTAGCCTTATTCCAAGTAGGCCTAGGTAAAACAATAAGTAAACAAACAATCGAGGAAGCATACAGATTTGACAATGCAGAGCCTGCTATACATAGTTTATTTCAAACGCCGCCACGGTCTCAGGGCAGGGTCCACTAGATACCTAACAAGCAGCTCGGAATAAGTGTCTAGTGGACCCTGGTTTTGGGGGTTAGTGCAGTGGCGCGATCTGCGCGGAGCTTTGCGTGAACAAGCCAATTGCCATGAGATTTTGTCGAGACCTTTGAAATCTCTGAACTTAGAACTGCCACGTTTTTGAGCACAATCGAAAAAAAATCGTTGGTCTTGTTGTTGGCGTATCTGCTTCTAATGCAGAAGGTCCAGGGTTCGATTCCCGCCAAAGTCGAAAAATTTTTAACTTATGATTTGGACTTAAGTCCATCAGTTCTTGTCTTAGGAGTTTGTAAACGGTGACTTTGGAGCCGTCGTAGCAACGAAGCACATAATAAATTCGATCAGAGCTGTTGTTCTGAATCGGCCTTGTTGATTCTGGCGTTGATCCGCGGGTGCTCGCACTGTCCATACCACTGATTGCTATATTTCCTATTAAAAATATCGATCTTTGGTTGGTTATCGCTCACTCGTCGATTGCGTCGGGGCCTACAGGGTTGGCTTGGTCGCTTTGATTTACTGTCCCCCACTATAAAAAACAGTTATATAACTGAGTGGGTAGACTCTAAATACAAAAAAAGTATTTATTTATTTATTTCTCATGAAAATCGCAATTATACGATTTTTTTCGTTTTTCTTTTTTGTTTCTGTTTGTATTTTTGTGTGTTTCTGTTTGTAAACACGATTCCGGCTAAACTGATACTCCAGTTGGGGTGAAATTTTCTGGAGGCCTTCGAAATCTCTAAACTAAAACTGACACGTTTTTGAGCGCAATTGAAAAATTATTTTTCATGAATATCGCAATTTTACGATTTTTTTTTAAATTGCGATTTTTTCGTTTAAAAAAATCTTCGACTAAGTAATGATTTTTTCACAGAACAATAGAAAATCTGCATAACACATGGCAGCTCAATGCACCAATTACGCTCATCCAACAATGCGCCTGAAAAAGCGTTTGCAAAGCTTCCTTGTAGTTTAAAATTTTGACTTTTTTACCACGAAAATGATTGGCTTGGTGCTCGTCAACAGGCGAAATGATCTTACTTTTTTCAATTTGAAACTAGGGAGAAAGAATGAAATGCTTGGCTAAACTTCTATATCTCACAGCATTCACAGCCGAAGACTTTCGAAGGAGAGCTTGGCTGCCGTTTTTTTATTTTTTGTATTTGTGGGGGGGGGGGGGGGGATGGATATCACTTCTTTTTTGCTGTTTGTTTCATATGAAGGCGTGAAATACTTTTGTAAACGATAATTCAAAGAAAGTAAGAATTTTCAAATATAATTTTCCATACCAAAATTTAAATTGCTCGGATGTACGGCCTAGACAGAGTTTGATTCACTTTCTGAATACGTAGCTATATCAATACATTTCGGGTGAAGCAAATAACGAAATTTGTCATGATGCATAAAGCAAGCGGTGGATATTGCCTTTCAAAACAGATTGTCTAGTAACAAAAGCAACCATCTTTTGTTTTTGTTTACAATCTGTAATGCTTACAATGCTGTTTTTGCTATGGTTAATCGTCTTCTTACGAAAATTGCATGAATATTTAGGTGTAAAAATTTATTTGATGAGCGTAGCGAAGATTCCATTTCACTACACTGGAGAAAAAATCCGGATTTTTTTTCTTTTTTTTCTTTTTTTCGTATTTTTGGCTGTTTGTTAACACGATTCCGGCTAAACCGATAATACAATTGCGATAACATTTTGTGGAGGCCTTCGAAATCTCTGAAATTAGATCTGCCATGTTTTTGAGCGCAATCGAAAAATTATTTTTCATGAAAATCGCAATTTTCGATTTTTTCCATTTTTAAACAATTTCTTTGACTTATAACATCTACATGCTTTATCCGATTGCGATGATTTTTTCACAGAACCTTCATTTTATGAATTAATATATTCGTGTGAAATTTGAGCGCAATCAAAAAATTATTTCTCAAAATAATTGCAATTTTGAGATTTTTTTTTTTTTTTTAAATTTCTTCGACTTATAACACCTATACATGCTTCATCCGATTGTAATGATATTTCACAGAACCTTAATTTTATCAATTAATATATTCGCGAGAAATTTTAGCGCAATCAAAAAAATATTTCTTATGAAAACAACAAATTTTTTACGATTTTTTCGATTTTTAAAAATTTCTTCGACTTATAACACCTACATGCTTTATCCGATTGTAATAATTTTTTCACAGAACCTTAATTTTATGAATTGATATATTCGTGTGAAATTTGAGCGCATTCAAAAAACTATTTCTCAAAATAATTGCAATTTTGGGATTTATTTTTATTTTTTTAAATAATTCGACTTATAACACTTACCTGCTTTATCCGATTGTAATGATTTTTTCACAGAACCTTAATTTTACGAATAAGTATATTCGTGTGAAATTTGAGCATAATCTAAAAAGTATTTGTTATTAAAATCGCAATTTTACGCTTTTTTTCGTTTTTAAAGAATTACGCTCATCCAACAACGCTCCTGAAAAAGCGTTTGCGATGCTTTCTAGTTATGGTTTAGAGCATGTTTAATTCAAGTTTGTATAAATTAACACTCCTTATAATCCTGTCAAACAAGAATGTTTGGAGGAAATAATTGCGATGTCGCTGAATTTTTGCAGACATTTCTTAAATAATACTTATCAACATACTAAAACTCCCCTACAATCGGATTTGAGCTTCGGCCACCATATTGGAAAATGGCGGCCAAAAAGTGTTTGTTATCGAATATCTCCAAATTGGTTGGAGATAGACAAAATGTCGCAATGGCAAAGATATTCCCCATTTAATTCCTTACAAAAAAGGTGTCGTTTTTAGTTTTGGTAGGGGCAAAGGTTACGTCACAAAATCGTGGTTTATACGTTGCTTATTGGAGTACCAGCTAATTTCCTAATTTTCACGCCCAGCATCAAACAATGCCCGGTAAATCCGTAAGAAATCGATTTAAATACAAAAGAACTTTTGTATGGGGTTCATGAAAGCTTCCATTATTATTTTAAAAAATCAGGTCTGCGAAATCGGATTTTTCATTTACCTGGAATTTAGTTTTTTCCATTGTTGGCATTTCTTTAAAAATGTCATAATTGACTGTCCATTATTAAGCTCTAAATAGCATCGGAGAAAAAATTCTTTCTATGCGCATTGAAATGACTTAAATAACGAAGAGAAAACAACCAAAGTTTAAATCCAATATGGTTGCTCATTCCTAATATTCACAATATGAATACTATTTTCGTGCTGTTTTTACACTCTTTTTGTTACATCATTCACTTTGATGTTGTGGATATTAGGAATTATCAGCCATATTGGATTTAAACTTTGGTTGTTTTCTCATCGTTATTTAAGTCACTTCAATGTGCGTAGAAAGAATTTTTCCTCCGATGCTATTTAGTGCTTAATAATGGATACTCAAATATGCCATTTTTGAGGAATGCCAACAAAGGAAAAAACTTAATTCCGGGTAAATGAAAATCCGATTTTGCAGACCTGATTTTTTTAAATACTAATGGAAGCTTTCATGAACCCCGTACAAAAGTTCTTTTGTATTTAAATCGATTTCTTACGGATTTACCGGGCATTGTTTGATGCTGGGCGTGAAAATTAGGAAATTAGCTGGTACTCCAATAAGCAACGTATAAACCACGATTTTGTGACGTAACCTTTGCCCCTACCAAAACTATAAACGACACCTTTTTTGTAGGGAATTAAATGGGGAATATTTTTGCTTTCGCGACATTTTGTCTATCTCCAACCAATTTGGAGATATTCGATAACAAACACTTTTTGGCCGCCATTTTCCAATATGACGGCCGAAGCTCAAGTCTGATTGTAGGGGAGTTTTAGTATGTTGATGAGTATTATATAAGGAAAGTCTCTGCAAAAACTCAGCGACATCGCAATTATTTCCTCCAAACGTCAATACAATATCTTATTTAACAGGATATTATATTAATTACGTGTTTTGATTATTATCCAAATTTTGATTTTCTTCGGTCCCTGTTACCCGATTTTGGTTTTGAAAGCAAAAGTGATTGGATCTGAGGTACATCTAAGTGTGGTCTTACTTTCATAGTTCTAAGATGGGGGCCTGCAGGGTTGGCTTGGTCGCTTTGATTTAAAGTCCCCCACTGAAAATCAGTTATATAACTGAGTGGGCAGACTCTAAATAAAATTTATTTATTTATTTATTTATTTATTTATTTACCGTTTTCTCTCTAGGCTCTTATTCCTCTCCCCAGAATTAGCCAGCTAGCCAGCCAGCCGGAAGGTTTTCAACGATGTTCAGGCACTTTTTTTAACGGATCGGGCTGATTTTGTTTCTTGGGAAGTCATGGACCACATATCAGGTCACATACCGAGTTTCAAGATTGTAAATCTTTCGGGGCGGCGTGTGCAGATAGCTGAAAACCCCCCGACTCTGGTAGGAGTAAACAGGGTCGAGTTAGTCAGTCATCGCCTAGCAGTCGCGTGCGCTTGGCTGCGGGCGAACGAACGTACCGTCGCCCTAGATAGCTATATTCAAAACTCAAAGGTAGCACATTAAGCTTAGGCCCTATATTGTGGTAAAGTTTAGGATTTAGTGCTCAATTGTGTCAAAAACTTTGCTTCAGTGAATTACTAATTAATCACTGATTGTTGCCAACAAATAAGTTCAGCAGGCTTTCCCTCCCGCACAATTAAGTTTATTATTAATGGGGTCACAGATTCCACTAAATTTTACAGCAGAAATTTGGTGAACCTTAAAACTTTATCCAGTCGGGTGCAGGTGCAATATTTAGCAATATTGCTATTTACTAGGAAACGCTCAGTTGGACGCGTTGATAAGCGAGCACGTGCTATAGCTAACCCACATTCCACATTTTTTTAAAATTTTAAAATTTGCAACGTTTGCTGTCCACGGGGCCATGTTTCCAATATTATTTATTATTGCCAAGGTATTTGGGTGAACCCGTTGGTAAACCTTTACTTTATGGATTAAATCCACCGCCATCCAGAGGACCTTGACATCATTTCCTTGGGAAAACTATTTTAACTCTTTGGTTACAAATAATACACTGCTTCCTCTATAGTATTTTGATTACTTCTAGGTGGCAGTGCATAGTGCACCTCGTGCGACTTTGCCATGTTAACGTTACTTTTGTTAAAATGTAATTTCCATCCACACTACTTATCGGAACAAAATGAAATTAACATATTCGTGACCGGACGGACATTATAAATAATTTGGCCACCTCAGATTTTGTCGCCGTTTAGTTAAAAAAAAAAACTTTCGATTAACTTTAATGTAACTTTTTAACTTTTCGAACGATTTTGCCACAAACCTAATGGCATTCAATCCACATCAAAGCTTGCGGATGGTCCAAATTTCAACTCGATCCGAACCTCCGTTCGAACGTTATGGCGAGACATACAAACTCGTTGCCATGGTAACATTACTTTTGTTAAAATGTAATTTCCATCAACACTACTTATCGGATCAAAATAAAATTTATTTATTTGTGACCGGACGGACATTCTAAATGACTTGGCCACCTCAGATTTTGTCGCCGTTTAGTTTGAAAAAAAAACTTTCGATTAACTTTAAATGTAATTTTGTAACTTTTTGAACGATTTTGCCACAAAACTAATGGCATTCAATCGAGAACGAAGCTTGCGGATGGTCCAAATGTCAACTTGATCCGACCCTCCGTTCGAACGTTATGGCAGACAACATACAAACAAAAAAAACAAAAAACAAAACAAAAAAACAAACAAAATGAGTGACAATTTTTTCCGGTAGTCAAATAAAAACGCTCGCTTCGCTCGCTTAAATAATTATAGGCATAATTTTTAAAATAAGTTTCATTTATAACCACTAAACTTGCTTTGGGTCGATTGATAAGAAATGAACACTTACTTGCCGGAAACAAGGTCGTGCAGGGCTGTGTTTAGAAACAAGATGATGAGGATGACTACGAATATATTGTAGATGGTTCGTATATGTTTGATCTCGAACAAGTCGGTCAGCAGAGAGTTCCGGGGTAGGAACTGTTTCTCGGGCAGTCCCCCCACCTTGTCAGACTTTCTGGAACAGTAAGTACAATACGTTTACTATGGCTGTGAGAGTGTTTTGTTTTAATATACAATTTAATTAACGTCCATCCTATTCAGTTAAAAAACTGATTTACAAAGGAGGATAACTAAATGAATCTAGTGACATATATGCACACAACAATAAACTACAGTTCAGTACTGAAAATCAGTTATATAACTGAGTGGGTAGACTCTAAATACAATTTATTTGTTTATTTATTTATTTTTAACTAGGAAAACGCTTAAGTCCCGCCGCGTTGTTGGATGAGCGTAATTGGTGCATTAAGCTGCCATGTGTTATGCGGATTTTCTGTTGTTCTGTGAAAAAATCATAACTAAGTTGAAGATTTTTTAAAAACTAAATTAAATTAAATAAAAAATTAACTTAAATTTTAAATTTTTTATCGTAATTTAAAAAAAGGAAAAAATCGTAATATTGAAATTTTCATAAGAAATAATTATTCGATTGCGCACAAATTTTACACGAATATATTAATTCATAAAATTAAGGTTCTGTGAAAAAATCATTACAATAGGATAAAGCATGTAGGTGTTATAAGTCAAAGAGTTGTTTTAAAAAAGAAAAAACACGTAAAATTGCGATTTTCATGAGAAATAATTTTCCGATTGCGCTAAAAAACGTGGCAGTTCTAAGTTCAGAGATTTTGAAGGCCTCCATAAAATTTCATCGCAATTGAATCATTTGTTCAAGAAAGGGCAGTTGTCCATTTTTGGACGAAAATTAGTTAGGTCTGAAAATCAACTCTTCATACATAGACACACGTTTTGACAAGAACCGGCATGGGTCCCTATGATGCATGTGCTGCAGAAATGAGTCGATCTATTTCGATTGTTCAAGAAAGGGCATTAGTCCATGGACTTGTGCCCTAAATCCACAAGGTTTATGCCCTCATATGAAGACCCTAACATTTTTTTTAATTCTTTTTTTTTTCATTACATAATGTCAAATACTCAAACTTATTATTGACATGCTTAAATTGTATTTTATATTAATATATAACAATGTATACAGTTTTTTGTTGTTTACTCAAAACTATTCTTTGAGGACTCGTGCCCTTTCTTGAACAACTGATTCAATTGGAGTATCGGTTTAGCCGGAATCGTGTTATCAAACAGACACAAAGAAAAAACATTTCGGATTTTTTTCTCCAGTGTAGTGAAATGGAATCTTCGCTACGCTCATCCAATAAGTAAAGTTTAATAATAAATGTCTGCGCTTTCAAATATTAATGGTTTATTTTGTGTAATTTTTCTTTCAGAGTGAAAAAAATACAACTTCTACCTTTTACCAATGTGTGATCCTCTTTAGGTATTAAGGCATGTTGCGGAAAAAACAATTGTGAAGGACGGACGGATGTTAAAGAGGGTGGTTATGGAAAAAAACTTCATACGATTGTTGGTCACGACGGGATTCTAACCCTCTAACCCGAGACCTCCCGAATCAGAGTCTCGCGCATAGCGCTCGAGCTGACAGATGGTTTTACGGTGAAAAGTTGAATCTCAGAAGCAAATTCTGAAGGGCCAGCAAAGAAGCGCACGTGAGAAAAAGGCTAATGTGATGCGCTTCTGTGGTGGCCGGTTGAGTATGTGAAGTGCTCTAAGCTCGGAAGCGCATCTGAGCTTCTGAAGGGCCACCTAAGAAGCGCACGTGAGAAAAAGGCTAATGTGATGCGCATCTGTGGTGGCCGGTGGAGTATGTGAAGTGCTTTAAACTCGGAAGCACTTCGTACCTGCTAGAAGGCCACCAAAAAAGCGCAAGTGAATAAAAGGCTCATGCGATGATTAGTGAACTTTTACACATGTGCTTTGTGGTGGCTGGTGAAGAACGTGAAAATCCAGCCCTTCTGTCATGATATAAACTAATGAAATTATTAATCGAGTAAATGTGTAGCTATGCTATAGAATTTACATTTTAAATATGCTGTTAAAGTTAAAGCCATCTTGATGAAACTTACTTTCTATTCTTGTATTTGTGGTTATCATCTAGGTGACCATTCAATGGACTGTCCAGCCGGTCCAACTGTCTCGACACTTCGGTCGTGATGTCTCCCAGTCTAGCCTCCACCTGAGTCAGCAGCTCGCCATGCAGCTTCTAAAGCACAGACAACAACACGCGTCATACCGTTGAGATGAGTGGAGTAGTGAGGTTGTAGACAATTATTATGTGTTACTAATAAAACAAAAATGAGCCTTCCAACCGAAATATTATGAGCAGGAATATGTCCGGGGTAAACGTCGTTAGTTTCTCTATAATCTAGGTGCCCGTTAGGGCGCCGCAGCCAAGCCGCGGTGCGCTACACACTCAAGCACCTTATACACCAAGCAGAGTTGGGGTGATTTCGAGGTGTTACCCAGCCGTCATGTAACGTGATGTGAACTTGAAAACTATCACAATCGAGGGGATTTAGGTACCTGACAACACATGCCAAATTTTATTGGGGTACGATTATTCCTTCTTGGTGAAAAAATGGCTTGAAACATGCTCAAAATCACTTTAAGGATGTTAGCTACTGCTACTAATGCTACTACTGCTACTGCTAACATCTAATACGTCGGCCCGCGATTCTGACCAGACGGGTGGGACTACAATGTTCATATTTTACATGGACATTAAGGTTATAGAAATATAGTATCTTTTGAAAAAAAAGTGGAAGGAGTTTGTTGGAAGGCTTCCAAATAAAGGTTTTAAAATAGGCCTTAAACACTTGGCATACAATCAACAAGTAACCATAGTTACTTGACACTTGTTGACGGTATAACAGTGCCGGCGCCAGGCATGTGCGAACCGTGCAGCCGAACGGGGCCCCGCGCTGCCAGGGGCCCGAAATTATTAAATTAACTTAGACCTATTGACAATTTGTAATGTATCTATATTGAAAAAGGAAAAAATCCGAAAGTCCTCCCTCGTTGTTAAAGATAAGTTTTCTTTAGATGGGACGGGACTCTGATTCACAATCACGGGGCCTCGACATGTCAACGCTACGCCACTGACTCTGAGATAGTGTTGGTGTGCTCATCTGATGAGTTGCAGTAGCAGCACTGGACTGTTGCTTTGGTTTCCACAATTGCGCATGCGCCAAAAAGCAGCCCTTGACCTAGAAAACGAAGAACGGACGAGTGGTCTGTGTTCACGTGGTAGTTTCGGATGCGTATCTCCATCCCCTGTGATGTGTGCAAAGTGTCTAGCTTTATTTGTGTTGTTTTATTTATGTTGACGTGTACGAATGTGAGAAAGAGTGTGAAATAATAATGTATAATTCTGATCAAGATTTTAACGGCATTTAAAGTGCGAAGTTTAGATACAAAATTATTGTGTTCGGTTTGATTGTTTTTCGATTTTGTATCGTATTTCTAATCAAATCTGCTTTATCCGATTGTAATGATTTTTTCACAGAACCTTAATTTCATGAATTAAGATATTCGTGTGAAATTTGAGCGTAATCGAAAAATTATTTCTCATGAAAATCGAAATTTTACGGGTTTTTTCTTTTTTAAAACAATTCTTTGACTTATTACACCTACATGCTTTATCCTATTGTAATTATTTTTTCACAGAACCTTAATTTTATGAATTAATATATTCGTGTTAAATTTGAGCGCAATCTAATATTTATTTCTTATGAAAATTGCAATTTTACGATTTTTTTTCTTTTTTAAAAATTACGATTAATTAAAAAAATTAAGTTATTTTTTATTTAATTTAATTTAATTAAAAAAATCTTCGACTAAGTAATGATTTTTTCACAGAACAACAGAAAATCCGCGTAACACATGGCAGCTCAATGCACCAATTACGCTCATCCAACAACGCGGCGGGACTTAAGCGTTTTCCTAGTTAAATCTATTTTGCAAACATAAATATGTTTTAGACGTGTTTATAGGCGTTTTAACAGTTAGGACCTCAAAATTTTTTCGCCTTCGGCGAAAGAGCCTCCGGCGGCTGGGGTGGGGCTGCGCCCCAGACCCCGTCCGGGTTTGGCATATACGACATCGCAGACAAATCATAGGGGCCCACAATTACTCTTGGCACGGAGCCCCTCATGTTCTAGCGCCGGTACTGCGGTATAAGCAGAGTTAGGCGGGAAAGTGCGATACGTAACAAATAGCGGACATTTAAAATTTTTCTTCTTTGTGTGGAACGAGAAAAGGTGTCATTATACTCTCATAAAACAAATCAGAAACCGTCCCTGGCCTAGGCCCAGATGTGGAAAATTATTTATAATGCAAAAGTGTAGGTCTAAAGTTCCATTTGGCTATAGGACTAGTAAAATTCATACTTACATTACATGTTTGACAAGCCTAGCCAACCCTATGCCATCACAACATTGTTCTGATATGAACTTGCTCAACTGTTTGTTTACATAATTGCAACAATCAAATCATTTCATACAACTTGTCTTTCGATTGGCCCGCGTTTATGAAGGCACTGCCATCTAGAATAAATATAGAACTTTTTCGAGCTCTTTGCTATACGCAAATCTTTTTAAAGTGTTTGGATTTCGTGATACTCTTTCAACCATATACATCCTATATAATTGGCTAGACCAGCAGTCGGTGGTCCACTTCCGGTACAATTAGAAGCCATCTTAAAATGACAGTTTACATGTTAATCAAATGGGAGCGATGGCCAAATAGTTCTCAAGATTGCCGCCAGGTTGACAGGTAAGCATACTAGCCTTTAACACCAAATGATTACTAAATTCCCTTATGCAATCACTTCGTATTGTTTCTTTTGTTTAATACCATGCTGCACAAGCTAAAACCATATCAACAATCCAGTAAAATACTTTATTGCATTAAAAAAGCATAAATTAAAACACCAAATCGCCATCTTGAAATGGGCCGGTTGAGTCTTCAATTTGCTACGCTCGCGCCTGTGCGGAGGTATAGGAGACTGCTAATCTAGCCTACTATAGGGGTTTAATATCAATGCTTTCAACTCACAACCCATGACGTTTTCCACGATACCGTTCAAGAATACCAATTCCTTCGAAAACGAAAACGACTTCGTTTTCAAATTGCGTTTTCAACTCATCTCCCACGAACTCAAGAATTGGGGTCCAGTCCTTATACCGTCGTTATACCATGGTTATACCACCTATACCCAGGATGTACATGAATCCGGGTCTAGATATTTTACATCCTATATTGTTACTGCTAATACCATAGAATTTAAATCAACTTTGATAAAAATATTATATTTTAGCAAATAATTTTGTAATGGAACTTGAAAAAGTAATGAGATCACACACATAACAAAAACTTGTAGAAATACAGCCAAACCTTACACACTCAAAAGGAATGAGATCTAAAAAAGGGCCAAGCTCATCTACCATTCCACATAAACGTACAGTGTCCCATAACAGCATCCTCGAAAAGCTTGGCAAAATAGAATTTGCATGTTATTACGTTTAAATTACGTAGAAAAAAAGAACTTGGATAAACTATTACGTTAAATTAAAAATCGCAAATTCTATTTTGCCAAGCTTTTCGAGGATGCTGTTATGGGACACTGTACGTTTATGTGGAAGGGTAGATGAGCTTGGCCCTTTTTTAGATCTCATTCCTTTTGAGTGTGTAAGGTTTGGCTGTATTTCTACAAGTTTTTGTTATGTGTGTTCGTCTCAAGCCTAATTGATCAACTATGTCCGTTGTTTTTTAAACTAAATTTAAAAAAATAATTACGCCTAGTATAGTATAAGTATAGTATAGTAAAGTATTGTATATATGTCGGCCTAGAGAACAGTCAGTAATACGAGACTGTTAAATAAAATATTAAATAGTGTTACAGTAAGTACAACAAAGGTAGCATATTATGCGTTACCCTCGAGACTAATTCGGGAGGTCACGGGTTCGAATCCCGCCAACGGCAATCAATTTAATTTAATTTAATATATTCAATTACTAATCAAGTAGGAAACATATTTTGCAATTAAATATACCATTCTACCGTCTCGGTGGTTTAAGCGGCTGTCACACGATTGAGAAAACTCGCGCGAGTTTATTACCATCCTTGTCACACGACAGACAATGAAGGTAACAATAACGCCACCTATTGGTGTTCACTGGTCACGTGTTATGGTAGTGGGTTCTGATTGGCTCTCGCTACCTCGACTTGCTAGGAAGTTGAACAAGCTGGACATTTTTCGTGGCGAGCGCGAGCTCGCGCGAGCTGGCTTACCGTCTGACAGGGAGGCGGTGAGTTCCATGTAAATACATAGATATCTTAACACCTATAGTAGGCTAGATACGCAGTCTCCAATCCCGCCGCACAGGCGCGAGTGTACCAAATTGAAGCGTCAATCTCACCCATTCAAGATGGCGGTTTGGCGTTTTAATTTATGCTTTTTTAATGCAATAAAGTACTTTACTGGATTGTTTGATATGGTTTTAGCTTGTGCAGCATGGTATTGAACAAACAGAAACAATGCAAAGTTATTGCATAAGGGAATTTAGTAATCATTTGGTGTTAAAGTCTGATATGCTCACCTGCCAAACTGGCGGCCATCTTTAAAAATATTTTTTCGATTAATCGCTCCCATCTAATTAACATGCAAACTCACCCATTCAAGATGGCTTCCAATTGTACCGGAAGTGGACCACCGACTGCTGGTCTAGCCAATTATATAGGATGTCTATGTGTGTAAATAAGTGCAGGCCTACTCCCAGAGAGTTACTCGCTCGAGCCAACTCGCGCGATTTTCTCAATCGTCTGACAGGCGCTTTAGGGGTGAAGCATCCGACCGGCAATCGGGAGACCCGACTTCGGTGTCCCGCCGAGATGGATTTTGTAAATTCGGGATTGGCTTCCATATAATCAATGCAATCACAACTACGGTAATGTTTTCCGATTTATTAAATTGGGAATTAATACAATATGCCTAAAAACAATTTGTAAGTTAGAAATGATCATACAGGCTTTCACGTGGTTGACTAGGAATTTTACACAAACAACATAAACCCTTCAACTTGTATACAATCACTAGCAACTGGCAGCAGTACTCCGCCGTAAATTAATATTGAACAAATACAAACAACAAACATTGAAGGAGTTAAACACACACCGACGTTGACCTAGCTTTGGAAGTCGTAGTTTACATCAAGTACCGTGTCCAACTATTGTATCAAAATATTTATTTAGACCACAAAGATAACTTAAATAAATTTATCCTCACTTTGTTTGTTGTATAATGCTCAGCACTCGTCACAGAGAGGTATGATGATTTGCTTAGCAAATAGAGCGTAGCAGAGTTGACGCAATCTTTCCCGCAGAGTTTTGCTTCTAGTTTGGTAATCGGTCCTTAGTTTTTCACAAGGTTGAATAGATTAGTAAGCATAGTGCAAATTAAGAATGGTATACTTATTATGTACAGTCTAACAAAAGTTTTATGTTCCAAAAACTAATAAAATAATATTAAATGAAATTGAGATTTGTTTTTCATGTAACGCACCTTCTTTTTAACCCCCATTTTTTTTTTTTTTTTACTATTAATTGGATTAATACACTTGGTTAGAATTAAAAGTTTTATAAAACTATCTAGTAAGAATCATGGGAAATAATGTTTCTATGAGCATAATTTTTATTACAGGTTATAACTAAACAGCAGTTTCAAGTAGCATTCTGAAAATTGAGAATGACCAGTAATAACTATCCACAGTCCACACTATCCTATCATAATATGTATAAATTGGGTGGTTGAAACTATTAAATTAAAAAACAAAATACTCGCATCTCCGCTTATCTTTTAATAAATACCACATCCATGAGACAACCTGCTAGTTTAGTTTCCGCACAGGGAAGTCCGCAAAGCCGCAGCAACGCACATTCACAAGACAGTAGACACCAGTGGCGTAACTACCGGGGGCGAGGATGGGGGAGAGAACAACCTTGTGGCAAGATTTTGTAAACTGATTGACAATTCTAACAGTTTTATATCACATCGACGAAACAAAACCACGCTAAAACCTAGTTAAAAATAATTTTTAAAAAAATCTGTGGTTATGTGCGCCCCAAACCCGTACTAGCTGGGGCTCCCAGTTGCCCCAGCCATGGGGGCATACCTCAGACCCAGCCTGGGGGCATACCTCAGACCCAGCCTGGGGGCATACCTCAGACCCAGCCTGGGGGCATACCTCAGACCCAGCCCGGGGGCATACCTCAGCCCCAGCCCGGATACAGTTGTTTCACTTTCATTCATTCGCTGCATGGGACTAGACCCAAATACCCCTTCCACTAGTCGTGCTCGTCATTAATAGTGTTCGTGGTAATATAAATATTCGACCCATCCACCCAAGAAATCAAGGACTAGTTCGCCACTATAAGACACAAAGAATCGGACTAAAATGCCTTCGTGGAAAGCTTTTCACTACTGATAACTGTTTTCGTTTTTAAGTTATAGAAGAGTTCATAGTAACAAAACTCGAAACATTTTAGTGGATAAAACTTATTTAATACAATAAAAACAAACTGTAAATATTGCGGGAGCCGTCAGCGAGCATGAGAAAAACATCGAGAAGTCGGGTGGCTCTTATCTCGTGTCATGGAACCCTGACAGTATTTAAGTATTGGTGTTTTCTTATTGGTGTATTGGTGTATGCGTGAGCCCTCGGTCGACTTTTACCCGTGTATTTATTAGGGCTTCGCTAACGGATAGAAAGAAGACTTTGTGTAATAAACCATTACACAAAGATATTATTATACAAAGATCAATAATTGATCTCTCGTCAAAGTAAAAACATTTTAAATATATTGAAGTATAAGTTAAATAGTATCTTATAGAACCACATGATTTTACTCCTTGTCTTAAATACCGTGTGGTTATATAGCAACATTGGATAAATACGAATGATGTTTTTTTATGTAAGTAGAAAGAATTTAATAAATAATTCAATAAATAAATTCGTATTTAGGGTACCTACTCAGTCACGTAACTGATTTTCAGTAGGAACAGTAATTTAAAACCAACCAAGCCAACCCTATACAGGCGCCGACACCATAGACGAGCGAACAGTGACCAACCAGAGACCGCCGATCAATCAAGCTGGACACGATTCCACACACGGACAGGACCAGAATCAACAAAGCTGATTCGGAACAACCTTAGAATTTATTATGTGCCTCGTTGCCAGGACGGCTCCAAAGTCACCGTTTACAAATTCATAACCCAATAACTGATGGCTATATCAGAAGTTAAAAACTTTTGCACAAAGCGAGAGTCGAACCCTGGACCTTCTGCATTGAAAGCAGAGCCTCTAACCACAAGATCAACACTAGCCACACACGTTTTTAAAATAAAAATAAAATAAAACTATGAATGGGTGTTCATTAACTGTCAACACAACAATAAATTCTCAAGGTTTCGGCCATTATCTAGTCATAAATTATATTTCTCCCCCTCACGCAGCATGAACGGCGCAGCGTTCTGACACTTGGCACTGGTTTATCGCTGACCGTATCGAAAGTTATCTTCTATTAGAAATCACGATAATCAAGTTCAGTCTTATGCAATTTCTATCAGATGACCTACAATCAAAGAACATTTATCAACATCTCATACATGGATCAATTATTTTGTTCCATTGGGATATATTTATTCTTAAATTTTATAAATAATATGTAAACGTCAATTAGTTAAGGTTTCAAGGTCAATGTTTAAATCAAGTTTTTATAGAAATTTGGTAGTTATAGTATGAAAAAGCTTTTGAATATACAGCAAATCAGTTTATTTGAAAAGCATTAACACAATCTTAACCTAATCCTAATCTTATCTCACAGAAATGATAATTATAGAGACTACGCAACTTATCACAGAATAACTCACTATAGCCTACGATTGCTACAACCATTGTATTTATTTTTACTTATTTATTTATTTATTTATTTAACGTCTATCCTATTCAGCTAAAAAAATAATTTACAACGGATGACAGCTACATAAATCTAATTACATAAATGCAGAAAAAATCAAGAACTATAGTTAGGCTAAGTTAAGTTTGAAATATTAATATTATAACAACAATGCATTGTTGTTTATTGTTGTGTCTGCACCTGCGTAATGAAATTTATTTAGTTGTCCTTTTTAAATCAGTTTTTAACTGAAATTTATTTAGGTTAAATAAATAAATAAATAAATAAATAAGACGTTAAATAAATAAATAAATAAATAAATAAATAAACAAATAAATAAGAAGAAGATAATGATTTTGGCAACAAATTCAAATTAGATATTAAATAAAATTAATAAATAATCAAAATAATAAGAGGGGGAAAAGAAAAGAAAATAAAAAGGAAAAGAGAAAGAAAGAGAAAAAATAAAATAAAAAATAATTTATTTGACGATCCCACTCAAACGAATATGAGGTTTACCAAAAATCGAACAGCAAATCCGGGAGTACCGGTGAATCAAACTTTCGCGGAAGACCACCCAATCAATTATTGTTTTCAGTCCCGGGTCAATGGCGTATCGAGGAATTTGTTTAGGGTCGCGAGGAACGAGCTGTTACTTTTAAACGACCAAAATATAAGGAGCCATCTAACAATTCTTCAACTTGAATGTATTTTGGTGCAAATCTGTGTGTGTTCATGTGTTTGAAATGAACAAAATCACATCTGATAAACGGTTACAACTAATAATATCAAAAGAAATTTTGTTAAATTATTATCGGCATTTTTGTTGAACTAGAACAATCAACACTCAACACCTATAGGTGTTCAATATCTATGCACTCATCACTGTCACCAGACTACACAAATTT
This sequence comes from Sweltsa coloradensis, assembly GCA_024449915.1. Taxonomy (NCBI): domain Eukaryota; kingdom Metazoa; phylum Arthropoda; class Insecta; order Plecoptera; family Chloroperlidae; genus Sweltsa; species Sweltsa coloradensis. Next base: position 99,693 of record JAMZAV010001289.1, on the reverse strand, counting down.
TGGGTTAAAAATAAAAAAAAGCACGAATAAGATCGTTATTCGTTCTATAAAGCTTTTAGTTGATAATATCCCGAGTGTTGCGACTGCTTATTATGTTTATTTATTTATCAGTAAGAAAAATTATACGAAAACAATCAATAATTGATCGTTTAATTATTATAAACCTTAGGTCTAAAATCATAAAAATCAATTGATTTTACAAAACAAAAATTTTTTAACCAAGTAATATGAAGTTTGCAATATGCAAACCAGTTCACACACAACCTGTTATTTATATTTAAGCAAAACAAAACAAAATACAAATAGTTATTATGACGTGTCGACAATCGGATCTACGAATGAATGAATTTTGTATTTAAATAATAATATCCCGCACAATGTCCGGATTATAATCCACGTAAATATTGACTTCGTCGTAACTGGCGTCATGATAACAAGGGGGGGGGGAGGGGGATATCAGTGTCCTTCATCTAGCTTGGGTCCGTGCATGCAGTGGAAAGTCATTTGTTTCTCCTCCGATCAAAATAAGATATTTATATTCACGTAGCTATTAAAAAATTAATGTTAACACAAAATAAGTTTTTCCACCTTCCTGTAAATTTATAGCACTGGGATATTTCTAAAACGTGTGATTTCACCTTCCTGACACATCTATCACTGGCGCGCACGACGAACTCGGGAAGACTTATGTGGTTGTGTGACATCACACAAAAAAATCAAGAAATGTCCGCAATATTTTTACAGTTTTCATATTTATGTTGTTTTGAAGGGATTGCATGGTACCAGCAAGAATTATTTTCTTATCTCAAACTCACCCTCCGCCGACATTATAGAGTTCAATAATTTTTGGGCACCCACCACAGTCACATTCTCACCTCCACGACAGCTTGCAGTCATATTATACAATGTTATGTCAATTGCCACTCAACAATCGTGCAACGGCCGAATGCCATGCAGGGCATCACCAACACAATAATATTATGCTTACGAATTAAACAATTATGAATAATTTTTCAAGGCAAACCAAATTGTCCATCTATTTTAATCAGTTTTACAACTGAATGTGATACGACGTGAAACAATTTAAATATATTACCAGATTCAAAAATCAAGAGTGTAAAAAATATACCAGTATAAAATGAAAATTTTGTAAGTGTGCATATTGTTCAAAATATTTTTTATGTAGGCATTACATCACAGAAATGCGTTGTGCTTGTGCATTGTGCTGATTGAAGAGTAATCAACAATTACATAATTTTTTAACCTAAAAACAGACCAATTATAACACGTATCACTTTTGATTTTAAGGTAAATAAAATATAAATTAATTAATATTGAAAGAAAGGAAACAAAATAAGTTCTGTTTCTCTTATTACACGTGTCGGTTGTCATCACGCCACTCTACTAAGAGGGTCAAAGTGTGAGTGAGGTGTATGGCGGGAAGGCGAGGGGGATAGGCCTACTCCAGCACCTACCAGGACAGATTCCAGCACCTTCTCCTTGAGAAAGAGTCTCCCAGCTTCATCGACGACCCGTGATTTCGAACCGCCGTTGACTTGCCGACACCCGTTCACTGCCATGACTGCTCGACGAGTGAGTCAGACTCGGCTCGGACTGACGGAACGAGACGGGACGGGAAGCCATCTAGTGCAGCCGCTAGCCTCTAATCAGCTTACGACACAGACAAGCTCAGCTGATTGAGATAACACAGATTTGTGAGCTTCAAGGATACTTTGTATCTTCAATACAACAACAATGTCTCCAGTCGCTACTATCACTCGTGATACTGATTTCATGGCTGAACCCAACCCAATCATTGGAGTGTCTAGCCAGAGTTTAAAATCACCTTCATTCCATGTTGCTTTATTTACTCGATCATGTAACTAGGCCGCTTCGCGAACGCTTTTTCCAGTCGCATTGATTGATGAGCTTTTATTTCTGTCCAATGATTACGTTTTTACGTTTTCAAGTGGGATCTCATTACTTTTTCTATAGTTAGGGGGGTACTTGTTATTACTTGTTATTTAAACACCTGTAAAAGGCTTATATTAAAACCTTTATTTCTATGAATTTTGACCAACTTTTTTAAAACTTTTTTCTTTAAAAGGCACTACATCACCATAATCGTTATATCAATGTAAAATGTGAACGTTGTAGCCCCACTCGTTTTGGCCAGAATCCGCCCAAATATCACGAACATATCGTATATTAAAAACGGGGGAGGGGAAATCGTAAAAGTACGATTTCTATGAGAAATATTTCTTCAAATGTCTCTAAAACCATAACATATATAATTTCAGTGATTTTAAACGTTCCCATAAAGTTTCATCAAGATCGGAGTAGCCTTTTGCCAAATATCACGAAAATATCTGATTAAAAATCGAAAAAAAAACGATACCTAATTATAAGAAATATTGATCAATTGTATCATATTGTACCCAAAAACGTGCACGGTAAGTCTAGGTTCAGAGATTGAGGTGCAGCCAAGTCGTGGTGCCCTAAACACCCAGGCACCTTTACAACAAGCAGAATTGGGGAGATTTCGAGGTGTCTTAAAAACTGTCATAATCGGGGGGAGTTATGTACATGACAATATATGCCAAATTTGATTGGTGTACGATCATTCCTTCTAAGTGAAAATTTGCGTTGAAACATGCTCAAAATCACTTTAAAGCTACTTGATACTATCTGATACGTCAGTTTCAATTGCATGGCTAGGGATTTACATAGTGATATTTGATAAAATTTAAATTTTTACCGTGGGAAACCTGTTATAGGGTGCAATTAGCCCCTCTTCAGGTGAACTAGGTATGTGCGGATAGGAAATTGTGAAGGGATGTCCGAGGGCTATTTAAGAGGACTCAATCCCTTGCATTCGCCTTAACGACTGAGGAAAACCTCGGAAAAAACCTTCAGTCAGGATTGCCGGTCTCGACGGGATTCGAACCCGGGACCTCCCGAATCAGAGTCGAGCGCTTAGCGCCCGAGCCAACACTGTCGGTGATATTTGATAGTGATACAGTGATAAGACGAGGGAGCGGAGCGACTGAGGATAGGCTACAATTCAATTCAAACAGCTCTTCGGCCTATTCTGTAATTCTGTGCGTGCGTGTGTGTATGTGTGTGTGTGTGTGTGTGTGTGTGTGTGTGTGTGTGTGTGTGTGTGTGTGTGTGTGTGTGTGTGTGTGTGTGTGTGCTACATGCTCCCGTGGCAGTTATAGTGAAACAACAGCTTTGTAGGGTAAGTGGTCAATCGATTCGTATTGAATTTTCTAAAGATCATCAACTTTGATGGGGCCGATTTCGAGTTTTTGGCTATGACGTTCTCTGGCAAAAACAAGATAAACCACTGTCAAAATTAACATATTATAACCCATGTAGGCCTATCTACGAAAGTACTTGATCGAATTAAATTTTAAAGGTGGGCCTATCGCTAAAAATGATACACCTATCATTTTTTAAAAAAATTTTTTAAGATTATGATACAAAAATAAAATAAATAATAAATAAATACGTATTTAGAGTCTACACCCACTCATGGTCACACAACTGATGTTTAGTTGGTGACATTAAATTTAAAGCCGACCACGCCTACCCTGTAGGCGCAAACACCATCGACGAGCAAATAATCAACTGGAGACCGGCACCGGGCATAGGGCCTATTTAAGTAGGAAACACGGATCAAGCTGGACACGTTTACACCCGCGGACAGAGCCAGAATCAACAACGCTACTTCGGGACAACATTAGAATTTATTATGTACCTCGTTGCTAGGACGGCTCCAAAGTCACTTTCCAAAGCCAAGAACTGATGGACTAAATCCAAATCAGAAGTTAAAAACTTCTGCTTAAGGCGGAAACGAACCCTCGACCTTCTTCCCGTTAGGGCGCCGCAGCCACGCCGCGGTACACACACACATTACAAAGTCTACTCATGACACGGTGTTTTAGAGGTGTCACCCAGTCATCACGGAAAGTTTCTCGATTTGGTTAGTCGGGAAACTCTCCCGTAGGTGGAATTGTTAAAATTTAATACAATTCAGAAGTTAAAAACTCCATCCCGATCGGGGTTCGAACCCGAGTCTCCCACATTTCAGGTAGGCGCCTTAGCCAACTAGACCACCGAGACGGGAACTATATAAATTCTGAATTGTAGGTGCATTATAGATCTGAATGAATGAAACAGTACTGCAACGAATATCTGTTGCCTTTGAACTGACCAAACAAACATTATTTATAATGTCATTATACCTAAAGTAGGTATGAGAGTGGGTTTATTTCTCGATTTGGTTGGTCGGGAAACACTCCCGTAGGTGGAATTGTCAATAAATTCAATTCAGAAATAAAAAAATCCATCCTCACTCTAATTGGCTATATAAGGCGCCTACCTGGAATGTGTGAGACCCGGGTTCGAACCCCGGTCGGGATGGATTTTTTAACTTCTGAATTGTATTAAATAATATCGTGAAAAGTGTTATTAACTTAAAAACTGTCAAAATCGGGGCCGGGGGGAGGATTTAGGTACATGACAATTGACAACATATATGACAAATTTGATTGGGGTGCGACCATTCCTTCTGGGTGACAACATGCTTTGAAACAAATCTAATTAATTAGTTTCAATTGGCCAGCGATTTTGACCAAATGGGTGGGGCAACAACGTTCATATTTTACAAGGATTTTAAGGTAATACTGAGGTAGTGCTTTTTCAAGAAAAAGTTGAAAATGTTAGCTGGAAGGTATCGGAATAAAGGTTTTTATATTAGCTTTCTGCAGGCATATTATAACAAGTAACTATAGAAACTTCACAAAAATTGGATGAGCGTAGCGAGCGAAGCGAAGATTCCATTTCACTACACTAGAGAAAAAAATCCGGAATGTTTTCCTTTTTTTCTTTTTGTATTATTGTGTGTTTGTTTGACAACTCGAAATGGGCGGAGCTTAAAACGATCGATAGGTCACGTGACTAGTATTGGGTATAAATCCTTATTTCGCAAGCTGGCGCCTGCTGAACGGCGCATCACTTATCACGCTCTAACTTTTATTCTATTCATTATTTAGACAACACTTAAATGAATAATATTTACATTTAGCAAACATATCATTCCTTGTAATAGCGATTATTTCGATTTTTTTGACCAAGTCGTTAGCTTGTTATAACAATGTACGCATCACACAAGTGAAAATTATCAATGACTTAAGTTTTCTCATTAATTAATTTGACAAAAAACTACTGATCGGATTTCGACAAGGATTCTTTGTAAAAATGCATCAGACTGTTTAGACAAGAAATAAACAAACTTTCTAGATAGATTGTGCACTGAACGAAAATTTACAGCATAGAGTAATATGCAGCGTGCACTTTTTCACGGCTCATCCGCACGTCAAGAGTGCGTATTTTAGATAAAAACACATACCCTGCATATTACTCTATGCTGCAAAGTTTCGTTCAGTGCACTTCCTATCTAGAAAGTAGTTTATTTCTTGTCTAAAAAGTCTGGTGCATATTTTTAAAGAGGTCTTGTCGAAATCCGATCAGTAGTTTTTTGTCAAATAAATTATTGAGAAAACTTTAGTTATTGATAATTTTCACATGAATGATGCGTACATTGTTATAACAAGCTAACGACTGTGTCAAAAAATCGAAATAATCGCTATTACAAAGAATGATATATTTGCTAAATATTATTCATTTTACTATTGTCCAAATAATGAATAGAATAAAAGTTAGAGCGTGATAAGTGTTGCGCCGTGAAGCAGGCGTCAACTTGCGAAATGAGGATTTATACCCACTAATTCCGCCATGTTGCCTCGTGACGTCAGGAGGCGGGTACAATTCAAGTCGTCAGGAGGCCTTCGAAATCTCTGAACTTAGAACTGCCACGTTTTTGAGCGCAATCGGAAAATTATTTCTCATTAAAATCGCAATTTTACGATTTTTTTCGATTTTTAAAAAAATTCTACAGCTTATAACACCTACAAGCTTTATCCGATTTTAATGATTTTTTCACAGAGCCTTAATTTTATGAATTAAGGTATTCGTGTGAAATTTGAGCGCAATCGAAAATCTTTTTCTCATGAAAATCGAAATTCTACGTTTTTTTATTTTTGGATGAGCGTAGCGAGCGAGCGAAGATTCCATTTCACTACACTGGAGAAAAAAATCCGGAATGTTTTTTTTTCTTTTTTCTTTTTTTTTGTATGTATAATTGTGTGTTTGTTAACACGATTCCGTCTAAACCGATACTCCAATTACAATGAAATTTTATGGAGGCCTTCGAAATCTCTGAACTTAGAACTGCCACGTTTTTGAGCGCAATTGGAAAATTATTTCTCATTAAAATCGCAATTTTACGATTTTTTTTCGATTTTTAAAAAAATTCTTGTGCTTATAACACCTATGCTTTATCCGATTTTAATGATTTTTTAACAGAGCCTTAATTTGATGAATTTAGGTATTCGTGTGAAATTTGAGCGCAATCGAAAAACTTTTTCTCATGAAGATCGAAATTCTACGTTTTTTTTTGGATGAGCGTGGCGAGTGAAGCGAAGATTCCATTTCACTACACTGGAGAAAAAAATCCGGAATGGTTTTTTATTTTATTTTTCTTTTTTTTGTGTGTATCATTGTGTGTTTGTTAACACGATTCCGGCTAAACCGATACTCCAATTTCAATGAAATTGTATGGAGGCCTTCGAAATCTTTGAACTTAGAACTGCCACGTTTTTGAGCGCAGTCGAAAAATTATTTCTCATGAAAATCGCAATTTTACGATTTTTTTCGATTTTTAAAAAAATTCTTCGACTTCACACTTCGACTTCAACACCCACATGCTTAATCCGATTTTAATGGTTTTTTTACAGAACCTTAATTTCATGAATTAAGATATTCGTGTGAAATTTGAGCGCAATCGTAAAATTATTTCTCATGAAAATCGAAATTAGAGTTTTTTTCTTTTTTAAAACAATTCTTTGATCTAAATGCTTTATCCTATTGTAATGATTTTTTTACAGAACCTTAATTTTATGAATTAATATATTCGTGTAAAATTTGAGCGCAATCGAATAATTATTTCTTATGAAAATCGCAATTTTACAATTTTTTATAAATTTCGATTTATAAAAAAAATAAAAAATAAAGTTAACTTTGTATTTAATTTAATTTAATTAAAAAAATTCCTTCGACTTAGTAATAATTTTTCACAGAACAACAGAAAATCCGCATGACACATGGCAGCTCAATGCACCAATTACGCTCATCCAACAACGCGGCGGGACTTAAGGCGTTTTCCTAGTTTAAAACAATTCTTTGACTTATAACACCTACATGCTTTATCCTATTGTAATGATTTTGTCACAGAACCTTAATTTTATGAATGAATATATTCGTGTAAAATTTGTGCGCAATCGAATAATTATTTCTTATTAAAATTTCAATACTACGATTTTTCCTTTTTAAAATTACGATTAATATTTTTTTTTTAAATCTTCATTTTAGTAATGATTTTTTCACAGCACAACAGAAAATCCGCATAACACATGGCAGCTCAATGCACCAATTACGCTCATCCAACAACGCGGCGGGACTTAAGCGTTTTCCTAGTAAAAGCAATTTTTAGGGCCATGACATATTTTTGGATGAGCGTAGCGAGCAAAACGAAGATTCCATTCTACTACACTGGAGAAAAAAATCCGGAATGTATTTTTTCTTTCTTTCTTTCTTTCTTTTCTGTTTGTATTTTTGTGTGTTTGTTAACACGATTCCGGCTAAACCGATACTCCAATTGCGATGAAATTTTCTGGAGGCCTTCGAATTCTCTGAACTTAGAACTGCCACGTTTTTTAGCGCAATCGAAAAATTATTTCTCATTATTATTATTATTTCGCAATTTTACGATTTTAAAAATTCCTTTTTTTCCGTTTTGTAAAAAATTTCTTCGACTTGGTAATGATTTTTGGTTGAGCGTAGCGAGTGAAGCGAAGACTTCAATTTCACTGACCCCCCCCAAAAAAAAAATTTAGCTCGGGTGTTTTTTTCTCTTTCTGTCTGTTTGTTCGCTCGATCCCGGGCAAACGGCATATGCGATCTTGATGAAAATTGACCTTTGTTTTCTCTGAACTTAGAGGTAGGTCCGTGAAGTTGGCACCCCCCATTCATCCGATCTCATTCAAACTCTACAAATATTTAGTGCTGAATTAGTGCTAATTAGTTCCGTTCATCCCAGAATTAGTGCTGCCTTATTAACAAAGTTATTTAACAATGTCTATGGGGGGTGCAGCGCCCCCCATTCATCCGATCTCATTCAAACTCCACAATAAATATTTAGTGTTAAATTAGTGCTAATTAGTGCAGAAAAAATCTTAAGGGACATTCAACCCTCTAATGGTCACTGAGTGATATAGTTTCCACGTTTATGGCTGATTCTGACCAGCATGGGCCCCTCCTCCCCTCCCCTAGGCTAGAGTCGTGCATTATGACCTAACGGTTGACGCGTCCTTAACCAAAAAACTAAAAAAAATAAAATATTTGGGCCTAGGCGAAAAAGAGAATGTGGTTTATAATTTTGTGGTTTCAGGGGGCGTCAACCGTTTGTCGTCGTCCTATTATGAAAAAAGGGGTGGTCCCATACGTCCCCGTTTAGTTTGGATTAAGGGTGCGACAACCGCTAGGTCAAAAATCACCACACTTTCCTAGAGGATATAGGGAGGAAAAACCCATGCTGGTGCTGGTCAGAAAACCACTGGTAAAGGTGAAAGAAAAGGGGGGGGTTTTTCGCGTCGTGGTCGTCATCGTCTTTGTCATCGTTCGGTTTGTCCTGGTCGTCGTCGTTGGGAAGGTCGTCAGAGAATATGGGGGGTCCCCGACAACGACTGCCAGAGCTCGCATTCTAGTTTCGGAAAGTAATATGCTACCCTACTTACCAGCTGCTGTTTGCGAGATAAAATACGTCGCACTGTTTCTTGTAGATCATCACCAGCCCAAACGAAGTGTATTATAGTATCCTTGATAGCCAGCAATGGCCCAGCATCATTTACAGAATGACAGAAGCCTTGCATAATGAAAACAAAATAATAAACATTTACTTTTGGTTCATCTGATCGCAAACTTTCACAGGCTGTGTTCTATTTTACTGATGGGTATTTTAAACATTTGCAATCTAAGTTCACATTTTTCACGTTTTTATTTCTTGTGAGCTTAAATCGCAACAGATATTGCTCATTTTGTTAGCAGTTCTCAGTTACCTGGTCACGGATGTGTGTTTAAAATTTCAGCTCAATCTATTTGGCCGTTGCTATATAATGCTATATTTGACGGTCCATTATTAAGCACTAAATAGCATTGGAGGAAAAATTATTTCTATGCACATTGCAATGACTTGAATAACGATGAGATATCAACTAAAGTTTAAATCCAATATGGCTGATAATTCCTAATATCCACAACATCAAAGTGAACGATGTAACAAAAAGAGTGCACGTAAAAACAGCACGAAAACAGTATTCATATTGTGAATATTAGGAATTGGGAGCCATATTGGATTTAAACATTGGGTTTTAATCGGATCATTATTTAAGTCATTGCAATGTGATAGAAATAATTTTTCCTCCCCAAAGCTTTTTAGGGGCTTAAATGGACCGTCAAATATGGCATTTTTGAGGAAATGCCAATGATGGAAAAACCCAAATTCCGGGGTAAATGCAAAATCTGATTTCGCAGACCTGATTTTTTAAATATAATGGAAGCTTTCATGAACCCCGTACAAAGGTCCTTTTGTATTTTAATCGATTTTTCTTACGGATTTACTGGGAATTGTTTGATGCTGGGTGTGAAAATTATGAAATCAGCTGGTACTCCAATAAGAAAACACATAACCACGATTGTGTGACGTAACCCTTCCCCCTACCAAAACTATAAAGACACCTGTTTTGTGGGGAATTGAATGGGGAATATTTTTGCTAATGCGACATTTTGTCTACCCCCAAACCCAAATTTGGAGATATTTGATAACCAACACTTTTTGGCCACTATTTTCCAATATGGCGGCCAAAGCTCCAGTCCGATTGTAGGGGAGTTTTAGTATGTTGATTAAAAATTATAAAAGGGAAAGGTCTCTGCAAAAATTCAGCGACATCGCAATTTTTTCCTCCAAAAATTCTTATTTGACAGGATTAAATGCCCAAAAGCACGGACTTGTTGTCTCCATAGCTGATATTTAAACCTTCCGATAAAAAAAAATCTTCACAAACGCAGCCACCTAACTCTTGATGTTATTGTTTATCTTCACTTGCATACGGTACAACGCTCAGCCATTATGAGTTAAAATAAATTGTATTGTCATGTAAAATCGAAATCGGTCTTTCATTGCCCTTATTCTCCCTTTCAAAAAAGTGAAAACCATAATATTGACATTTGGCTAAGAATCAAAATAACAAACTTTTGAAGCACACACTTTTGAAGCTAAATGTCATACAAATACTAGATTTTTTCCCATGTCTTGGGTACAAGAAAGGGTTTTCTAAATGAAATGCAAGTCTAATGTGAACTATTTAGATCTGAAAATCAAAACAACTTCAAATGTTTCTGTTGAAAATACAGCCTATGCCTATACAATCTCAAAAAACCCAACAAATTATGTTATAAATAAAGAAAACTAAAACTTCCCATCAATGTCACTCGTATTTATAGGCCTACTTCTAAAAGATCAGGATCTAGCAAAAATTTGAGATGGATTGCTTATATTTCTGTGAAAAGATAAAAAATTATCAGTAGCTTTTTTCAACTGACACATTGGGAAAAGAACAATCGCAATGTCTCCCGGTAGAGCGGAAACAAACAGACAAATACAAAAAAAAAACAGAGATAATTTTTTTGGACGGGAAGGGGGGTTAGTGAAATTGAAGTCTTCGCTTCGCTCATCCAAACTCCCCCTTAACAATTCTTCATTGCCACCGTTGAGGCGTGAAACTAGATTGGGGAAATTTATTTTTGGATGAACGAAGCGAAGACTTAAATTCAATCACACTAACTAGACCGCTTCGCAAACGGCATTTTTTAATCGCGTTGATGGATGAGCTTTATTGTAAGTTTTTAGTTTCCGTGGGTTCCCGTTCATTGTTGCAAGTGCTTTTTGAACGCATTGCAGGTAATTGTTGTCAAGTTTCTATTGTTATGTTAACTGTTATTAAATACCTCAAAAAGCTTATTTTAAAACATTTATTTCTATGGATTCTGGCTAACTTTTCCAACTTTTCATTTCAAAGGATACTACATCACCATAACCTTAATGTCCATGTGAAATATGACCGTCATAGCTACCCGTTTAGTCAGAATCGACCCAAATGTCACGAAAATATCGCACTAAAAATCGAAAAAATAGTAAAAGTACTATATTCGTGAGAAATATTTCTTTGATTGTACCCAAAAACGTGGCAGTCTAAGTTCAGATATTTAAAGATCCCATTCAATTTTCAGCAAGATCGCATATGCCGTTGACATTTGCCCGGCAGAGAGCGAATTAACAGAAAAAAAAGAAAGAAAAAAAAACACCCGAGCTAAATTTTTGGGGGGTAAGTGAAATTGAAGTCTTCGCTTCGCTTTTCCAATTATCATTTGTGGAGTTTGAATGAGATCGGATGAATGGGGGGTGCAACACCCCCCACAGATCATTGTCTAAAAACTTTGTTAAAAAGCCAGCAAATTAGCACTAATTCAGCACTAAATATTTGTAGAGTTTGAATGAGATCGGATGAATGGGGGGTGCCAACTTCACGGACCTCTTAGAGGTGTATTGTTTTTGGGTACAATCGAAGAAATATTTTTCATAAATATCGTACTTTTACAATTTTTTTCGATTTTTTGTGCGATATTTTCGTGCCATTTGGACCATTTCTGACCAAACGGGTGGGGCTACAACGTTCATATTATACATGGACATTAAGATTATGGTGATGTAGTACCTTTTGAAAGAAAAAGTTGAAAAAGTTAGCCAGAATCCATAGAAATAAAGCTTTTAATATAAGTTTTTGTTTTTTTTGTGCGATATTTTCGTGCCATTTGGGCCAATTCTGACCAAACGGGTGGGGCTTCAACGTTCATATTATACATGGACATTAAGGTTATGGTGATGAAATATCTTTTGAAAGAAAAAGTTGAAAAAGTTAACCAGAATCCATAGAAGTAAAGCTTTTAATATAAGTTTTTTACGGAAAATAATAAATTGACTAGTAACAATAGAAACTTGACAACAATCACCTACAATGCGCAGGCAGCAAAACAAAGCACTTGCAAAAATAAAAATATCCCACGCAACTAAAAACTTAAAAAAGCTCATCCATCAACGCGACTAAAAAAAGCGTTTGCGAAGCTTCCTAGTATTCATAATTCATAAACGTACAATGCTTACACTGAGCTCAGTGACTGCCCAGTAACTACATACATCCTTGAAAAGCTTGGCACAATAGAATTTGCAGCTACTAGGAAGCTACGCAAACGCTTTTTCAGGCGCGTTGTTGGATGAGCGTAATTTTTTAAAAACGAAAAAAGTGTAAAATTGCGATTTTCATGAGAAATAATTTTTCTATTGCACTCAAATTTCACACGAATATATTAATTCATAAAATTAAGGTTCAGTGAAAAAATCATTACAATCGGATAAGCATGTTGGCGTTATAAGTCGAAGAAATTTTAAAAATCGAAAAAAAACCGTAAAATTGCGATTTTCATATTGCCCAGGAATTAGAGATTGTGACATCAACATCCTTAACCTAAAGCTGATTTTTGGCACACATGTAGCATTTGTCATTCTTCCAACGTACAGAGAGTTCCCAAAAGCACAGACGCTTGCTTCCTCCGCTATAGCAAAAAGGGCATAAGTCACACTGTTACATAAAAACGCTTGTAAAACCTGAACCAACAGAGGTATATCTGTTATTTTGTTTTTTAAAATAATCGGGACTATGTATGCTTTGTGCTAAATATCCAAAACATATATTACTTTTTATATTAGTCACAAACACGAATAGTGCTGGTGCCTAACTCAATACTTCCAAGAATATCCCGTAAATCTTGAATTAGGTCGAGTTCACGAAAAATTATCAAGACATAACAAATATGCGGGTGGCTGTCTTGTGGAAGCCACTTTTTGATTTTTTTACCGTGCGATGAAAATTGAAGGAGATATGACCAAAATGACAATTGTTTGCGCATCGGCACAATAGCCAAATAGTCCGTCGAACAAGCTGCATCAACTATAAAAATATTTAAAAGCCGGAAACCAAAACCAAAATTTTAGGAGCTGGTAAGACATATTTTAGAAAGTTATTTTCACGGGGGATACGCTTGGTAGCAAATAAGTCACCTGTCATGGCGTCCTCAAGATGGCCGCCAAAATAATTCTTTAAATTGCTGTAACTCAAGAAGTAATCATCGGATTTGAACAAAACAAGTATTGTTTTAATGGGTTTTTAATGCTCTACAAAAATGTATTTCCAATTAATTTAAACGTACTAGTTTATGTAAATTCTATTGTGCCAAGCTTTTCAAGGATGTAGTTATGGGGCAGTGTACGTTTATGAATTAGGAATGCGCAGATGTAGAAGGGTACATGAGCTTGGCCTTTCTTTTAGATCGCATTACTTTTGAGTGTGTAAGTTTGGCTGTATTTTTACAAGTGTTTTGTATACGTGGCATATTATAGTAAGTCAAAAAGGTTTTTATTTTGACATGTTTGTAATTAGTATGTGCTTTTTATAATCCGACAAATTTAATATAGCCCGAGTGTGATTATGTATTTGAAACAACTGCATGTTGAGATTAGTATGTGCAACTAGAATGCTATTTTGATTTATCCTCAAAAAGCATATTCGACTTGCTGACATTTATCAGATCTTTTAATTACCATATAGCTTCGAAATGGTACCTTTCGAATTTCAAATGTTAAAGCTAGATCTATGCTCCTTTGCTATCCAAATTTCAGTACCCTTGATTCTGTTTTCATGTGGATTTCTACAAAAGTTATCTTTTGACCATATCGTCCCCCTTTTTTTTAGGTTAGATGTTAAAATTTGCTTATTGGTGCTTGTTTGTTTTATATCCACTGCATTTGGTCCATACTTACCATCCGTTACTGCAGTAAACAAGAGGTGGAGGGGTCATTCCATGTCAAATCAACCAAGCCGAGCCTGAAATAAAACTTGACCATCTCAGATTTTGATGAAACTTGGCAAATCTACTCTTACTTACATGTAGATTGATCGTGGAAAATTTTGTATTCCTGACGCGCTTAGTTTTTTAGTAGCGCCCCGCTCAAAAACTCAAATTTGGGACGCCGTGCGGCATACCTGAATTGGTAAGTTTTAAACCGTTGGACGTAAAAGGCTATTTTTTTTTAAATTAAAGAGTTTTTTATTGGCAATTTAAATTTATATGTATTTGAATGCATTCCTAATTGTGAAACCATGTAAAAAATCTAAATTTGTTTTTAAACCTACCCTACGAGAAAAAGTCTTATCTAATCTTTTAAATAATAAAAAAACGTGTTTTTGTTTCGATGTTTTTTACATGCACAAAAAAATTTGGGATGGGATGGCATTGGGATCATGATATATCACAGGGTCATGCACCAAATGTGTGTTATGTGTCAGTTTTTACCTTCCGTTTTTATTTTTCAAAGAAATTAAGTGCGGCAAATTTGAATTTCACTACAAATGGAAGGTAAAAACTGACACATTTTACACATTTGGTGCATGACCCTGTGATATATCATGATCCCAATGCCATCCCATCCCAAACTTTTTTGTACATTTAAAAAAACATCTAAACAAAAACACTTTTTTTATTTTTTTTATTTAAAAGATACTTTTTCTCGTAGGGTAGGTTTCAAAACAAATTTGTATTTTTTACATGGTTTCTCAATCAGGAATGCATTCAAATTCATATAAATTAAATTGTCAAGAAAAACTCTTTAATGAAAAAAAAAAATAAGCCTTTTACGTCAAACGGTTTAAAACTTACCAATTCAGGTACCGCCAAATTTGAGTTTTTGTGCGGGGCGTTACTCGAAAACTAAGCGCGTCAGGAATACAAAATTTTCCACGATCAATCTACATGTTAGTAAGAGTAGATTTGCCAAGTTTCATCTAAATTGGAGATGGTCAGGGAAATGGCCTGGTTGATTTGACATGGAATTACCTGGAGGTTTGTTCAATAGACCAGCCTGATAGTTCCGGCCAGTGTTCGTTTGTTCAATGGCCTTTCTTTGCATAAAACGATGCGCACATTTAAAAATATATTGAACAATGTGACAACTCAAAATGATTCTCCCTGCCATTTGTCTTGTTCCAATATCCTATCACACATTATGCTTCCTGTGACATCCACCATACAAGCACATTATATAATTTCATATTTGAACTGATGTAAAAAAATATATATTTATATAGGCCTATGCCTATTGTGTGCACTAGTAAAAAACATGTTCAATATTTTATCTAAACTACGAGTTAAATATTTTAAAGTAAAATTTTCACAAGTACATAAATGGCTTATGGTGACTGGCAGGGCGGTATTTGTTGCGACATCATTTGTGGTGAGGATGTCACACTTTAGGGACAAATTGTGACAATAGGGGGGGGGGGGAGAGGGTGACCAGCACGGGCTTATCACGACGAGAGAGACATACAACAAACAAATCTCAGAATGAACGTCCCAATGAAGATAATTCAAGTTTGACTTACAGGAGCGATGGTTCCTTCAGGAGCTCGTCGACGCCCAGGGTTGTAGCTTCACAGACTAACGCGGCTTTATTCACGGGGGTGTAATTTAGTAAAAAATTGTGTGATATCATAATGGACAATTGCAAACTTAAAAAAAAAGAAAATTCACCTTCAGTTTCAAATTTTTAAATTACAAAATTGAAAATGAAAAAAAAATACATCACACAAGTTCTAAAACATTTATTTATAAAATAATTTATTTTAAATCAAATTTGGGTGTGTACTGCTGAAATACAAACGCATGTTACATTTGACCCTGGTGCTACCTGGTAAGGTCGAATTTTGTAAACACTGTACATGTAAAACAGGATAAATTCTAGTTCAAGTTTTTAATCATCCGTAGAGGGTAAAAACTACAAATATGGATGTCGTTATGTCTATTATTAAGATTAAAGTAGGATGTATAGCAATAAAATATAATTATAGATAAAGAATAATAAATAACTAGATAAATAAGTTCACACACAAAGAATAAGTAGGTCTGGTACATGTACTTTCAAGAAAATGTCTTAACAACAATGTACAACATAGCTATACAAACAGGTAATGAGTATACAAAATGAATGACAAAATGAATGTATTTACAAGTTATGCAGAGAAGTACTCTTTGAGGGAGTAGTAGCTCTGGGATAGAAAGGAGGAAAAGGAAATTGCAGATTGGGGGTAATAAAGAATAACTACAAGAGATAAATTGCACAAAGTTTTAACTGGCCATTAATTTGAACACACATTGCATTTTTAAATACATAATATTATATATATACACTAAATTATGAACACTCTCATAATAAAAACACACATTATTATCAGTAAATCATTGCACAGAGTCATTACCTAGTAGGTTATTTCGAATATAAAAACTATTTAAATTACACAACAATTTTAACAAATAAAACAAACAAATTGTAACAGAGTAGGCACTTGTTAGCATACACAACCAAGTCACAACCGGGGGGCAACAGACTGTTGACAGGTGAAACTAAAGCTGTGACAGTACAGTTTAAACCTCAGAGAAACAAAGCCAAGCATGGAAATAACAGTAATATTTTAGGATGTTGCATTCCTACAAAGTAATACTTGTGTTGGGCAGAATGTACATTTAAAAAGAAATTATAGTGAAAACAAAATACCCTATGTTATCAACTTACCAATAATCACATTGCGTGTAACTCGCAAGCCAGAATCCTACTTGCCTGGGCAAGGCTGAGGCCGGAGACTCATCGCCACAGGCCATTTTTTTTTTACCATTTGGGATTTTTGAACATCTAAAACACATTTAAATGCATTTAGATCGGCCTTCTTGCTGAAGGATTCGCTGTAATTCAGACCGATTTTGTTTTATCGGATTATTTTTTCTGTTCTGAAGCAACAAGTTGACTCGCTATCTATCAAAAGTCACTCGTAACTTGCGAGCGTTGCTCGGTTATACTTCACAATGTGTAACAGTCTACACCGGTAAAAGAAGCTTAATTACTTTTTCTTTATATTGCTTGCACTGAACTTTAATTTGGACCAATATCTAGGCCGACAGTATAATGGATTAATATTTATAAAAAGCAAGGCAATCACAAGCACCTACCAAGTATAATACATACACTCGTAGTAAATATGTACTACAAAGTAGCTTTAAAATATAAGCACAAGAAATAGCTGGTCTGAGTAAACTAAAGAAATACTGTGTATCAAGTGCTGCAACTGCAATGAGATATTGACGAGTAGAAAAGTAAAGCACATTTTACACAAAATCATTCCAAAAAAAGTAACGTTTACTAACGCACATGATTTGTTTATAGAATGGTACTGGTGTTGTTGTGAACCTAATTTGAAAAGCTAGGCCTACTTTGTTATGTACAGAAATATTATCACCAATTATTGATCAAGTATCATTTTATAACTGCCCAACACTACCTTCTATAGTCATTATCAAAAACATAACTGAAGAATGAAAAATAATACATTTCATAGCACAAGTTCATGAAGTATACACATTTTGCACCACTAATTACACAGTGTAAAATAAGTAAAAACTAAAAACTAGTAAAATACACAAATACATTGATACTCTAGAAACTAGAGAGAGCACAATGAAGGAAATAGATAACATTTTGATATAATTTTCTCAAAGTCTAGTTAAGAGTCAAACCAATTTTAAAGAATACACATGGTAGTATCACAGTTGAACATAAATTTTGTTTTCACATAATATGCCTATAGATAGAGATACGTTTTTCTTTTTAGCATTTTAGGTTTTTGATGCTACAAATGCTAATTTTGACACTCAAATACTAATTTAATAAAAATTTTGTTTTTAATACCCAACTAGTTTAGCAATATATTCAAGCGTTTTATGTGACTAAGTATATTGAATTGAAATGTTCCTATAATTTATCATTTACCATAACAAGTGCCAAAAAATCCCACGTTTAGGGTTTTAATGGGAATAAAAAATAGATGTACAAAATGCTTAATTTGACAAATTAATGCTAAATATTTTTAATTTAAATGCTCATAAACGCATCTCTAAGTATAAAGAATGATTAATATTGTAAGCAACAGGGCTGCTGCTTTATCACTTCTTAAAGAATAGTCTCTCACCAGTATCCATGGTATGGAAAACATGGCAAGCATGGATGAGCTCGGACAAATTAAAAAAAAAATCACTTTGATTGCCAAATGGTGCGAATTTCCACATACACGCTGGACCACTTTTTGACCTCCGATTTTCACTAAAATATTTTGAAACTTTCGAAGGTTGTTTACAGAGGATATAATATGCATGTAGCGATAGGAGAACATCAATTCAACATCTCGTACTCAGGCTTCGGAAATTATTATACAAACAACTCTCCATTTATGGTCAGTTACTAAAAAAGGTAAACAAATTTTATTATGTTATGTCTTGATTGGGACAAACACACGTAACATGACATATTAGTGAAAACCACAACCACTTATAAACATCAGTAGAGCTTCAAAACACTCCAGAATCAACCTTTGCATTCTGTATAAAAACTACAAACCAAGCTCCATCCAACACTCTTAATAGGGGACGCTGAGCTTGGCCAACTCAAAAGCGCTCATTCAGGTGTTGATGATTTCTGCTCAACGGTTGGTAATATCAATACCAAATTTTGCATCAATGTTAATAAAATGCTTTTATAGTATCGATATCCGCAATTGGTTGCAAAAATTAAGCCTTACAGATCCATTGCGAGACATAAGTCCAAAACGTGAAAAAATATGGGAAATCCAAAACATGGATTCCAATTATGGAAATTCCTACCAAACCGTTTATGCGTTTACATTGATTTTTAAACATTGATATCCAGTATGCAAATTCAAGTTATAAAAATCTGTACACTTGGAATAAATTCCCGAAGTTGACCAAAATGGAGTAAAATTCGTTGATTTCACAAATTTTAAATTCAAAATCTATATTAATTTAGGAATATGCGTACTGGATAGCATAGATTTATTCTTTATTAACATTAGTGCAAAATTTGATAATGGTGTTATAAACCGTTTACCCGAAAAAACCAGAAAGCTGAGCGCCTAAACTCGTCTCCGCGACTCCTTTAATACAGCAAGATAGACCAAACATTCCTTAATAAAACAAAACAAGAACTCAAGTCAACCAACATCGTACTGATGGCTGCAGTTTTCTACTCTTGTGCAGTCATAGGCAGTAATTCAACACCTACAGCATAGCATTACATAGCATATCAGGTAGTTAATGAAGGTCACATAATTATGCCATGTTACATGCATACTGCAATGGATAATTTAAGATCCAGGCAACACAATTGAGAAGAATGAAAATAAATTGTCCAACAGCAACCTATCACCACACAAACGTCAATAAATTCAATGTCACGATATGAAGCATGCACAATCTTCCATTATATGGGATGTAGGGAATAGAAAGATGCTAATTTATAAACACAATAATTGCAATCAGGACAAAGTTCACAATTTCATATTATTGTAACTTTTATTGAGGTTTAAAGTAGGGGTGCACACGATAATCAATATGATCGAGGTTTAAAGTAGGGATGCACACGATAATCATTATGATTGAGGTTTAAAGTAGGGGTGCACATGATAACCAATATAATTGAGGTTTAAAGTAGGGATGCACACGATAATCAATATGATCGTTCAATAATAAATTAACATTTCAATAATTGCAAATGAAAATTAATTATGGAATTGCATGTTTTCTTTTAAAAAAATCCCAAACGCTTCATATTATAAAAGTTCAGCACATCATGCGGGCCTCCATGCTGGCAATAGTGTATTCGAGTATTGTGTGAAACTGAATGGTAAATATAAGGTAACTCTGTTGTTGGTGGCAATAAATAAATAAATTAATATTTTGACTTTTAGTGATAAAAGATGCTAAAATATTTCACACTACTGGTCACCGACACAATTTGATGTTGTTTTTTAGACATCCAATCTTCATCACACCTGTCTGCTGGAAAAAAATTGCCTCTTTTTACAGACATTATCGATCAATAATGCAGTCACCATTTCGATTATCGATAGGCCTAATATAATTTATATTTTATCGGTGTGCATCCCTAGTTTAAAGTATGACATTTTTGCTGTCCCAACAAACTGATTTTATACAACCTCTTACCGGGTACGTCACCAGCCAGTAGATTGAGGAATAATTGGTCACGGACGCCTAAATAAACTTTGAACTTCCTTTGTCAGCGATAGTCTTTTGTTCATTAAACAATGGTTTTTTTTTGTTGTTGAATGAACTGCACCTAGTAATACTGGTACCTACATCAAATCAATGTTTTCACAGATTTTCAGTACAAATATAACAAGTAGCGTTGAAATGTATTTAATGTTTACTTATCCACAAACATTATGCAAACCAAAACAAACTTGACTGTAAAATATGGTTCTACATCGGAGATAATTGGCAAAGCGAGTCATTCTATCAATCATTACCTAATTGGTTGTTTGGCATAATTGGCTAGGCTTTTCTTCATTTGAAAATGTGACAAATATTAACTTTCAAGTCATAAAAATCAAATCAGTTTGTTGGATGAGCGTAGCGAAGATTCCATTTCACTACACTGGAGAAAAAAATCCGGAATGTTTTTTTTTTTCTTTCTGTATTTTTGTCTGTCTGTTAACACGATTCCGGCTAAACCGATACTCCGATTGCGATGAAATTTTATGGAGGCCTTCGAAATCTCAGAACTAAGAACTGCCACGTTTTTGAGCGCAATCGAAAAATTATTTCTCATGAAAATCACAATTTTACGATTTTTTTCGATTTTTTAAAAATTTCTTCGACTTATAACACCTACAAGCTTTATCTGATTGTAATGATTTTTTCACAGAACCTTAATTTTTTTATGAATTGATCTATTCGTGTTAAACTTGAGCGTAATCGAAAAATTATTTCTCAAGAAAATCGCAATTTTACGAATTTTTTAATTTCTTCGGCTTATAACACCTACATGCTTTATCCGATTATAATGATTTTTTCACAGAACCTTAATTTTATGAATTCATATATTCGTGTTAAATTTGTGCGCAATCGAATAATTATTTCTTATGAAAATTTCAATATTACGATTTTTTCCTTTGTTTAAATTACGATTAATTAAAAAAATTTAAGTAAATTTTTAATTTAATTTAATTTAATTTAAAAAAAATCTTCAACAAAGTAATTATTTTTTCACCGAACAACAGAAAATCCGCATAACACATGGCAGCTCAATGCACCAATTACGCTCATCCAACAACGCGACGGGACTTAAGCGTTTTCCTAGTATTAAAGAAGGTCACCCTAAGCTAGTAGAACAATTTTGTGTGAATATGCAAATTTCCTATTGTTGGGTAAGTCTTTGACTTACACTTAATTGCTCTGCTCATAACTACGTCAATCCTGAGTATACCTATTGTCGAAACCGACCACATGGCTTATTTGAAACAAATTCGTAATTAAAAAACCAACAACAAAATGTTGTGTATTTAATACACAGATACAACTTACAATAACATACAACACCCTTATAACTTGATAGTAAACTAACTATGAACTAACTATAACACCAAAACAATTCACATTTCAATAACACAATTCCATTATCCCATTAGGACCATTACAATGTCAAAGTCAGTTTTAAAATAATCTATCTACAACATTCAAACCAATGCAATGAATGCTGCATAAATTTTCAAATGTTGGCCCTACCAATCAAGTAACAACGAATCATATTTTTGCTACTAATGTGGAATGATGAGGGATGTGTACCATCCAGTGGCGTAACTATGGTCTCTCAGGCCCTGGTGCAAGCTGCAAACCGGGCCCCTTCCACCAATTTCGAAGCATGCATATAATTATATGTGAATTGTGTATGACACCATTAATTGAAGTTTTTCTACGGTCTTTTTCCTCAGCAAACACATCTATGATGTTGTTGACGTTCAGTGATCTGGCGCCCTGGTTTTCTATTGATAAAATTGCCAAACCGGAAAGTCGTTCTTGTGTCATCGTACCTCGTAAATACGTTTAAATTAATTTTAGTTTTGAAAACGAGCCACTTGCCACAGTGACTGGTAGCGTAAGAAATAACATGAAGGCTGTACAGATGTCTGGGAAACTTGGAGATAGAGCACTGTTTTCAATCATTAATAATGTAGCAAGTTCCATTATTGTAGTTTTTTGTGCTATTTTTGCTCTTAAGTTAAAACGGAATGCAAGTAACTGTCCGGAAAATTTTTGGGAAATGTCACATTTGTATTTTTGAACGAGTATCGAAGCAGCTGAATAGAGCTCTTCATCGTTCAATGAAATTAGTGATTTAGGAAGAATTGCTTTAAAGTTATTAACGACATCGTTCATTCCTGAAAATTTGTTCTTTAATTAATTGGCACGCTATTATATGTCAAGGGCCGCATATACAAGATTGAGTTTGAAAATATGTTTTCAGTTCAGGTAGCCGTTTAATAAGTTCGTCACTTTCTTTTCGCCTCTTTCTTTTCTTAGCGCCACTTTCGTGTTTGTGTAGGGGTTTCTAAATCGGTTAATTACAATTGACAGAATAAGTTTTAACACTAACTAGCACACTTTAGACAACTTCCGAGTAGTCGGTTGTTTCAAATAGTACATAAATGACCAAAAATAATTTTCCTCCACTCAACTTTCACCCGCACACACACCCGCACACCCATCCTTATACATACTGAGATGAGACAGGGAACTGAATGTGGGAACCCAAGTACAAAATACGGGGCTCAGACCTACTCTTGCTAATGCTGTCGCCATGGCCAGACTTTAATACAATATCTTGACCAGCATAATATCTTTATTGTTGTTTCTTGTTTTCGATTAGGTATCTTCGCATGTCAAGACAGGAGGAGAAAAAGACTAATGTCGACCTAAAGGTTTAAACTTTTGTCCTTTCTCGGGAACCACATAATCCTCTCATTCATGTCAATGTACTGCAGGGAACACACACCCAGGCAGGCAACTTCAATATGGCATGATAATGCCGAATTTGAACTCATAGCGCGCTGTTTAAAACAAGGTAGACGCCCGGGCCCGGGGCCCGGGCCCTAGTGCACTGCACACCCTGCACACCCGGTAGTTACGCCACTGGTACCATCACAACAAAGATATTTTAATCATTGTTAAGAAGATGAGGTGAGATATTATCTATCTACTGAATATCCTACTGTGCAGGTGGATACGGACAACACTATTGGGCTACAGTGAGACTCAAACTTTGGACAAAAGTCGGGTTCTACGACTCCCCAGAAATGAAAACCAACTGGTTACAAGGTTTTATTCCCATCATGAATTGGAAAATTATATACTGAAAAAAATGAACACTGTACATGGTTACAGAAAGTCTTACCTTACATAAGACAAGACCTTGTGTCGTAATATTCGCAATAAAATAAAAATCATGTTACTTTTTAATTTTTATCACATTCATCCGCTTCCCTCACTTCTTGAAGGTAAGGTGTTGGATCCTATCCCAACACGCAAAACTCCAGTCGACTGGCACTATCAACATAGCCTAGGGATAATATTATTTAAGCTATCTGGTTGCGAACAAATTCCGTTTAAATTCAGATTTATTTTTACCGATTGGTGGGAGGAATTTTGCTCAAGAGTATTATGTGGCCAATCAATGGATATATATATGGTGATGTGACAACCTATCTGAAAATGTTTGCAAAATCAGAGTAGCCGTTTGTCTGGTAAAGAGCACAGACATGCAGACAAACACAATGTATCATGTAACGGGACTTTTAACGAGTTTTTTTGTTGTTTGTATTTTACAAGATTGCGGAAGGTCTAAGTTTATAGATTTTAAAAGTTCACAAAAATTCCATAAAGATTGGAGTAGCCGTTAATAAGGTAGAAATCGGAAATAATGAACCTAACCTAATCTTATTTCTCGATTTGGATAGTCGGGAAACACTCCCATAGGTGGAATTGTTAATATTTAATACAATTCAGAAATTACAAAATCCACCCGATGCTTTATTGTTCCATCCATTCAGTTCTACAATGTAACTACAGTCCAGAAGTTAAATAGTTACCGTCTCGGTGGTCTAGTTGTCTAAGGCGTCCACCCGGAAAGTGGGAGACTCGAGTTCGAACCCCGATCGGGATGGATTTTTAAATTTCTGAATTGTATTAAATATTAACTAATCTTATTAAATAGACAGATATAAAGTGTTTGAGAAGAGGGCGGGATCGGTGGGACAGAAACGCGATAAAGATGGTCGCCAACAGTAGCCTCATTTGTGGTGCGTCTGCCACCTTTTCTTTTCTTTACTTACTTTGCTCATCCTAACAAGAAGGAACTATAAGACAAATTTTGAAATTCGGTAACCCTCACAAAAAAGAGGTGTTTAATTCCGCCAAAGCTAGAGAATCTTAACTTAATGTTTGAAAATTTTTGTTAGGAGTGGTACTTAATACTATTTTGTATTTTATGTTAGATCAATTCCAAGGTTGAATGATAGTGGCCAGACTAGTTACAGATCCATAATAATAATAAATCACATAATGTAATAGTACTAATAAATCATTTCATTTGTCTCAAGAGTCAAGACAACATACAAGGAAAACAAGACAGGATTATAGAATAGGGAATATTCCACTTCCGCCAAATACTGTACGAATAGATTTTTTAGAAGAAGTATTTCGTCCCGATTACAAATATGTACTTTGTTTTTCCGTGAAATAATAATCCAGTGATTTATAGCCGTTTTAAAAGCAGCAGTTTTTTAAAGCGGCAAAAACGACTGTGACGTCAGAACTGTGTTGATCCAACGCCGTCTGGATAAACATACATCCAGACCAAAGATGTTGGAATAGTATTATAGTAGGATGGAGATATACATCAAGACGGCGGTGTTTTAAACGAAGCAGCGCCTTGACATTGCAATCAAAAAACAAAACTGAAACAGTCCTGGGTCTAGGCCTAGACGTAGAAAATTATTTATAATACAACAGTCTAGGCCAATCGTTCCTGTAGGATATAGGCATTGGTATGTGAATACTAAAATTACTCACTTGACAAGCCCTAGGCTTAACCCATTGAGCCACCAGTTGATTTTGCTTATTTTGCCCGTACGGATCCAGTTAAATCCGTATTACGGGGGATGGCACCCGGCCGCACCCTGCCTACGGGCCGAAATCGGATAAATGCACAAAATTGAAGGCCTAGGCCTATTGTTTTTAGTTCATATGCTTTGCTTTTCTAGGTTATATTCCCGCCAGCCCTAGGCCTAGCCCTACTTGTGGCATCGTCTTATTTTATCTTGGCTAGAAGTACTCTAGTCTTCATCCACATCATTATTATCGCTTGCATCATTTGCAAGCTAATCAACAACACTTCCTGAATCTCACAATATATCACGCTCATTGGAAATTCAGCACAATCGCCTTCAGATTCGCCATCTCATAACATTCAGGAGCTTTACGTCAGTTTTACGAAGTAATCAACAGCTGAGAAGCCTATTTCTGTTACGGCGCACCGCCTTGATAATTTGTAGGCCTTCATATTATTTGTAGTCGTCTGTGAAATGGCCGTGTTCGAGAATTTATCGGGGAAAAAAGTCGACCACGTCGGTAAAAGAGTCAGCCTCCATATAGTGCTGCTATCTGTGTGAGATTTACTGAACTACGCCAGTTTGGCGCGAATTGAAAGACGAACTGAACGGACACGGAACTGTTCCGTATGTAAATTTTTGGGCCATACTTGTGGAATACGGAACGGTTCCGTAAGTCAGCGCCAATGGGTTAACTTGCCAACCCTAGGCCTCCACGTTCATGTTCTGACACACATCCCGCACAAAAACCTTACTTTGATGACTAATTAAAGCCTATTGTAGATAAAGAATACCATGATAGTCCTAGGCTATGCAAAAATTCAAGACAAAATGCTCGTTATTCTTTATCACAATGATCTCGCGAAATCTCCTGTCACACACGAAAAAAGAAAAACAAAAGACGGTGAAAATGTACATCCCTGTGGAGTTGTTTGTGTTGAGCGGATGGGCGAGCACCGCCGTCTGTATGTAAATAGTATGTACAAATATACGTACATTTAGTTTCCAATTGGCCTTGACTCAACACAGTTATGACGTAGTACTGTCCAAAGATGGCGCATGCTCGTTTTTGGCGCGCGCGGGGCATGTAGCGTTAGCGATAGCATGCTACTTTTTAAAAGTAGCGACCCCAACACTGCCATTTCCACAACCAAACTAGTCTACAGGAAGTGTGCATCCACATAGCAGTCCTACCGGTACACAAACATCCGTTATCAAATGTACAAAACAGTAACACAATATGGTACTAAGATGCAAGTTAAGAGTATTATAATTTATATATATATCTACTATAATATTAACATCTCCAAAATATTAAAACCTGTATAAAAATCCTCCGTAATATAAGAAATTATATAGTACATAATGGCATAATATCTAAAAAAGGTACCATTAGTAGTAAAGGGGGCTTTATAATAAATATTTAAAAACTTAATTTTCACTATCATAATAGTGTCTTATTAGCAAGTATAACTACCCAGTATTTTTTTATACAATCGATTGATTTTCTAGCATCTTACTCCTAGGTTGATAGAAAGTGGCACACTGGGGGGTGGGGACGTCTAAAAACGTCACGCTGCCATGTTTAGGGAGCCGCATAATATGATGTCAATAGACGGACATAGGTTCTTAGAGGCTCTACAATGGGTTGTCGTCTATTGCTGTCATGCCAAATATCAGAATACTCGACTATCCTAAGTAGAAAAAATGTGCCATCTAGGAACAAAAATGTGTACTTCTAAGTGTTTGAGTAAGCAATGTAAGCGTTAGTATGCGCACAAGTTCTGCTCACATCAGCTGTTGGTTAGTGTTGTTCTAAAAATTTACGGTGGTCAATAGACTATGATATTTCGGTGACAATATACAAAAGTGAAAATGTGTTGCATTCTCCGCTTTCTCACGAAGAGAATCAGCAACCTCTGGTAATATTACGACGTCAATTACAGATTCAGTGAAAGATACTGGCCAACAAATTAATTCCCCACCACCAGTGCCACTTAGTGTCAAGAAATTACCCAGTAAACAGCTCGTGGATAGTTTTCATCGACCACTCTCCGTAAAAGAACGAACGAGAACAGCGCTAAATTCATCGATATCTTAAAAAAACATGCTCAACGCTTCGTGTTTATAACTAAAAAATGGTTTATTTGGTCTGGTCCCGACATTTCCATCTCTAGTTTGCATTGTCTATTACATCAGTTTCCATTTATTTTGTACCCTGAATAAGGTATTTAATACAACAATGTGATACTATCTATAGTAATAATAGTGAATCTTGTGTAGGAGAGCGGGGTACAGTGGCGGATGGGGTACAGTGGTTAATTGGCTTTAAAATCTATGTGAATTCAAATTTGGAACCATTTTTTTCTTCAAAGTTGTTACCAACACACAGTTGTAATAGAACATCAGGTTGAGCTCAAGAACGCTGTGGATTTGATAGAATGACGATGTTGTTTTTTTACATGAAATCGTGTTCGAAAGAGAGTTTGATTTTTTTTTTGAATATAGCCTGTAGTTGTCCTTTGTGATATTTTTATTATCTAGTTTAATGTTTATGTGACATATTGAGCAACTTTCCTTTTTACAGTTTTGATTCAGAACAAACCTTTATGAAGACAAAGGTCTCCATCTGCTTTGGTGAACAGTGGTGAACCAAATACATGATTCAAATATGAGGTTAAATTCATAGCACAATGAACAAATATTGTTCATTGTGTTATGACTTTCTTTACAGATGGTTGAAAACCAGAAAAGAAAGTCAGAAATTGTCCTGACTCCTGACTAATCCCAGTTTACTTTTGTGTGCGATGACAAGGACGTTTCCTACATTGAGCGTGACAACGTTGTCATGAAACTGACCGATCTCATTACAAAAGGACAAAACAAGAGAACCCTCAAACTCCTTTTTGGAAAAGATCAAATGCCATATGATTTGGAGTTAGAATAATTAAGTTGTCTATAACAACCTTAACTGCTGTGCTTATTGTGTCATTCACCACTGTTCCCCACTCTGTTCACCACTGTACCCCGCTATCGGGGTACAGTGGTGGGTTTTACGCAAGTGTGTACTTTATTTTATTTCGGCATTGTTTTCTAAAATAAGTGAAAATGTAAGACTGATATTGTTTCCTCATAGTGAGAGTATGTTATAAAAAAAAAACACTTTTGGAAATATTAAATACTTTACACAAATGCCCACCACTGTATCCCGCTCTCCCTATAGGACTACTGTCAAATTGACAGCAAAAGTAAACCACAGTCTTCTAAAATTGAAGCTGTAGTTTAGATACAGATAGTGATAGGGCAATAGTCGAACTAATCTCCCACCAGAGCGCAGAACAATCGGGAGATGACCAAAGTTGTTTTTATGTTGCAGGGCTTCCACTGCAAGTCTTACCTAAATATAGTTGCATTAGTCTCCTAAAATCTTCAAAATAGTCTCCAAATCGTCGCCTTGAATCCACAAAAAAGTCGCATTTAGTCCATAAAACAGTTGCAAATAGTAGTCTCTTAAAATAAATCTCGCCTGAAATGTGCTGGAAGTTACAAATTGAAATTTTCATTATTACTATAATGTCTATGTCTAATGGGAAAATAACGCACTGAACTATCTTTTCCTTATACATTGGCTCTTGGTTTATTATAAAGTCTTAAATAATATAACCATGGAGTTATAAATAGTACTGGCGATAACATTGATAATTAAAAATAGGCCCTAAATATAACAAGGCAAATGAATCTTTTGTACTACTACATTACTTCAAATCATGAATAAGAATAACCTAAACAATTAATTATTTAATAAAGAATAAACAATTGAAAGGAAGTCTAAAATCCGCACTTCAATTCTCCTAAAATAGAAACCAACTCCAAAACGGGAAATGTTGGAATGTTGGCACTTTCATATGAAATAGGCCTGATATATGTTCAATGCACAGAGGTAATGAGAAATGGTGATATAAAAACCCTAATTTCGTTTAAGAAAACCAAATTTCGCGTTTTTCGCAATATCCAAAACAATTCTCAACATCGTTAATAAAAAATAAAAAAAAGAGACCCTAAAGATACGGATAACACCAATTCCAGAAAGTTAGAATCGATCATTGTGAACCAAGTATCTAGTCAGAATCGATTCACAACAAAAAATAAATATTTGTATGCACCATTATTTTGGTGGACTACTTCCGCAAAGTCCATGATACGCGCCGTTATTTTGGTGGTCTATTTTCGTGAAGCCCGTGATTCGGTCTGGACCGGCACCTCCACCATCCCCCTACATTTTGTACACTAAAAGGTTCAATTTCGCGAGTTAATTCGCGTTTAGACCAGTTTGATACAATTTCGTTCGTTATTTCGCGCTATACACGAGAAATTTGCGTTTTTAAAATGTGTTTTTTCCCTCTCTAAATGACGTCATTCGTCGACAATATTACATTTTAGGCAATAAAATGGACATCTAAGAAAATTCGCGAAATTCGATATCACCATTTTTCTCTACCTCTATGCAACAACACTGCTAAAAGTAAAACTAGTCGCATTTTTACTCAATTTGCCGAAAAAAGTCGCAAATAGTCTCCAAAAAGGGACCTTGCTAAAGATAGTTGCAAAATAGTCGCATAGTCGCCTCAGTGGAAGCCCTGATGTTGATAAAATAGGAATTTTTACAACAATTTTGGATGACAGATTTCCCCCCAGAGTGCAGGACGGTCGACGTTTGGTCACCGCCATGTGTAAGTTCCACTGGAACCAAAATGTAAAGAGTCCTGTGGTCAATCCCTGATCATAAGATCCTGGCGGAGAATCGAGGTGAACCAGCTTGGCATTGCCCTATTCACAAAAATGTCCGATCAAAATGTTGCATGTGAGATGCTTTAGCAAATTGGCTTTCCAAACTTTTTCAGGTAGGTTATTGGCTTGCTATTGGCATTGAGATCATTTAAATTTAGCATAGGACTTAGGCCTACAATAGTGATCTAATTCAAATAGGCCTACACAATAATTATTTTGATGAGCAATTTTTAAAAAAATTGTTGTTTCTGAGGGTGCTTGTGAATAAAAATTAATCATGATGAATGGTGATTAATTAAACAACTCCAGAGAAAGCCTCATTGTATTAAGTAGTAGTAGTAGTAGTAGTAGTAGTAGTAGTAGTAGTATAGTAGTAGTAGTAGTAGTAGTAGTAGTAGTAGTAGTAGTAGTAGTAGTAGTAGTAGTAGTGGTGGTGGTGGTGGTGGTGGTGGTGGTGGTAGTAGTAGTAGTAGTAGTAGTAGTAGTAGTAGTAGTAGTTAAGCGAGCGTTTCCATTTGACTCTGCCGGAAAAAATAGTCACTGTTTTTTTTTTTTTTTTGTTTGTTTGTATGTCTCGCCATAATGTTCGAACGGAGGCTCGGATCGAGTTGAAATTTTGACCATCCGCAAGCTTTGTTCCCGATTGAATGCCATTAGTTTTGTGGCAAAATCGTTCAAAAAGTTAAAAAGTTACATTAAAGTTAATCGAAAGTTTTTTTTTCAAACTAAACGGCGACAAAATCTGAGGTGGCCAAATCATTTAGAATGTCCGTCCGGTCACGAATATGTTAATTTTATTTTGATCCGATAAGTAGTGTAGCTGGAAATTACATTATAACAAAAGTAACGTTACCATGGCAACGAAAAGTTGTACGAGGTTCGCACTATGCACTGCCACCTAGAAATAATCAAAATACTATCGAGGAAGCACTTTATTATTTGTTACCAAATAGTTCAAATAGTTTTCCCAAAGAAATGATGTCAAGGTCCTCTAGATGGTGGTGGATTTTATTCGCAAAGCAAAGGTTTACCCAAATAGGCCTACCTTGCCAATAATAAATAATATTGGAAACATGGCCCCGTGGACAGTGAACGTCGCAAATTTTAAAAAATTGCAATGTGGGTCTAGCTATAGCACGTGCTCGCTTATCAACGCGTCCAACTGAGCGTTTCCTAGTAATAAATAAGTAACAGTAGATTCTGGAAAACTGTGTAATAAAATTCAATAAAAAGCGTCAATAATTTAATAACAATGCGGTCAATATCATAATATGAATTATTATTATTAACCTTTTCTGTGCGGCCGTCGAGTATTCTTGTTCTGAGGTTGTTTCAAAACGCGTGCGCTTGTTGTTACTGATGGGTATAATGGATTGTAAAAAGTTGTTTATAAACTGTGCTGCACTCTGTGAGCAAGCTGTTCAACCTTCTTCTAGTTTTCTAGTTTGACCACAAATGGCTCTGTTTGTCAATATTAGAAGTGCAAATTGATAGAACTAGGAAGCTTCGCAAACGCTTTTTCAGGCGCATTGTTGGATGAGCGTAATTGGTGCATTGAGCTGCCATGTGTTATGCGGATTTTCTGTTGTTCTGTGAAAAATCATTACTAAGTCGATTTTTTTTTAAATTAATTTAAATTAAATGAAAACTTAACTTACATTTTTTAATTATTCGTAATTTTGAAAAAAGAAAAAAATCGTAAAATTGCAATTTTCATAAGAAATAATTATTCGATTGCAAATTTAACACGAATATATTAATTTATAAAATTAAGGTTCTGTGAAAAAATCATTACAATAGGATAAAGCATGTAGGTGTTATAAGTCAAAGAATTGTAAAAAAAAAAAAAAAAAACGTTAAATTTCGATTTTCATAAAAAATAATTTTTCGATTACACTCAAATTTCACACGAATATCTTAATTCATAAAATTAAGGTTCTGAAAAAATCATTACAATCGAATAAAGCAGTAAAATTGCGATTTTCATAAGAAATAATATTTTGATTGTGCTCAAAAACATGGCAGTTGTCTCTAGAAAATTTCATCACAATTGGAGTATCGGTTTAGCCGGAATCGTGTTCACAAACACAAAAATACAAAAAAAGAAAGAAAGAAAAAAAAACATCCTTGATTTTTTTCTCCAGTGTTGTAGAATGGAATCATCGCTTCGCTCGCTACGCTCATCCAGCAACAAGTGGAGATAATAATGGCGTCTGGAAATGGTCAGGGTGATGAAATTACAGTTATTAGGCAAAATGGGTTGCAATGAAGAGGTTTATATCTATGTTCGTACTTGTTCAGCCATCTTAGTGTTTTGAGTGAAGGTTGAAACAATAGAGAAGTAGAGGAAGGTGCCAGTAGGCCTAGGTGACGAAAACCAGCTCACACATTGTTTACGTAGGCTTAGGCTCAGGACCAAAATAACTGTGCATACAATTAAAGTGTTTTCTTGGGAATCGATTCCAATTTTTTGGAATCGATGTCATCCCTAAACAGAAGCTCAATTATTAGGCACATTTAAATTTATTACTTACAAAATTAGTCTGTTTAGGAGCTACAAATTTTTTCAATCTGCCCCAAAATGTGTCTTTTTGGGTTCAAATATTTAGGAATAGGAATTGGGAGCAAAAGATCAGATGGGCCCCACCCAATGCAAAGCTGGTGTATTCCTTATTGTTCTATCAAGTATTTCTTGTGTAGCCTACTTATTGTTTTGTCAAGTAGGTAGGGATCCCGCACTGTAGCATTAACTAAAAAATAAAGTCATGAGTAACGCCACCACCTTAATTTTCAAGTACAACTTGTATCTTATTATTTCTAAGTCTCATAAGGTATAATAATTGGCAAATTGCTTGTGGTGTGAAGGTTTGGTCTGAAAACCAAATGAGGCTCTATAATTAGTTGATTCTCGATGACAGATTTCCCAAAGTTTTTTTCGTAGTTTACATGCCACTTAAGTAGAGTTGCCGTTCGATATGAATTTTAATATCGATAATCGCGCATGTGCAATCGTACATCGATATTTTTAATGTTAATCGATAATTGATAATAGAATAAAAATTAGGCCTATACTTTCTTGCATACCGTCGCGGACTGTGGACCTTTTACAAGTGCATCCTTTTGTTCCTTCTATTTGCTCAAAACAGGGTTTTTCCATGCTAGCGACGTCTTTCACGAGAGCTTTGATTTGATTGATGATTTGATGGATGATGGACTTAAAAAGTAAAAACATTTGATAATTTAGATCGGTAATCCAAAGAAATCAAACTTCAAAGAGCCAAGACTTCTGAGAACGACCTTCACAAAGACGCTGCAAAAGATGAGGGTAGACAGCATTGTTTACAAGACAATCACGACGGCTGGCCATGCGCAGGAGTGGGTGGGGAAATGATGATGTGTAGTGACGTATTGTCTGTCCTGTGAAATTAATTGCGAGTGGAAAAACAGGTATTGAGCGTAGGGATGACGACGATTAATCGTTTACCGGTTAATTTTTGTAGCCGGTTACGCGGGCAATAACCGATTATTTAAACCACAATCTAATGTGGCTATTGTAGTAATTTATATTTGCCGCCCTCTGTCACCCACCCCGCCGGCCAGGACACCAGTCGCCGCTACTGGTCGCTATGTTGCACTAGAGTGGAGGGGGGTATGGAGTGGCGGCACTGTTTCTCAGCTGGCAACCACGTGACGTCAGCTTGCCTGGCGCCGGCGGAGAGGCTATGCGCATCGCACTCTTGCTCTGCTTGAATGTTTTTATCACTGTCACGTCTAATGACCCTATTTACTAGATATTTATAAAAATTTCTTCATCACGTAGAACACCTAAAACCCTAATCTAGTGGAGTAAGTGGACGCATTCCATGAATGCTGTTCGTAACACTTGCACTCGTTCCTCCCGGAGAAAAAAAATTTCGCAAATTCAGTTGTTTGATTAGGCCTACATTACTTTGTTTTAATTAGTTAATTAGTTAGTTAGTTGGAGTTTTAGGGCAAACAAAGTGCACAACGACCTTCACCAACATTCCTCCGGTGAGTTTCCGTGGACTCATCGAAAGATAAACACACACAACGTTATCTTATCAACCAGTTTCTTTGTCTGCACACTAGGCCTAGAGTTTGCAAGAGCCTAACCCAGCTGTTTGGTTGTGATGACAATGAGCACCGGCGGTAGGCGGAGCAAAGCGAGACGCTAGACCCAGATTCTACTGCGTGCTCCCAGTAGTTGGCCCGCTAGAGCGCTCGCCCTCGTAATTCATGATTTAAAGCGCTTTTTTTAAACTAAGCGATTAAAAACCGGTTTTTGCAATCGGTTAAACGGTTAACTAAAACCTTAATCGTTGTCATCCCTAATTGAGCGGCTACAATTTCCATTAAATCCACAATTCAGGAGGCAAATTTTGTTAAAAAATGTTTGATAATAGTTTATAATTACTTAGTCATGATTGACAAGGTTTGTTTGTTGAAATGATATTTTCATTAAAACTAGGGCTGAGCAAAAAAATCAATATTTGAATACGATATCGATAAGTGGAAATATTTTCAATATCGATATTTGATTTCATATCAAAATATCAAAATTTACAAAAAAAATGCTAAATTTCGTAATTTTGGTGGAGGTGCCGGGTCACAAAATGCGGTTGTCAGATCGTAAAAATCATTAAATAGGTTTATGGTGATACTTGATCTACTTTATTTAGCCACAAATTATGAAAAATAGACCCACTATTTTAATAATTTTTTTATTTAAAAAAAAAAATTAAAAAATAGGCCTATTTTTATTTTTTTTACAAACAAATACATTTCGGTAGGTACATCAATATTATATCAACATTTTTCGTGTGATATCGATAATTGAATGATATGTCATAGCACAGCACTAATTAAAACGACTTTTTGTTATAATGACTCTTGTTTAACATTACAAACATAGGAAATCGTGCGGGACCACCAAAACTTTTCGGTACAACGATAATTTCGTAGTAGGCTAATAACATTTGTTGTATTCTAATGACTTTTGACTGTATTATTAATTGTTGATATTAGGTATGTTAGTTCGTTATGATAGGTACTTAGATAGGTAGCCTACCTATACATGTAATACTAGTGTTGGTTTATTCTCATAATTCGTTGTGTAGAGGCTGGCAGACACCTTGTGCTTGGAGCATTCGGCCCTTTTCTGCCAACCTTCCTACTAATTGTGGGTCAATAAATAATAAAAAATAAAAAATACTAGAGTAATAATAATAATAATAATAATAATAATAATAATAATAATAATAATAATAATAATAATAATTGTTTGTAAGTTTGTATGAAATACATCCAATAAAATAATTGTAATAATAATAATACAGTAAGACCTCGTTCATCCGAGCTCCGATTAACCGAGATTCCGTGTTATCCGAGCTGGTTTCAAGCGCCATTTCCTTTTTTTAATTAGGCCAAAATATTATGTTCTTTACAGCTGAATGTCATGCAGTATGCTGTTTACTATAATGATGTGTGGTCGTAAGAATTGCACAGCGCGTAAGTTGTAAGGGGGGTTTGGGGCGGGGGTCGAGGGTAGGGTGCCAGAGAAAGTTGAGCCACTGTCTTTGTGAGTGCTTTCCGCCGCGACCTTGCTAGAAGACGGCGGACGAGAGAGAGAGAGAGAGAGATTATCGTCTTTATTGATGGCGGGATTAAGGCCTGTTAAGCCTGTTAAGAGAGAGAGAGAGAAGAGAGGGAGGGAGGGAGAGAGAGAGACAAAATATGGCCTTGAAGACGACATGATAGAGGCTGGCTATGATTATGAAGAAATAAACATTGCATCGGGACATCCAGTCAATGACAGACGCGGAGATAACGGTCACCCTCCTCCCAAGCCATGAACTATGTACGCGGAGATAACGGTCACCCTCCTCCCCTCCTCCCAAGCCATGAACTATGTATCACCTTATCACCTCACTCGGCAGTCAATTGGCTTCGAAGCCAATTAACTCTCCCAGAGTTGTTTTGTTTACGTTACGAGATAAGATAATGAGTCCACTCATTCATTCTATCAGCAAAGCAGTCCTTTATGTTATGAGATATAAGACAACAAGACCACACATTCATTCTACCAACAAAGCAGTCAGCAGCCGATGTCATCACTAAGAGGCTGTTTATATGTTCTTTTAATGGTATTTCACAATTTATACACTTGAGATATCACTTTCATATAGGTACTATAGGGTCCTGCTGGGAGGAGTTAAACAAGAAAGTCCTTATCATCCAAATTTTTCGTTAACCGAGCATAGCTCGGTCTCATCCACCTCGGATAATTGAGGTCTTACTGTACCGGTAATAATAATAATAATAATAATAATAATAATAATAATAATAATAATAATAATAACTTGTCAATGCGTAGCAATGAGGCCATTACTCTGGCTAAGCTAACAATATCATTGGAAATATCATTGGAAATTCTAGCGTGTTAACAACAGAGGAGACCTACAGTAAAAATAGTGCATTTATGTTTGATTTAAGTAGGTATTAAAATAAATAATACTAATGGCCTGCACACATAGGTGTATCAAGACAATGTAATATATGTAAAGAAAAAAGTGAGCTTAGATAGATTTAAGTAAACAACAATATATCAAGAGATCTAATATTTGACCAAAATCCAGCCAACAATCAACTCCTAACCTAGGTACGTAAGTTTCGTTATAAAAGCCGATCCCAATTGAAATCATCTCCATCGTCTGACAGATCTTCAGAACCTTCGCTTTTAATATAAGTATTTCCCTGATCAACAGAATCATTGTTGTAACTTGTGGCATAACTACAGTCCGACGGGCCGCTGTCATTTTGTTGTGCATCACTTTTCAAACGTTGTTGATAAACACAATCTTGGCCACCCCTCAAGCTTTTGAATTCATACGTGGGATTTTCGCAAGGATTGCTACTACACGAGTTTGAAAACGCACAGTTAGAATTTGTACTCAACTGGCCAGACTCACT
This sequence comes from Sweltsa coloradensis, assembly GCA_024449915.1. Taxonomy (NCBI): domain Eukaryota; kingdom Metazoa; phylum Arthropoda; class Insecta; order Plecoptera; family Chloroperlidae; genus Sweltsa; species Sweltsa coloradensis. The sequence continues at coordinate 62,539 of JAMZAV010001289.1, read as the reverse complement.
GTAACGAGTATCGTTGTAAACTGCGCTTGAGACCGAGGGAGGGCTCACATAATGTCCGTCATAACTGCAGTTTGTGCTAATACAATCTTGCAACTTATTTTTAAATGGGTTGTTATTTACATGATATTCAGAATAAGGGGACATAGAACTTTGGGGTATATTACAAGACGAACGAGAACTCCCATAGCCATTAACGTCATGGTAAGGACTGTGGTTCGAGTAACTTGGGCTATTTTGAGAAGGATTATGGTATGAATTCTCTTTGGAACCCACTACATAATTTGTGTCGTAGTGCACTAGCTTGTGTGGAGTCTCGCAGTTGGTCTGGTACGAAGGACTATTTTGCGAAGAATTGACATGCTTGTATGGAGATTTGTGCAACTCCTCTCTGGATGAATGGAAAACATGATTGTCCTTGGATTCGTGGAGACGAAAGTACCCGTCTGGAGTAGTTTGCGGACTAGCTACCTCGTTGGGGAGCCGTTCCGTTTCGAGGTTTATGCCGTAATGAGATAGAAGACCGTTTAGAACGGCGGAAAACTCTGTTGTGTCACTCACTTCGAGGTTTTGTGAGAGATCATGAGTGGAAGGCGGGCCTGGACCTGTTGGTTCGGAAGTGTTGTACGGCGATGAGAACATGGCAACCTTGGGGCGGGAAGCGGAGTAGGCGCAAGTGTTGTAGTCGCTGCTATTACTACTGCACTCCGGACTGTACGGAGATGTCTGTAACAAAGTGACCAGTTCACAAGTTAGGATTGTACATCAAGATAACATTTCAAATAGGCATATACACGTAGTAAAATACTGATTTTATCTGGCCTGTCAGAAATAAAATTGAAATTTGATGTTTTGCCTGGGACCATAACATTAACCGCAATAATCAGATGGCACTGCACAATGATAATCTACCTACCCTATAAAGCGCTGCTTTTAATAGTTTCACAGTCAAAAGCTACTTTAACCCCCTTGCATCCGGCAGCTCAGCCCCTTAAAAGCTCTAGAAATCCTGCAGGTATTGGACAAAAAATTTAATTAAGAGTTCTGCCACTTAAATCGATAAAGCTCAGGTTGTAGACAACTTACAAGAAAGTTGTAGGAAGAAATTAAATTAATCACAACAAACTCATCTATAAAAACATTGGTTTTAATTTTTAAACTTTAAAATAGTAGGCTAGTTCTTTAGAATGTAGTAGGACTATAGAGCCAAGGAAAGATAAAAATTTAGGACTAGGCCTATTGGGATGGTATTGGTAGGGTTACAGTTAAGTTAAATTTAATCTAGAATATCAACTAGGCCTAGGCCTATAATACTAGGGTGTGTAATTTTTTTAAATTTTTATTAACCCATTGGAGTACTATTTTCCTACAAAAAACTACCCTAGAAATTCCATTTTATTTGCACATTTTTTTCTGTAGCTTAGTGTCCCAGGTAAAACGTAATTATAAAGCCATTTGAAGAGCAAATCCAAATTTTTTTGTTGTGCAAAATAAATAACACTTTATTGAAGCAGTATCAACAATGTATGTATGTATGTATGTATGTATGTATGTATGTATGTATGTATGTATGTATGTATGTATGTATTTATGTATGTATGTAGGCCTAAGTCACATAAAAAAGTGGTTCAGTCTGTTCACAATCAAAGGTTTTAAATAAGGGGAGTAAAATTTAGGTTCCCCAAAATAGTAATATGAATTTAATTTTTTTCTTTCAAATAATTGTTATAGCAATTACTGTTTACTTTAGTATGACACACTTTCGAGGTGGCAGTTCTCTCGACACATCCACACTCGATCAGAATGAGAAGGCGGCCCGTGCCATGTTGCCAAGCCAAATACCAGGTTGGCCAAACTCTCAGAAGAAGTTTCTAACTATTACATATCGTATTTTTATTGTTTATAATTAGTACTTGAAAGCTTATTATATTGAATGTTTAATGTTTAACAAACATAGCACTATTTCGTCCATAGGCCCATTAGCCTAATTTAGTGATTGACGTGTTATTTTGATGGGACGTTTCGATTTCCGAGGTTGGCAAATACTTAACTAGTCAGTTAGCAACTGTACTCATAATAGATGCAAATATATATGTTTTCCTAAAATGTAACAATTAAAAATAAATTAATACTTACCGTAGTAAAATAAAGTACAGTTTGTAAGATTACCTGATATAAAAAATAGGCCTAGGTACTAAGTATGCCCTATTTTATAAACTGTTACTGAATAATAATATTATACTCTTGAGTCCGCTGGTACACTCGCTCGAGCCACTTTAAGGAAAACTTTGCTTAAATCAGTTAGAACTCTTGTGTTTGTTGCTCAAAAGGAATAAAAAGTGTAGTTGATTTAAATCAATGATTGTTATTAAATAGGTAAATCAATTGATTTAGAAATTAAATAAAAAACACCCCGTATAATACCATTTTATTGATAAACAAGCGTCTTCTAGGAAATGCCTAGGGCCTAGAATAAGGCAATACATAATTGGTAAGGGTATTTAAAGTAAAGGTATTTTGATTCTAGTGTGAAAAGTGCCTATTGGCTAGTTATATTGGAGAAGGGTTGACAGGTTGGGAAAGCAAAGAGAACATAAATCCCAGCCTTAAGGGCTGCAGTTGTCATCAGCAGGTGAAAAGTTTTGTCGCTCCCAGTCCCAGCCCTTCAGGCTGGGATTTATGTTCTCTTTGTTTTCCCAACCTGTCAACCCTTCTCCAATATAAAGGTATTTTTAGCTATAATAACGTCTTCTTTTCATATGCCCCCAATTGGCCTACTCGGCCATCATGTGTTGTCGTGTTATCCAATAGAGACAGGATTCCCTTTGTACATGTGTCATGCCATCTGTCATCGCGTCAAGTTCAGACTTAGTCCTTTCACAACTGAAAAGATTTCGTCGATTTTGTTCTGCCTTAGGCCTAACGCACAAGCTGCATCTAGGTTTGAATCTGCCATTCCTACTTTGTGTTAATGTTGAACCAACAGGACATGCCCTGTGTCAAGTCTGAACTGTGCAGATGAGACCTTTCTGTTCTTATATCTGGGTGGTTTTGTCTTTCTTGATAGTATACTTTGCCATGGCTTGTCCTTTGCATCCTCCTCCCACTTCCTCTGCACCAAATTCTTAGCAGCAGATGTTAGATGGGACTTAACTGCCTTATAAAACAGTGCCTTCTCAATAATAAAGCGTTTTAAAAAATGCGACAAACTGCGTGATCCTGCGAAATATCTGCATAATTGCAAAATATCAGCGATATAACCACGTAATTGTTAAATATATGCAAAATGTAAGTACAGCAAAATACGCTCGCTTTTCCGCAACGCTTTGTTGCGCCTGCCGACTGTTGCATCAAAGTCACCCGACTCTCGAGCCGGCTGGACTGCACGTGGCTGCTTCTCTCTTCGCCCAGCCCACCGTCCTAGCCACGGCTTGGGCTTGTGTAGATGAGAGAGACAAAGCGCGCTGCGCTGTCCGCTTGCACAACGCCTGCAGGCAGCCTGCCATCATCGTCCAAGAGAGAGAGCGCACTGTTGTTTTTTTCGAATGCTTGAAAAACAAGACGCGAACGGAAATTCTTCGGTGACATACGAGGCAGCCATGATGTTACGTGATCGATTGCAAACAATAAAATCGACCAATCAATATATTTGCGATATATCGATATATCGAGGACGTCGAATCTGTTCGAATGAAGAGGACTTGGCGAAGTATTGCCACTCATTGCAAATGCCTTTGTAGCTCGGGGATACCCCCGCCAAAAAGCCCTAAAAACGCATCCACCGTCCGAGCTTCCCACGCACTCCACCGAGAAAAACCAATCTACCAAGTCACCCAGTGGCCCCCAAGGGTCTAAGGTATTAAGGGGGGGATTGAAAAAGGGGGGCGCACATCCAAAACACGGGCCCCCTCCCAAGTTTTTTGGGTTTAAAACCCTACCTATGTGTATTCCTGCGCCCCCTGAAAACATCACGACTACATTGGAGGCACAGCCCCGAAGGGAAAAGGGGGAACCAACCCAACCACGGGGTTCCCACACCCCGAAAGAACCCTTGAAAAACTTCACCATTCACCCCCCCGCCACTGTACCGCAGGGCCCGTGCCAGTCTCCTTAGGCCCTCCCCAGAGATTTTTTCTTTTTAAAAGGTATTTGCATATGATAATTTTTAATTGTACGAAAGCATTTTTTGGGTTAGGTAAATTTCATATTGCATCAAATTTACGTGATGTCACATATCACAAGTATTAAAAATTCATGGTCACTCTGTTGTGAAGTACAGCTGGAGTCAATTTTTTTGGGTTAAATTTCAGCGATGTTTTTTGGGGTTAGGTAGTAGAGGTAACGGGATTTCCAACCCCCTGAAGTAGCGAGGGCTGGGGGGGGGGTTTGCCCAGCAAGTTGTGTTTTTTTGGGCTCAGGAATGGAAGCCTACCGCACATCCCCCGCTTCACTGGTCTTCGTCTTGGCCTCGCAAGGGCAAGCGGCGGAGGGTGCAAAGCAAACTGTCATAAAAATGCGAGTGGAGGCAATTTCTCGCCTAGAAACGGAAAAAAACTCAGCACACCTAGACCAATAGCGCCCTCTTCAAAGTGCGCGGGTTTGGGGAAACCCAATCACAGGCAAGTGTAAAACCAAGGGAATAGGGGAAATTTGCCAGAAGTGGTGTTTTTTTTCCCAACGAATCGGCCACTACGAACTCACCCCTGAAAGGGCAGTCGACTGAATCTCAGTGCACGTTTTACAAGTGTTTTCGTTAGAATGGGCAATTATCCAAAGGGGGGGGGAATGAATCCCAAGGGGGGGCTTGTACCTCCTGTTAGGTCTGCACCTCATGCTGTAACGGGTCGCCTTGCCCCCTTTTCCCAAATTAAAATTTTTTCGAAATTTAATTTCCATAAATAGCAAATTAATAACATCTAAAAATTTAAACATCATTTTAAATGATAATTTTTTTTCTGATAATGTATTTCTAGTGGGATAATAAGTCTAAGAGCCAGGGTTTGTGCCAAACGGGGGCAAAATTTTTCCGGGGGGGTTAAAAATTTCGTGCCCTTTGGGTCAGAATGGGGCTAGTTGGCGAATTTTTTGGTGGGGGCCTCGGCACCAGCGGAATCGAAGAGAAGGAAGTCGACCCGAGCGGGAGTTATGGATGCCCAATAGCAGGGGTTAGGCCACGACGGTTTGGCAAACTAGCTTGCGAATTGCAACGCTGTGCACCTGTACCGTTAGTTTTGGCGTGTCCCACGGGGGCAAAATCTGGAAGAAAAGATGTAGCTGGGATTGGGACAAACCCGGAGCACGCCGACGTCCCCAATAGGGGTTTGGTATTGCCCAAATCACGGTGCTAGTTGTATTTTTGGCCAGAGGGAACCACCCGACCTAAATTACAGCGGGGGGCCGTTCACTAGTGCTTTTGGGTTGTGTAGCAACGGGTTTTACCTACGTGCGCGTTGCGAATCAGTACGGGGGAAAAATCGCGTAAAATAGCCGAAAGGCATGTTTGGCGAGCCAAAAAGAGGCCTAGGAACACGCAAGTGTATTGGGTTGCTTTTTATATAATTTTTTCGATATTTAGCGGCGTTTGTGGGAGAAAGAAGAAGCCATGCCTGTTACAACCCCCAAGCCCCTCCCATGACGACCACCTACCCTAGGTCCACTCTACCCCATCAGGCCTAATCAAACCCCTATCAAAAATTCATTTCTTTTGCAATAGAAATAGAAATCCCTCAATCCATCTTTTTAATTCGATAATGTTCAAATTTTTCCATCAAAGCCGACCAAATTTAACCCGGGAACCCAGGACCCACACCATTTGTACTATTAGGTCCACACTCCTGTTGAGTTCCCCTTTTGGTTGATTCCTGTGATCAACCCCTATGTCCACCCTATTGAATGACACGTTGGAGCCCCACGCGAGCCGGGCGTGAGGAGGGGGGAAGTGCCGGATAATCCGCTACCGACAGCAGTGCGGGTAAATCCCCCACTTGGGTTTTCGACCCCGACGCCATTTTCCCCCTAAAAATTCAATTTTCCCCCCTTGCAACTACGCCTCGAAACCGTGTGAAATACGCGTCGTCGAACAACAACCGCGGTCAGCATACCAAAGGACAGTGTTGATACAAAATTTTATTTAATCAACCAGGTTTTGTTTTATCATGTATTATTTGAATTTATTCTAAATGGGGGTTTTTTCGGGACCAATGCATTGGAATTTAAAACGAGTCATTGTTTAACCTTGTTCACATGTTTTTCAGACTCATTATACTAGGGAAATTTCCCAATTTTTTACAGTGTACGAATGCATGCCCGAATGTCCTTCACATCCCCTTTAAATTCCCTATTAAAATCTAGGCCCTAGCCCCCCTAAAAAACCCCAGAAAAACCCTAAAATATAGATACTAGGCTAAGCAGGTGCGCCCAGCACCCGGGGCTAGGGAGGGAAGCACCCAGCCTCGCCCCCCCCCTGTGGAAGTCTAGCATCCGGTGAGCTGGTGTACACTGTGGTGCGGGTTGTGCCCTACATGTCCGAGGTGGTTGAGCGCATGTCATTTGCTTTGTAGGTAAATGTTTTTTTGTGTCGGGTATTTCCTTGGTCTTAAAACATTCTTGTATAATGAGTAAACAACTCGTAAAAACCTAGGTTATTACTGGGCGAACCCCAATCTAGATAGAAGGAGAGTTTTTAACGGCAAAGTAAAGACGTGAAATTTGAAAGACTTATTTAAAGTGGTGGCTTAGGGGGTAAACGCCCACAATTGGGCCCAACGGTGGGGCCGTCAGTCACTACGACGCGAGTAGGAGCCGTAAACTAGAATCTACTACTCGGTTAGGATTGTGTGGACGTTGTGATCAGCCCTAGTAGGCGCCGGGACACAATAATAGGAAAAACCCCCGATAAGGTTTTTGACATGTCAAAAAAAAAGGGACACCACGGAGAGGAAGAGAGCAGGATGGCGCGGATCTAGGGGTTTAGCCCGGGAGGCGGAAGCAGCGTTGCCCCCAAAACCGTCAGGCGGAGAGTAGGGGGGACCGTAAGGACCTCGCCGTCCCAGCTATGTGCGAAGAAGGATTTTTCTATGTCGGGAAACTAAAAGTGGCCCCCAGGAAGTCCTGAGGGAAATTCGTTCATCGCCAGTGACGAACAGAATCAGAAAGCTTGTAAACGACGCGGGGTGTCACTAAAGGGGGAACTGGGGGTCGAACAAAAAAGTTTCGAAGAAAAATGATGAATACCCTAGAGAAGGGCCCTGAATAAATTAGAAAGCGGGGCAAAACGATAGGAGGAGCGTTGTGGTTTCCGACCATTTCCCGCGCGAAAAATAAAGGGAAGCACGGGACAAATTCCTAGAGAGATTGTGGGCAATCAGATGCACGCCAAGCCGTACGCGATACAGCCAAAAAAGAACGCGACCTAGGAGGGGAACTAGAAGCCAGGTTTGTCACGAGGGGGACATAGCTCGGGACAACCTGAACGTACAGGGGACAGACTAAAAACAGGTGAAGGCCGTCAAAAACGACCGTAGTCCCCTAAAAAAAAACAGTCAACGCAGTGACCTAACCCTCAAAACGAATGTACGCCGGGAAAGCCAACTGCGGCAACCTAGCAACTGAAAAAAATCCCCCCCCGCCCAAATCGGAACAAAAAAACTAGCTAGTTGGGCAACCTAGGACGGGGCTAAAAAAGTCGGACAGAGACCCGAAATATCGTACAGGCCTCGTGGGGAGTAAATGTCTATCGGTAGGTTAAACCCTCGGCCGATGGGAAATCACCGAAGATGACGGTGACGGAAGAAAGTGGCAGTGGCCCGAGAGTCATGCCGAACCGCAGCACTACGCCCCGAAATGAATAAAGCACTGAAACCCGAGGGCGGGACCGAGGCGGGGGTTCGAACCTGGTCACAAGCCGACGAAAAAAGGGGCGTTCTACGGTATGAGAGTATGTCCCGAGCGGCCTAACGCGGGAAGGATAAACTTCAATGATAAACACGGGCATGCCCCAAGGAACTCGTAAAGCTTTAAAAAACGGTTTCCCGCAAATCTGCAGACCCGTACAGGGAGCCTGTGGGGGTGGCTTTGTCACCAGGGGAGCACCCGAAAAAGCCAAGAGATCTGACAGAGGGGGGGTAGTGGGTTTATCCCGAAATTTTCCCACGTGCTGAAAACAAAAACAAAAGGCTGGTGGGGTAGCCAGGCCCGGGGTAAAAAAAAAACTTGTAAATTTTCCCCCCGCGGACAGACAAGAGAAAAAAAAAATGTTGAAAACCAAAACCCACGAATGCCCCTAGAGTGGGCGGTAAAAAGGGAAATTTGGCCAAAGGTAGTGTGGGGGTAGAGGCCATTCACAGTTAAGAAGGCCTAAGCGCTCACTGGGGCCCGGGTGTAGTGGATGGCTGTAAATATAATAGTCCTAAAAAATGAAAATGAAATTTTTTTCCCCTCGGGGTTTATATATGTAATCCCCGCGATTCGAGACGGGTCAAACCCTAGGACCGCAGGCGAGCCGATACGGAAACGGGAAGAGGCTATCAGCTTTCCAGCGAGAGAGTGCGAACTAGGCCCAAAACGAAGGCACGTGCCGTCCCCGGGCGTCTTTTTGACTACTTCATCACAGCTGGGCGGGTAGCCGATCGACAAACCCCTCGCAAGGCGGGGTATTGCCCCCATTGTCGAGAAGGACAAAGAAACCCTTTAAAGCAACAAGGGGTTGACTGGCGCAGGACCCCACACAATCGGGAAAGGTATTGACTTGGGATTTTGCCACGCAGGGCTTCTAAATTTATTCGTCATCAAAGGACGCACTGTTTTGTGTTGGAAATTAAATTTTCCCCAATCTACGCTACATCGAACACCTCGCCGGGATCAAGCATTTTTTGAGATCTCGTGTGATTTTGAGCCAGGACGTACCTCCGGGGCTGACAGGGTCGCCCCTAAAGGACGTACTTGACACTACGGCATAAAATTTCGTTTATTTACGCGATAGAATCTAGTGCCTCTTCACTGAGCCTGGGGTTCCGATGTTTGTTTTGTCTGGGGGAGGGCGTAGGGTTTTTTATTTTTGTGGGGGAACGCCACACCGCCTGGGCGCAAGCTTGATTTCTGGCGAATATGCTTTTTGAGTCAATGTTGAGTTTTTCCCTTTATTTAGTTTTAATTTTTTCAACCCCGTCCATGATCAACCGGTTTTTGAATTTTTTTTCCTTTTTTCGCTTTAGCTTAATTTTAAGTCTGAATGGACCCCACGTAGTAATGTGAGTAGTTCGGACGGAAACCCCCCGTTACTTTTTTTGTACGCGGACCGCTGAAAATTACTTTTCCTTTTTGGGGTGGGTAAAACGTGTTTTAAAATTTGTAATTTAATAAATCCCTTCAAAGGGCCAACAGCCTCATGTGTAAACGTAAATTTTATGTATCTTATAAATCCAGGCGTACTAAAGTCATTTTAATTTATAGTACCCTTTGTGCTTACTTCTTTATAAAACCGAGAGCTACCTAAAATTTATTTAATTTGTATAACGACGAGGTTTCCCAAACAATATCGGGGGCCCAAATTAAATGTTGGTTTTAGCTAGGGTTATTTTGTTTCGACAAAGAGCTGTGTATAGTAACCAAAGCGAGATGAATCTCGACGCCAGAGTTTTGTGGAAGGAGCGAACGAAAAACACGGCACAGGGGTCGAATGTAAAAAGGGGGGGTGTGAAAGAAAAAAAAAGGGAGGAAAAGTGGAAGTTTTACCAAAGTGCCTAGGGGGGAAGAAAGGAAAAAAAGGAGGGTAGCAGTCGTCCACCCCCAGAGAAGGGCGGAGAGGGGAAGGGAGGGGGGGAACAACACACCACACCAAGGGGAACGAGGGGCAGAGGAAAGGTTTGCCAGATAACCACAGGGGTAGAGGACCACGGGGTCATAAGGAACCGGGTTGTGTTTTGGGGCCTACGAGCGAGTCTGACTGAAACTCATCTAGTTGTACGGAAACTATGGCAACCACGGGGTTTACCCCAAAGGGAAACCCAAGAAGAAGTAATACGTGTCTTTTTACCCATATGGGAATCAGTTAGCCCCCTGCGTTAACAGCACACCCGAGCCAGAGTGCACCACCCACCACAAGAATGCGCTTGGGTTTTGAGACCGTACCGGCTGGGACGGAGGCCGTCCCGCTTAGCGAGATTGTCTTTACTCGAAAGTCAACCTTTAGTTAGGGATTTCGTTCACTATTGTAGGATCTGGTAGCCTTTTACCCCCTGAGTTTTGTGGGGCCCTACGCCAGGCAACTTGCAGGGTTTAAGAACCTTTGTTTTAGCACTACGGGTGCTTTTTTGGGGTTTAGAATTTTGGTTTTTATTTTTGTTATTTTTGCTACGTCACAACTTTTTATAAATTTTTCGCCATTTAGTAGCGGGAGTTGTTCCCCGCCCGTTCAAATTTAATTTTGGGGGCGTCGCCTCTTAGTGTTTATTTGTCCGTATCCGTTTTGCATAGTTTTTGCCACCCTGGCCGCGGCGGGACCTTTTCTTTTTCGGTAGCGAATCTAAATTTTGTTTTTTTTTTTTGGGGGCACCCCAGGGTTTATCGTTTTTTTTGTTTGGCCCATGCTACCGAGTTCAGTTGTAATGTTTTTTTTAAATTCCTAAACAGACGTGTGTAATTTGTTAAGCTGGAAGCGTCAGTGAACGAGACTACGCCCGGTTTTAAAACACTCACGGAGTGATGTAGGGGATTGTCCCGTTTTTGTTGGGGAAAAAAAAACCGAGGTTGAGTCCGGGTTCGAGAGAGAGTTGTTCTTCGTCATTTGCTCAGGAGCCTACAAGTAAGGGGTAAAGCAAACCAGCGCTGCTTAGCGCCCGCTGTGCGGAGGCAATGCAATGACAGGTGTACTGACGGCCGGAGGGGTGCCGGGGGGTGTGGCGCGGTAGGCATGCGGCCGCCGGGGGCATCTCGCTTTGTCAGTGTCACGTGGGTACAGTGGCGTACCGTCAGGGGAAAAAAGCAGAAAAATACTTTTTTTCTCATCTCGAAGTAGGGGATAATTCACCTTGGACTTCCCTATGAATTCCCGGGAGTAAAATTTTATTGGCAAACCCGTGAGATAGTTTGTTTTGGGGCCACCCTTTGGGGGCGGTTTTTCTTTTTTTGTCTTAGGGAAGGGATTTTCCTGGATGTGCCCGGGGTACTTTTAAATTGGACGAGGTTCACCTTACCCCAACTACCCCTATACTAGTTTTTTTTAAAAGTGGGTTTCCGTCGTGTTGGGAAAAAAGTTAAATTTTAAGGGCAGATGTAGCTGTCGATGCCTTGGGGTAACTTTGTACTTTGCAGGGGGCCCAAATCCAAATAAAAAATAGTGGGGGAACTTTACGGGTCGCCTTGCCCCTCTGTCCAAATTAAATTTTCGGGAAAATTTAAATTTCATAAATATGCAAATTAATTAGCCATCTAAAAATAAATCATCCTTCAATGAAATTTATTTTTTATGATAATGTATTTTTATGTGGGAAATAAGTCTAAGAGCCAGGGGTTGTTCCCAAACAGGGGGGAAATTTCCACTGTGTTAAATTTCATGTGACCTTTGGGGAGAATAGGGCTAGTTGGCGAAGTTTTTTGGGGAGGCCTCGGCAACTCAGTTTGAGAATCGAAGAGAGAGAAGTCGTTTACGAGCGGGAGTTATGGATGCACCAATAGGCAGGGGTGTAGGGGCCCCGACGGGTTTGGGGAAAGTATTGCAGAATTGCAACGCTGTGCACCCGTACCGTTTGTTTTGACTGTGTGCCACGAGCGGGGAAACTGGAAGAAAAGATGGGTAGCTGGTGATTGGGACAAACGAGAGCACGCCAGCGCTGCCCAATAGGGGATACGTATTGTCCAATCATGCGGTGTTGTTGTAGTTTTTCCCGCTAGGGAAGAGCCGACCTCAATGAGCGGGAGGGCCCTTCACTAGTGCTTTTGGGGTGGAGTAAAAGGGCTTATACCCTTGGGGCGTTGCGAATCAGTAAGTGTGAATAATCGGTAAAATAGCCGCAAAGGCAGGTTTGTGCGAGCCAGAAAAGGCCTAGGGGAAAACGAAAAATGATTGTAGTGCGTTTTAATAATTTTTCGATATTTAGCGGTTTTTGGGGGAAAAAAATAGCCATGCCATGTTGGGACTAACCCCAAGCCCGCCACCATGACGACCCGCATCCCAGGGTCACTCTACAACCCCTAGGCCTAATCAAACCTATCTAAATTTATTTCTTTGCAAAAGCAATAGAAAAACACTTTAATCCATCCTTTTAAAATTCGATAAGTTTGAATTTCCATCTAAAGCCGACCACGTGGTAACACACGGGGACTCAGACCCACACCATTTGTACCTTTAGGTCCACACTCGTTGGAGTTCTCCTTTTGGTGAGTCCCGTGATATACCCATGTCCACCCCATTGTAATCGCACCCTTGGAGCGCCCACGCGGCCCCGTGCAAAAAAGGCCCAAACCCCCAACACCAACCACCCCCTTTACGACCCCCCATTTTGCCCAAACAACCCCCCGCCCCAATAGCCTCGTAAGTGTGGAAATAGGTCTGAAAACAACCATGCGTAATACCAAAAGGACAGTGTTGACTAAATTTATTTAACCCTCCAGGTCTTTTTTTCATTTTAATTTTTGAGTATTCTAAAAGGGGGTTTTTTCTTGTTTTAAAAAACATTGGAATTAAAATCGGTCTTGTTTAACCTGTATAATGTTTTCAGATTATTTACTAGGATTAATTTTCAGTGTCGAAGCTTGCCCAAGTTTCACTCATTTTAAAATCCTTTTTTACAATCCGGGCCCTCACCACCCTATAAAAACCCCCCCAGAAAAACCTAAAAATAGATACTACTAAGCGGTGCGCCACACCCGGACTACGGGGGAAGCAGCCAGCCTCGCCCCACCCCCGTGGAAGTCTAGCCCGGTGAGCTGAGTGACACTGTGGTGCAAGGGTGTGTCCTACATGTCACGAGGTGGTGAGCGCATGTTTGCATTGTAGTCAGTGTTTTTTTGGGCGGGATATTTTTCCCTTTGGTCTTCAACATTCCTGTACAATGAGTAGAACAACTCGTAATAACCAGAGTTATTACTGGCGCCCAACAAACTAGATAAGAAGGAAGGATATTAACGGTAAATAAAGATGCAATTTGAAAGACTTAACGTTGTGGATGACTTTGAGGGGGAAACGCCACAAATTGGGCCCAACGCGTGGGGCCCGATCGTCATACGACGCGAGATAGGGGCCCTGAACTAGATATCTACTACCGGTTAGGATTTTGTGGACGTTGTGATCAGCCCCAGTAGGCGCACATACCAATAATAGGGAAACCGCCGTAAAGTGTTTGACATGTCAAAGGCAAGGAACCAGGGGAAAGGAAAAGAGCAGGATAGGCGGGGATCTAAGGTAGACCCGGAGGCGGGAAGCGCGTTGCCACCACCGTCAGCCGGAGAGTAGGGGCGACCGTAGGACACGCCTCCCCTATGATCGCGGGGAAAAAGGGCTTGCATGTAGGGAAAAATGAAAGTGGAACCCAGGAAGCCTGAGGGACAGCGTTTTATCGCCAGTGACGAACAAATCAGAAAGCTTGTCAAACACCGGGGTTTGCACTAAAGGGGAAATGAGGGTGGGAAAAACAAAGTTTTTGAAGAGAAATGGGTGAATATCCTAGGAAGGCCCTGAATAAATTAGTAAGCAGGGCGAAAACGTAGGGCCCGGGAGCGTTGGGAGTTTTCCCACTCGAGTTTCCGCGCAGAAAAGAAGGGAAACCAAAAACAAATTCCTTAGAGAGATTTGGGGAATCATGATGCACGCCAAGCCTACGCGATACAGCCGAGAAAGAACGCGCGCTAGGATGGGAACATAGAAACCAGGGTTGTCACGCAGGGGGACATAGCTCGGGGCAACCCAACGCTAAAAAGCGGACAGACTGACGACAGGTGAAGGCCGTCGAAACGCCGTAGTCAACCTGAAAACAGTCAACGCGGGACCTAACAAACTCAAAAAAATGACGCGCGGAGATAAACCAAATGACGGCAAACCCTAGCAATGAAAAAGATAAACCGCCATCGGAACAAAAAAAAATAGCTAGGTTAGGAAACCCAGAGACAGGGGTACAAGATGCGGACAGGAAACCCCAAAAACGTACAGGCCTCGTAGCGGACGTAAATAGTCATATCGGGTAGGCTAGACACCATAAACACAATATATTTGCGAGTTATTCATGTGTTTGGCGCCGGATTCAAATTCTTGGAATACTTCAAAATTTTTACGATTTCGGATCGAACAACGAATCGAATTCGAATACTAAAAGATTTGATTTTGAAAAAAATTATTAAATTAATATCGATCCCTATTTCCAACTAAGTCGGGTAGGGGGTGGGACGTGCGAGGTTCCCACCACATTCTTGGTTCCCCGGGCTTATCGAAGCCAGCTAGCCATGCCTACCCTTCCCCACATCATCTTTTCTTCCTTGCATCATCCATTTACTTTTTTGTCCCAGCTTCTTCCCAGGGGACCTCCCCCGTTTTTTCCTTTTTTGGCTCCAACATCTTTCCTGGTTAATCTTTTCCCGTGCATTTTCCTTTTCCAAAAACCCATTTCTAAATTTTTCCCACCTCATCTGGGCCCCCCTCTTTTTCTCTGTTTGTTTTCCCGGTTTGATAAAACTGCATCTTCAATCCGTCCTTCTGCATCCTCTTCGTGTCCAGACCCCCTCGCCTTTCTTTCCCCAGCTTAAAAATTTAAACTCTCTACTCCTAGTTCTTTCCTTAAATTCATGTCCTCATTTTTATCAATCTTCGTAAAATCCCATTTCCCCCTCCTTAAAAATTTTATTTCCGCAGCTTGAATTTTTCTTTTTTCTTTCCCCCAACTGGACATGTCCTGCACTGCACGCCAATTGTGATACCAGTACAAAATTGCTTTTATATTAAAAAGTTTCATCCCCCCTTTGGATTCTTTTTCCAAAGCAGTTTTCTCACTAACTGGAAGAAACTCTCTGCGATACCTACAACTACATCATCCACCCCGGGTGCCTTCCCGTTATATTTCCTTCAGTGCCAATTTAACTTCCGCTTCTGAGAGCTCTTCTTCTTCCTTATCTTCTACTTCGTCTTCTCCTGCTTCGCTAGGACTATCTTCGGTACCGTAATACTTTTGTGCGCTGGTCTTCCTTTCCTTAAATTCTATACATTTAACAAACTCTCAAAATAGTTTTTCCATAACGTTTTCTTCTCCTGCGAGTCGTTTGTAACGGTTCCGTCTTCTTTTTGTATGAAATGTGATTCTAAAACTCTTCCCCTTTTCTCCTTAATAATGTTGTACAACAATTTTTTTGTTTCCTTGAAAATCTTCCTCCTATTTCTCACTATTTGCTTTACCGTTTGTTTTGCCCTCACATATTTTATGACATTTCCCTCTGTATAATTCTTGATCTTCTCTGTCCATGCCAGTCTCTTATCGTACACAGCTTCTTTGACTGTTTCATTCCACTACGGTGTTTCCTTCTCTTTTCTTCTCCCCATTGCTCTTCCGCATACTTCCTCTGCACTAGTTACAAACGCAGTCTTAAATCCTTGCCATTCTTCTTCAATTCCTTGAATGTCCCCACATGGCAACATTTCTTGTATCCTTTGCCTAAACTTTTCTCTTTCTTCTTTTCTTTGTATCTTCCACACCTTAATTCGCGTCTTCTTTGATCTTCTGTTATTCACGATATTTTTACCTTCATAGATTTTAGCTACCAGCAATCTGTGGTCACTATCCAATGCTATACTGATGGTACAATCCACACATCTTCTAACCTCTTTTCTATTCCTTTCCCCACACAAATACAATCTAAAATGGATTCAAGCCTTGTTTCCTCGTATCAATATCCATATCTTGTTATCTTATGCCTGCACCTCTTTTTCTCAAATCAGCTATTTCCTACTTTCAAAGAGTTTTGTGCACACAATTCTAACATTTTTAGTCCATCTGCATTCCTCTTTACCCAGCCATGTGGACCTAATACTTCTTCGTAACCCTTTCTACGCTCTCCAACCATGGCATTGAAATCATCCATAACGATAACGCCATTTTCTTCAATGCAAGCTTCTAATTCTTCTCTAAACTTCTCCTTCTCAACAATAGGTCTTCCAGTTTGGGGTGCATACACTTGTATGACATTCACTTGTTCTTGATCTATTACAATTTCCACTTGAATAATTCAGTCACTTGTATATTCTATCCCCCCAAAATACAAAAATTTGTAAAAAAAAACAACGGCAGCCAAGCTCTCCTTCCAAAGTCTTTGGCTGTGAATGCTGCGAGATAAAGAAGTTGAGCCAAGCATTTCATTCTTTCTCCCTTGTAACGCATTGAAAAGAAGTAAGATCATTTCGCCTGTTGACGAGCGCCAAGCCAACCATTTTCGTGGTAAAAAAAGTAAAAATTTTAAACTCAAAATCATAAAAAAATTACTTGGCCCATTGACTTTTCGAGTCCTCGTACCAAAATCAATAGCCAAATAATTTTTATATGATTTTGAGTTTAAAATTTTTACACTTTTTACCACGAAAATGGTTGGCTTGGCGCTCGTCAACAGGCGAAATGATCTTCCTTCTTTTCAATGCGAAACTAGGGAGAAAGAATGAAATGCTTGGCTCAACTTCTATATCTCACAGCATTCACAGCCGAAGACTTTGGAAGGAGAGCTTTGCTGCCGGTTTTTACAAATTTTTGTATTTTGGAGGGATATCACATCTTTTTGTTGTTTGTTTCATATCAAGGCGTGAAATACGTGTAAAGGTGGATACAGTGCCTTTTAAAACAGATTGTCTAGAAACAAAAGCTACCATATTTTGTTTTTGTTTACAATCTATAGTTGGCAATATACAATGTTTTTATTACATTTCCTATGGTTAATGTCGTCTTGGGTGTTTGTGTGAATGATTTGTTGACCGGAATATAACACATTGACGCATAATTTTAATCAGCAATTAAAAGATTAAAATTGTATTAAATACGACCTAAAGTTTTTCCCAAAGTTAAGGGTAGTAGGGAACAGTGGGGGTGTAATATCGCTTGCCTCCTGGTGGATTATTATGTTTCATATTATTATGTACCATCATGCCAAATTTCATGCTGATAACTCATTCGGTGCCTTCATGGTGAATGCTGGAATCAAGGTAAAAATAACAAACTATTAGGGATGGGGGTTGAAAAAATGTGGTTTAGGAAATGAGAATAGGCCGATTGGGTTCAAACACATTAAAACATAATTTACTAATTTGAATAAAAATTCAATTTTGGGCTAGAGCTATGAATTATTTCAATTTTAGGGGATGATTTAGGGGGTGTTGGGGGTGGAATATCGCTTGCCTCTCGACGAATTATTTTTCATATTAGTATGTACCATCATGCCAAATTTCATGCTGATAACTCATTAGGTGCCTTCATGGTGAATGCTGGAATCAAGGTAATTTAAATAACATAAACTATTAGGGATGGGGGTTGAAAAAATGTGGTTTAGGAAATGAGAATAGGCCGATTGGGTTAAAACACATTAAAACATAATTTTAATAACTAATTTGAATAAAACATCAATTTTAGATTAGAGCTATGAATTGTTCCAATTTTAGGGGGTGTTGGGGGTGGAATATCGCTTGCCTCTCTGCGGATTATTTTTCATATTATTATGTACCATCATGTCAAATTTCATGATGATTACTCATTAGGTGCCTTTGTGATGAATGCTGGAAATCAAGGTAAAAATAATATAAACTATTAGGGATGGGGGTTGACAAAATGTGGTTTATATAATGAGAATGTAGGCCGATTGGGTTAAAACACATTTGAAAAAAATTTTAATAACTAGTTTGATTAAAAATTCAATTTTGGGTTAGAGCTATGAATTATTTTAATTTTAGGGATGATTTAGGGGGTGTTGGGGGTGGAATATTGCTTGTCTCTCGGCGGAAGTATGTGAGTCTGAGGTACATCTAAGTGTGGTCCAAGTTTCATAGTTCTAAGAAGTACCGTTTTCTCTGTAGGCTCTTATTCCTCTCTGGCAGAATTCCCCTCCCCCAACCAACCAACCAACCAACCAACCAACCAGCCAGACGGAAGATTTTTGTCGATTTTTACGTACTTTTTTAACACAGAACGGGTTATCGGATCGGGCTGATTTTTATTTTGGTTGTCATGGACCACATATCAGGTCATATACCGAGTTTCAAGATTGTAAATCTTTCGGGACGGCGTGTGCAGATAGCTGAAAATCCCCCAACTCGGGTAGGAGTAAACAGGGTCGAGTTATCATGGCCTACTAGCAGTCGCGTGCGCTTGGCTGTGGGCGAACGAACGTCGCCCTAGATGCCTAATACAATATTCTCTTTATATCTTGGGCTGGCAATGAATCCTACCCCTTTCTTCCTTCAGTACCTCCTGACCACATCAACTTGTAACCACCTCGTAAGTCCTTTTCCCCTTTCCCCATCCACTTTGTCTCACTTAATCCTAGAAGTTCAATTTTACGTTCAATCATTGTATCGATTAGCTCTTCCATCTTTCCATTGAGCGAGACAATGTTCAATGTACCTATTTTACTAGTACTATTCTTTGTTTTCCTTTTTTGATGATAAATAAATAAATATATGATAAATAAATAAAAAAAACTAGGCCTATGCAACGTAGCAAACTAAATATTGCATATTTTAGTAATTAGCACCAATGTGCTAAATTTGTAATTTGAAAATGCTACAGTGATAAATTTTGAAATGAAAGTGCTAAATTTTTTATTTGAAAGTGCTATTTTTCCGTGGCTCTAATTATAATGCTAGATTGGAGAAGGGCCCCAGCTTGAAGGGCTGGGGGCGACAAAACTTTTCACCTGCTGATGACAACTGCAGCAAATTTAAAGTTGTTACCTTAATCCACGACGCGTTTCGTCCTTCTGGGACTCATCAGGCAGATGGTGGCCACTAAAAATCAGCCAACTACATGCAAACAAAACTCACAACACATAACCAAACCTGTGGTAGGGCCATGCAAGAAGTACATTCTGCATGCATGTTGTCATCATCAGCAAGGTTACTTCAAACATCATTCATACTGAGCCACACAGTCAGCACAATCAGTAAGGGGGCTTCCCTCCCAACTCTAGTGCTCGGGAGACAAAACATCCATGACTCACCCTGGATTCGAACCAGAACCCTTGGCAACAAGAGAAAAGCTGCCTCTTCTGTTGTTGCTCGGCCAGGTGCCTCTTCATTCATACTTAGAGAAAGGGTTAGAGATAGGAAGGGTGGAAAGTCACACAACAGCACAACCAGTGAGGGGGCTTCCCTCCTAGACTCTGGTGCTTGGGCGACAAAATAACCATGTCTTAACCTGGATTTGAACCAAGACCCGTGGCAACGAGAGAAGCTGCCCTACTAATTGTGACTAGGATCAGAAATGTTATCTATTTTAAGTTTTAATAGATTCAAAATGATACAAGACACGTAAATTGCTCCCTCCTTCACTAAAATCCAAGCCTACAAGGCCGTAAGGGGGAGTGTCTATACGCAAAAGGATTCTATTGTGGAATTGTGGCCATGACAGTTTACACTGTACGCACAGGGGTTTTCTGGCAACACTGTGCAATTGCTTGTATAGGGTACCCCGCTTCAAACCGACGTGCGCGCGCATCTCCACTGCAGCCAACTTACACAATGCAATAGTAACTACATTAGAAACAATAAATTTGCCTTGTTACTACTTATATTAAAGGTGTACTTTCGTTTGGTTAGTCGACCTTTCCGCCTAGTTGTAGTACGCCGCGCTAGTTCTAGGATATAATCGATAACAGCGCACCTGAAATCCTTTCCGTTAAAAACGAGGTTGGGGATACTTGTTGTTACGCGGTTGGCAGCATTCGTTGAAAAATTTGCGCGCGAAGCGGGGAAACTAATCAAAGATACTTACTTAAATTTCTGCATTCAATCGTTTCACTTCACCTAGTGATGTGGAGGTGGGAATATTCCCGTGGGAATGTTCCCCATGATGGGAATATTCCCTCATTGCCAATTTTTCCCCAAAACTGGGAATCTATTTTTAAATAATGTTTAAAGTAGGTACCAATCAGTTGTCATAGCCACTTTCTTCATAAAACCAATTAAACTTACTGATATATGAGCAACTGGCTATAAAGAAACAGCCATGTGCCATTCCATGGCTATTTATAGTAGTAAGATGATTAAGATTTGGACTCAAAGTCACAGGTGCATGGTCAGTTTTTAGCTGCGTTTAGGTTATATGATCCGAGTTTATTTAAAATAGGTAGGTATTTATTATTTATTTAAATAAATAAATAAATACATAAATTGGATTTAGAGTCTACCCACTCAGTTATATAACTTAAACTTAAGTTAACGTCTATCCTATTCAGTTATAAAAACTGATGTACAAAGAAGGAGAACAGGTACGGGTAGATCAAAGGGAAGTATTTGGTCATACTTTAACCCTTTTGGCCTATAGGGCAATGGAAAAGGACCCAAAATTTTGCTTTCTAGCTTCACAATAAAAAATTTGAGCTTTTTTAAAAGAATTTTTGGAGTTTTTAAAGATTTTTTTTTCCTTTTCGTTTAAAAATGATGATTTTGGATTCCAAATTAACATCAATGGAAAAAATACCATCATTTGTCTTGATTTTCAAAAATAAGATTTTTTTCAATTTTAGGCCTATATTGTTTGCATTTTTTTTTTGATTGAAATTGAATCTACTACAGGCAAACAAAATATCCGGGACATCCCGGAAATTTGTGTGTTTGAGTGTTTTTATACACAATTGCCATTGGATTTTTGAACCATTTCAAAAATTATTCTATTCATTAGAATTTAATATAGAAAAATTCTACTAATTCCAAACAAAACAATACAGCTTTTAACCTGGGTTAAAAAGTATGAAAAACTGCCAGATTTAATTGTGTAGATTTTGAAAGGTGGTATGAAATACTATCCCACTGCCCTATAGGCTTTAGGTGGAACTTCTGGAGAAAGGTGAAATACTGCAATCACTTGTATAAGGTTAAAAATGCCACTAAAATGACAAAGCATAGGCTGCAGAAGTGTACAAAGTGTCCTTAAAAGTGTTGTCTTGTAGTTGTTTCTAACTCATCACATTATATACGGGTCATTCTTGAAAAACTTGCCCAAACCCAGTCCCATCACTTTCACATTTTTTATTTCTTAAAATATTCATGCAAGTTTTAAATCCTTGATAGCTTATTTTTGCTGCATTAATTCTGAACTCGAAAATCATATTCACATAGGCCTACACCTGTTTAAAAAATTAGTAGCCACCAAAATAAAAATAAACTTGTTCAAAAGTGTGATAAAAGCTGTGTCCTAGACAAGAATCTGAACTTTTAGGTTTCATTTTGTACTAGAAATAGTTATTTAATAAAGGTATGCTTAATTTTAAGACATCAATATTACCTTAACCTATCTTTTAGGTATATTGAATGAAGTATCATTCCATTAATATGATTGTTAGGACATATTTTATGTGTGTCTCTATTGTTACCTCACTCTTGTTACCTCACTCTTGTTACCAAGTTTGCATTTGAAAATGTCTGCCCTAAACAGAACCTCACAGTGCAAGCATGACAAGGCTGTGGTTTCCTGTCTAACAAGATGGCTGGTATGAATGCATCATGTAAATGAAGAAAATTATCATCTTTCTACTGTTAATTTGATGGGAGTATTTTAATTCAATCTCACTTTTGTTACCTAGATAATTTGAGGTAATGTTTTAGGTACATTATTTACTATAAATTACTTAACAGGGCAATCAATACCAGAACCCATTGATAATACTGACAAGGAAAACAAGCATGGCTGACATTAATTATGAATATTTTTATGTTAAAATCTCACTTTTGTTACCCTCACTCTTGTTACTAAAAAGTAACACGGGTGAGATTCTGAGTAACATAGGTGAGTATTTATATGAAATTTCAGTACATTAGGGTTGCCAAGACCACTTTGAAGAGATGAGTTCACATTTGATGTAGAATTTCAAGGCTTTTGTGTTAAATAGGAAAATATATTTCTCACCTACGTTACTAAAACTCACCTTTGTTACCATATTTCACCTATGTTACCGCATATAATTTCAAGTTTCAGGAATAATTGTGATAAAAGTGACCATTGTTAAGCATGTATGCTGTTTGCCTAGTTAAAGTACTGTAATACATCTAATACAATCAATACAAACAATTTTTTCTCAATAAAAAGTAAAAAAATGAGTTGAAAAATTGATCATTAGTAACAAAGGTGAGTAAAAACACATTTTTTGTGTAGCAAATACTTCTTGAATGAATCAATACATACATATTCTTAAACTATAATATCAACATTTTCTATAATTTATCTCTTCAAGAAAATCTAGGAATTGCTTGTCACTAAAAATATTGAAAAAAAAAGTAACACAGGTGAGTTTTTTTGTATGCTGTCCTACTTATCTTTTTTTCCCGTGCCTTTTATAAAAAATCTTACAAATCAATACTGTTTATGTATCAACAGATGGTTTCTGCTTAACATCATGTAGTCGAGGCAGTCAACAAAGCAAAATTATATTTGAAAAAAATAAATTCCAAAAAGGCAAGTTTTTCAAGAATGACCCATACAGGTCTCGGCTTCTAGCCATATTCTTATACTAGGAAAACGCTTTTAAGTCCCGCCGCGTTGATGGAAGAGCGTTTTTGTAAGTTTTTAGTTTGCGTGGGACCACTTTTCCTTTGCAAGTGCTTTGTGAATGCATTGTAGGCGATTGTTGTCGAGTTTCTAATCTTCTTAATTTATAAACCTCAAAAAAACTCATATCAAAACCTTTATTTTATGGATTCTGACTAACTTTGACAAACTTTTTCTTTCAAAAGGTACTACCGGTACATCACCATAACCTTAATGTCTATGTGAAATATGAACGTTGTAGCCTCACCCGTTTGGTCAGAATCGGCCCAAATGTCACGAAAATATTGCACTAAAAATCGAAAAAAATCGTAAAAAGTACGTTTATTTTATGGGTTCTCGTTACCTTTTTCAATTTTTTTTTCAGAAGGTACTACATCACCATAACCTTAATGTCCATGTAAAATATGAACTTTGTAGCCCCACCCGTTTGGTCAGAATCGGCCCAAATGTCACGAAAATATCGCATTAAAAATCGAAAAAAATCGTAAAAGTGCGATATTCATGAGAAATATTTCTTCGATTGTACCCAAAAACGTGGCACGTCTAAGTTCAGAGATTTCGAAGGTCCCCTTCAATTTTCATCAAGATCGCTTATGCCGTTTGCCCGGAATCGTGCGAACAAACAGACAAAAAAACAAACAAAAAAAAACAAAAACATTGGAGCTAAATTTTTGAGGGGTCAGTGAAATTGAAGTTTTCGCTTCGCTCGCTACACTCATCCAACAAACAAAATCTTTAGACTTTATTTAGATTTCGTATTACATTACAATGAGTAATTCTTTTATTTCCATCCATAAACAGATTTATTTTGTACGATTTACCCCTAAGCACCCTAATAAATATTAAATACTCGTATCGATGAGTAAACGATAGATTATTTTGAAAATTCCCAATTAATTCCCCCAAGAAATAAATGTCGGGAATTTTCACATCACTAATCACCTGACTGCCCTGCCCCTTCAGCAGCCCGCCATGATTCAGAATTGCGCCAAAACAGTGTAGTTCGACTAGTCTCCGCTCCGCAAGGGGAGTTCATGGTTGAGATCTGGCAACGCGTTGTGGCCGGGCAGCCTGTCAGGCCTGCCATACCCAAATTTTTGCATCAATATTTGCATACGCAAATATCCAAAGTTAACCATAAAGCTAAAAATCTTAATAAAATAACAGAGCAAGTGTTTTCAGTGCCTAGTAAATAGACCTATGATCTACATAAATGGCCTACTAGGGGGCTATAGGCGATTGACAAGGTGGTTAGTCAATCGATTTTTTAAAACATAGTTTATTGGGAGCGCGGGCTCTGCCAGTAGGTTGGCTCAGACGGTCGATTCGGGGGATCGTTCGGTCGATGGCCAAGAAAATCAATAGTCACGTGACATTGGAATGCGGCGAGGCCAGCGAGCATCGACCAGGAAGCCAGGGCCTCTTGGAGAGTAACGCAAACAGGTGGCATCGAGTAGGCCGTAATTTGTTGAACGCTGTCGTCCCATTGGCCTAGGACCAGCGGCGAGCACAAATTTTTGAAATTACGGCGACCCAAAACACCCACGCCTAGTAGATGCGCCAAATCCGCCTAAAATGCGCGGAGGCGGATGCGCAAGGGAAGGTGCTACGGGGTTGCCTCGGCCACTTGGTCTTGGGATGCGCAAGGGAAGGTGCTACGGGGTTGCTCGGCCACTTGGTCTTGGGATGCGCAAGGGAAGGTACTACGGGGTTGCTCGGCCACTTGGTCTTGGGATGCGCAAGGGAAGGTGCTACGGGGTTGCTCGGCCACTTGGTTTGACCATGTTTATTTGAAATTCTAAATAACGTCAATGGGGGAAATTGGATCCAATCATTTTTTTTTATTATTCTCAATTTGCCAAGTTTTGTATCATGTTAGATGACTAGTTTTTCCTAATACAACGTTGAATTTGCATTACCAGTAACTAGTGAGTCGAGTCAGTCAATTTAAGCATCCTGTCGTATTCGTTCCTAACATAGCATGCAGACGCATCACGTCATATCACCGTCAAACCACCCACTGCATGTTTGCATACTTAGCATAACCATTAAGCCTAGCTATTAAGCACGCGAGACCCGAGGAGCTGGGTGCCCTGCCTGGAGGCAGTACACCACCTCGCAGAGCCAGGGTAAGGTTTGGAACCAGGGCACCTTGTGTACTAGGATTCCAAGCAGCGTCGCTGAGTTGTTTTCCTGTGTCGCCACTGAATCTGTTGGTTGCGTGTTCGTGTTGTTTTTTTTCTTTTATTTTTGTACAAGTAATCGTGAGCGAATTAGTCAGAGAGCAATTTTTTTTAATTAAAAAAAAAAAAAAAATTGTAATTATTGCGGACGTAGATCTTGTTTTTGGACTTTCGAGTGAAGAACCAGCCTACAAGTCACAGCGTATTCCCTGTGCGTACAGCTTACACGGTGAAAAGCCACAAAAAAATCCTTTGGCATATAGCTGAACCAATAATTGTAAGCAAAATTCCTTGTGCGGATAGAGGCGGCCGCCGTAAGGACCATTTCAGTAGGCTTTATTTACGTACAAAACTGAAACGCCGCCATTAAAACTTCAACAAATATAATACGACATTTCCACGGAACCATCGGTCAATAAGCTCCCGTATGGTGCTACCATCTAGAGTGAATTTGTGAAACTTCAACCGCAAAGTGCGCAAAAATTCAAACTTCTAGAGTAAATGGTGTAAATTTTGAACGTAATATAAATCAGCTCAGCGCTAGTGTGTATGAACGCTTATGGATCACTATCCCAGGAGAATGCTTGTGAATGCAGGAAGCTAAAAACCAATCAATTAACGTTTAACAAAATATTGAAAAACCAAGCCTAAAAGAGAGGAATTTAATTACATACCCGGAATAATTGTGTGTTTTTCTTCTTTTTTGTAAAATTTTCCTCTTGGCTGGAGTTATAATCGATTGACCAATAAGATCCTTTTCCTGGATCATCTTTTGATCTCGCAACCTTTGTGAAGCACTTGTTGAGAGAGAGGTTGTGTCGAATAGAATTCTTCCATCCAGTTCCTGCTTCCCGGTAATAAGGGAATTGTTGAATTATGAACTGGTAGATTTCAGAGAGCGTCATCTTACCCTTCGGAGCGTTGCTGATGGCGAGACGTATTAAGCTAGCGTAACTGAAAATGGAAAAAAAAACACTGTAAAGATGACTGTGCAAAGATATTGATAATTCAATATGCTATCAATATTTGATAGGGATATTTCAGTGGCAATACCAGTAATCATTTTGTGAGTGCATGTTAGGTGGGGTCTGGGGCAAAGCCCCAGCCATTTTGTTTATGAAGGATATACACTTTGTTGATTTTTACGTAAAATTCTAACTTCATTACGTTAAAAAATATAAAAAAAAACAGATTGGAACAGAAAATGGGAAGGATGCAAATGAGATTGATGAGCATTGGAGAGGACTTGGAAGAGGAATAGGAGGGAAGAAAAATGTTAGATAATAGATTAATTAACATGTGGGAAGAGATACAACAAAGTATTAGTATTAGTATTAGTAGTTTCAGGGCGCTTTAAAGGGGCTTTTAACCGCTAAATTTATTTTTGATCATGTATTCTATAGTGCAATATCAATTGAAAA
The DNA here is from genome assembly GCA_024449915.1 of Sweltsa coloradensis. Classification (NCBI taxonomy): domain Eukaryota; kingdom Metazoa; phylum Arthropoda; class Insecta; order Plecoptera; family Chloroperlidae; genus Sweltsa; species Sweltsa coloradensis. The sequence continues at coordinate 36,223 of JAMZAV010001289.1, read as the reverse complement.
TGACCCATGATACAATGTAAATCGAAACCTGTAAGCTGTTATTATTATTTATTAAAGTTTTTGGTTCTCTTCCGCGGCGCGTGTTGCACTGTCGGTCTCTCGAGCTACTTTTGTTGCAACTGTACAGCCGCTACGCCGTGAGTCTAGCTAGCCTGACGCATGAGCTCATAAATTATCACGATCCACTTCCCCTAAAATATTTTATTAGATATGTTTCCAGTTCCACAGTTGTCAATTGTAAACGGTCCACGTGTGTATTATATAGCAAATTAATATTTTATAATTTTATACATAGGCGCCGAGTACGGGGGGGCGACGGGGCTCAAGCCCCCCCTGCGGAGCAAGCTCTAAATTGTATAAGTGAAAAATTCCAAGGGTTCAAATTGCTAACAGGTGTTATAAGATATTTTACTAAATAGCCCTTCGAGTTCGAGTCAATGCACATCGACAAATTATGTCTTTTTCCCACTTCACGTATTTTCTATGAGAGCATTCTTTCTTTGGTAGGGTTGCTGACTGACGTGTGGCTAGTGTGTCATGGTTCTTTGACAGTCCGTCTCGCTCGGCCCCCTGTGGCGAAAATTAGTTTTCTAACGATATTTTCGGAGAAAAACTGTCAATAGAGCAGTGCACTTTTGAATGACCCTATAATCATAGGATTTCACCTGAGAGAGTATTATTAGTTGCATGACTATCCGATCTTTATGGGTAGGCCTAGTTATTTGTTTGATATGACATATTAATGCAATTCTTTCATCGTTTTTTTCACGCCTGAAATCGCTTTTCAGGCCATCAAACATAATGTAGGCCCCCTAAAATTTTCACCTACGGTGTAAGACTCCGGCGGATGGGGCTTCGCCCCAGACCCCAGCTATTCCCACATTCAGCCCCCCCCACCCAAAATCAAAACTCGGCGCCTATGATTTTAAATATATATATATATATATATATATATATATAATAAACGTTTTAAAGAATGACATATTGAGTGAAATATATACAAAGTTCCACTTATGTGTTATCTTATGTGTACGGATGCAATACAAAAAAACGAAACAGGAAGTAAATATATAACAAACACGTAAATTAACCGAAACTTGTATTGATTTTAACAGCGGTAATGCGACATTACACGTTCATCGTCGTTCAACGTACATAATTCATTCATATTATAAAACATAGCACATTTTATTACATGTGTAGGTCACAATTCAACATTTCTTTATAAATTACCCAAAACTTAATAAAAATTGAAATTGAAACAAGCATGTTTTAAAAATTATCATTGCAGTGTTGTTTCATACTCAGATTTATAATGCACCAACAGCATTTAACACATTTAAGAAGTTATAGGGGCCTAAGGTACCAGCTAGGGCGAGCAGAAGACGCGGGTTCAATGCCCAGACGGAATAGATTTTTATTACGAAATATTGTCAGTAGTACTAGTATGGGGTAAGGTTACTCTTTTATATTTGCTTTCGATGACAGTGACGAAATATTTGGAGCATAAAACAGTTCGGGCTACCAATCGTGAATCGTTGTTCATATAACCGAACTTTGATAACACCATTCAGATTTAGACACAGGCTCTTCCCCTGGCTATTTCCCGCGCCCATCCGTGCGATAGCTGACATCGGGTTTTGCCATTAGATAATATCTTATTTAGGGCCTATAAGGTCCAGCTGTGTTTATACCGATCTGTGTATACCACAAGACTGAGTTGAGCAACTGCACTTGCACTTAATGCGTGTTGGGGGAGGGGAGGTTAACTCGACACTTTCACAAGGCGCAGACATACTTGGAAGGTTGTAAATAAACTAAACTATGAAATGAAGTCATCAGTCTAATCTAATCTAATGTGTTCGTTTGATCTAATGTGAAAACGTCTATTATTCTGCTTCTCATATTGGACCAATGGAACTACGGAAACCCTTGATGTTTTTTTGTGGTCTAATACATAAAAAATATTTTATCTTGAAGCTCAAAATAAATATATTTTTATGTCTTGTAGGAGGGTAAAAGCGTTCCCACTTAAATAGCTTGAATAATAACTCAATTGTTTTTGCCCAAACAGTTCACAAACTGAGGGTACGCTTCATGTATTAATTATGTTTATAACTGGTTCGATCGCATACGACAAAATTCAGTTTTCAAATATTAGTTGGTCGGTATAAACTATCACACTTTTCACAGCAAAGCAGCTACTTCCTGTCTTCCACACAGCAAAGACTCATTCCTCACATTTCCACCAGTTTTTCTATTGACTCCTGTGCCGCCGCTGGCACTTTTTATGAACTCTTCTTTGGATTTTTCTTCATCTGCCAATTACGCACCTTTACCATCGAAAAATATACTAGGTGCAATAATCACAAATCACAATAACTAATAAGTCAACAGACAATAACTGGCATTATGGCATACCGCATATCACTGACTCATTGTAGTCATTGGCTTGCTATGCAACGCGAGAGCACGTGTCCGACAATCCGAGTCTCCCCCTTCCTACGCGACATTTCCCCGCCACAGTCAGTCACTGCGAGGCGGCACAGCAAAGATCAAAACGAAATGCAGCACAGAGTTACATACCTGTGGTAATCCGTGGATTGGAACTGAATGAGAGCACTTATCAGAAAACTAAAGAGCACACTAGGCCTATTTACAGGAAGGATTGACAATTATGTGGTTGCAAAATATAATTTTTCCGAGCAAAATCCTCCAAGGTCACGGGGGGTAAAGATCGTCGCAATGTTATTTCTTATAGGAGATTTTTGCCGATGGGACCTAGCTCGAAAATAACCTAGTTCTGCAATTTTTTACCGGGTCGTGGTAACCCCGATTTTTTTTCTTTTACTCGCTAAATTCATTTCTAATAAGCATACATCAAATATGTGATTTTGGATAAGCGCTTAAATACCCCTTTAATAGCTAAGATTATTCGCGCCTCAAAGATAAAACAATTTCTTAAGTGTGAGTTACCACCATGTATACTTCTTTCCAAGGGGAGGAACGTAAGGGGAGACCGGGGGGACAAGGGGTGGACAGGCCTGTGTTAGTCAGAACCAACCACGAGCATATGGGGGGGCAGGGGTTTTCCCCACGTCGTGGTCGTCTTCGTCTGTGTCATCATCGTCCGTGTTGTCATTGTCGTCGCCGTCAGGGAGGTAGTCAAAGGGAAGGGGAAAGTTCCCCGACGACGACCCAGAGCTCGCCATTAGTTTCACGGAATGAAACTCCCCTACTCACGGGCCAAACCACGAGAAGGTTGCGAGTTGGACTTTGATGGCCAAGACTAATAGTTAACCAAGGAAATAAAGTCTCCGCGACATTAGCTGGATTACTATAATTAAATAAAAATAAATAAATTTGTGTTTAGAGTCTACCCACTCAGTCATAGGTCTATAACTGATGTTCAGTGGGGGACAGATTTTTGACATGATACACCACACGCCGACGACCTAGGCCTAGGCAGCAACATAGAACCCATGTCCGGTAGGGCTTGGCCATCAGCAATGCCTAAACAACGCAAAGCCAGACAATGAAGTTGTTCACAAATTGGAGGTACAAAAGAACAACCACAGTTTAAGCAAGTCTCCTCTCAATTCAAACATCAGGTGGGTGAAGCAGAGGTCTGAGCAACAACCGAGTACTAGAGCTCAAAGTTCAACGAAGAAAAAGAGAAAGAAGATGGAACTGAGAAAAAAAGGGGTTTAGGCATCAATGTATGACTCCCAAAGAAAACAGTACACCTACAAAATGTAGGACTACCTATACAAAACTACCAAAGCTATATTGATAGGTGATATATGGGGAAGAACAGTAGGACAATTTTGTGAACAAAAGGGGTATAGAGCTAGGGCATACCCAGGTACTATTAAAATAAAAAAGCTAAAAGAGCTACAACAAAGAATCGAGGAATACGGACAAGAAGAAGCGACAATAGTTGCCACACAAGTCGGAAATGCGGAAAGAGTTGGGCCTGGAAACCAAGAAGAACTGATGGGACAAGTGTGGGAACTATTTGATAATCAACAAAACAGAAGTTTAAGGGTAGGCCTACACAAATAACCATGAGTAGTCTGACCACATAGACAGGAGTAAGTGCAAATCCACAAATCAAAAATACTTTTGAAGAAGAAAATATAATGTTCATAGACAATAGACATTGTAACCCAACAGCCTATTAACTATCCCTAATGACCACCAGTAAGTAACTGGTAACCATAACTGGCAGCGGTTGTCAAAGGTAACAGGAAGTCTCATTTCTGTCCCTCAGCGACGTCTCTAAAGCAACAAACCCCTCTCATAAAATAACTCCACCTGTAAGTATTAAGAATATAACAAATTAACTGGGATAAGTTCCCATTCGTGGCAAGTTAAAAATCAACCAATAATTAGGCCGATTGGTCTGAAACCATAAAATGGGCCCCAGCTAGTAAACCCACACTTACCAACATAAAAACATAGTCACAACTCTGTCTCGCACAGCTTCAGTAGAAGAAATGCTGAAATATCTATTAACTAGGCCTATAGAAATAGTGATAGTGAACTATATAGTCAAAACAAAAGATGACAAGTGAGGTCTTCCATGATCATATGGTATATTGAGTGAAACACTATCCTCGTTTGGAGGAACACCCAAACACAAATCCTGCCTACCTAAACAGTGCTGCCTTTCTAATGACAATTGAATTCAATCTCCCTCAGAGTGGCTGATCCTTCTCAATTCACAAATGAAACCCTTCCAAAATTCTATTGATTTAAATAAGTTGCCAAAAACAAAGTGGCGCTCTGACAATCCGAAAATATTCAATCCTAGGGATGATTCCGAAGTTGTTGTTGCTGTCAATGTTGCAGTCGGTCTTGATGATGAAAATCCAAGGTGAGGCTAGTGATGTTTTCAATTTGTAGACAGTTCCATGCTGATATTGTTGCTAATGCTTTTTCAGATTTCACTAAAATATTGTCCTGAAGAATCACTCTTGATATAATACTCAAGGGATTATTACTAATCACTTATAGTCCAGTTTAGAATCGAATTTCCGTTTGCATTTTGTTGAGACAGATTTTTTATGATTGATTGTTGTAGAGGGTCACTAGTAGATGAGAAATCACGAGTATATATTTTTTCTATATGTTGGGTTCTTGGAGCCAAATTTGGAATTTGTGATTTTTATACTTTTGGCGATAACTTCTCGGAAATGGGTCTAAACGAAAAATTTCAAATTGCATTTTTCTTTGCGAATTCAATTGAAATCAGATAACATTAGTTAAATTTATGTTCTTGTTGAAATGTACAGTCAGTACCAAAAATTCAGATACCATGTGTTTATCTTTACAAAGTACGACCTGTACCGTCTTAGGAAAATATTTGCGAATTAATCATTTGCGATCGTAATGTTTTAAATTGAAAAACGAATTAATTAAGTGGTTTGCGGTTTTTGTATCTTTTAAACTATGGTAAATAACGGAGGTTCAGGAATGGTTTTGATTTTGATCTCTGCGATTTTATGCTGTTAAATCGAGTTTACAATGTTGTTTTAGAAGGTTGATATTGTTCAAGAAGGCAGTGGGACTTTAGTAGATTAGAGTTATGGTTGAATCTTGGTTGAATTAAAAACATATTTTGCACATTTTTACATGAATACTCAACTAAACACCTAGTACGACTTAAATATTCCACTCCTAGGCTTGTGAGATGTGAGTTTGTGTGGCAGATATGGGTAGCATTATAATAATGAACATCATTTCGTATTATTCTGATGAATTAATGCAAACACTTTGAGCAGCTGTATATACAAATATTATTACTTAGTTGCGTCGCGATTTCTCTTAACAGTTGCGTTGGTGGATGAGCGTTTGGATGAGGCCTGCTAGAATGGTCACAAGAAGTCACACTCACAATGCAACCAAGTGATTTGATTTTAGGTTCACTGCAATTGGATCTTTGTAATTTTCTATGTTTGCAAGGTAGTGTGCTTTTGTTTCTATTTGTTTATTTTTATAATGCTGTTGTTGTTTTATTGAATTTTTGTTTTACCCTTCCCTTGAAAATGGAAACATAGTTTTTCTGAAACGTTGGGATTAAAAGTTATTTTCTATAAAACTGTGCGTGATTATTTACCGTAAAGATACTTAAAACATATATATATATATATATTAATGTAATCGGTTTTTCGGTTTCAATGCCACGTATATTTTCATTGGGCCGACGTTTCGATGAGATTTCACCCATCATCCTCAGGGCCAATACAACTTTAAATATAAAAAACAAAAACTACATTACATTGATAAATACAGAACAAAACTGGAGAGAAAAAACAATAAAAGTCAACAAAAGAAATCACTGCACACATGACGAATTAATACCATTCAATGAAAGCATTGCAAAGCTTGTGTTGCAAAGAAACAAGAAAGTCACTACATGTCCGTCTTTACGTTTTTCGTCATGGATCTTGTCACTCTGACCGTCGATTCATTTACTTGTAGATCATCTGCATGTATTAACTGAGGCGTTGATTGTTGGTCTGTAACTGTAGGTTTTACAGTTAGCCTATGTGATTTTACATGGATCCCTGAAATTGCAGGTTTCCATGTTACCGATAAACGTTGGCTATCTTGCTGCTTATTTAGACTGTGAGCTCTTTTGTTTATCTCGATGGCTTCTCGTAACATTCTAGGAAGAAACTCCTCAACGGTGGCAATGGGTTTCATGCCAGCAAAGTCGATAACATGGCCACTTTCCTTAGTATGTTGAGCAAGGACTGATGTTCTGTCCATGTGCTCAACAGCTAGCCTGTGTTCCTGTTGTCGTTGAAACATGTTCCTTCCTGTTTGACCCACATAGCATCTGTCACAATTCCCACATGGTATTTCATACACGCCACTACCTTCTAGGTGGATGTGGTCCTTACTACTTCTTAACAACTCTCCTATCTTTCTGTCGGTGTTAAAGACTGTCTTGATGTTTTGTTTGGCAAGAATTTTTCCTATTCTGTCCGTTACTCCTTTAACATACGGCAAATATGCAGTTGCAAGTGGTTCTTCTTTTTCTGTAGGCCTACCTACATCTTTTTCTGAGTTAGTTTGTCTTCTGAGGGCCTTTTGAATGATTCTATTTGGAAAACCATTCTGCTTGAGTCCATCTCCTAGTATACGAAACTCTTCTTCAGCATGGTCGGCATCAGCTATTCTGCGAGAACGTATAGCTAATGTGTACGCTACTGATCGGATCTGGGCTGGATGATGATGTGAATTAGAATTTAAATATCTGTTAGTGTGAGTAGGTTTTCTGAAGACCGTATGCCCTAGACTGTGATCCGGATGTGTATATATATATATATATATATGTTAGTACTTTAGACAGAAATTAAAAAAGTGGCTACACCGGGGTATATAAATATATATATATATATATCTTGACCCCTTTTCCAATATTAAATCGGGTTGGGGGAGCAGTATCACACTCTCCGTTTCTTGGGCTAACATCTCCGTTGTCGGCTAGCCAGGCCTGGCACAACCACATCCTCAGCTTCTTCATCGCTCGCCTCCTCCACTACCAGAGGTCTGTTTAATAGCTCCCTCCATCTCTCCCGGTTTTCCCGTGCAGTCTTTCTGCTTCCACTTCGTTCCATCCCATTCCTCTCTTCTCTTCTCCTATGTAATCCTGTAATGTCGTGATGTGTTGTAATAAGGAAGTGGTTGGATGGAAGAGAAACCAACCATTGTCGTTAAAATAATTTCTAAACATTGGAAGCCTATTTTTCAATTTATTATTTCTTGTAGGTTTAAATCGCAATGGATCTTGCTGATTTTGTTAGCAGTTCTCAGTAAACTCGTACCGGATGTCTGTTTAAAATTTCAGCGCAATCTGTTCAGCGATTCGGCTGATTTTCAACGTACACACACACACACACGCATGCACGCAGACAAACAGAATAAGTGCTGTTTAAGTTGAATGGAGATCACTCCGTTCGCTGCGCTCACTCGTTTAATTAATTATGATGAATTATTAATTGATTAACTAGTGAATGTGATAAATTGATTCATGTATTGTCATCAAGAATATACGTATGTGTGAAAAATTTAAGCTCGATTGGACATTGAGAAGTGGGTGAAATATCGATTATAAGATTCCGTCCAACACAAGAAGCTAATAAAGGCGTTGTAAAAAATTGTTTAGCCTAAATGAGTTTTAACTTTTAAGCCTGATCAGCCTGCCTGTAATTTAATAATTTTTATATTTTGTTGGATTATTTTTATTGGTGATGAATGAAAAAGTACTTTCTGATTCTGAAGTAAGAAAAGTTGACTCGCAACCTATCAAAAGAAACTCGTAACTTGCGAGCCAGTGAGTAGAATTTTGAAGCGTTGATTAAAAAATTGACAACGAGGCCAAAACACTTTCTCTTGATTTTTGGCTACAGTAGGCCTAGGCCTACCAAATTGAATAAATTGCCACTTTATAAAACAACAGCTACCGGTACTCTATCTACTTCCTCAAAGCCAAATTATTCGCAACTCCCTACCTACCTGTAAGGTGGTTTCCCATCCTTGGGACGATTTGGCGAACTGAGAGTTGAGTCTCGAATCATAGCCTCCGAACCATCGTGATTAGTCCTTGGCCTGCCGTCAGGATTGGGAAGTGCTAAGCAGGGCAGCCAATCTATGGCTGTTAAGCTGCGGTCCAATTCAGCCATTACTCACATATTAATAGCTGCAAGAAGTTCATAAATACATTTAAAAAATAGCTTAGGTAGGTACATAAATTTAATTTAATTTTTAAATTTGAATTAGCCCTCTCGGACCCTGCATCCTCAAACGAGGACATCAGGTTTTACTGAAATTCATTTATTGAAATTCAGGCATTGTAACTGGTGTCCAGTGTTCTCCCCAGAAAAAAATGTTCACTGGGTATTCCGTAAACATTGCCGGGTAGGGCCAAAAACAGTGGGGGTCCAGGGGCTTGCCCCCGGAAAGAATTGGAGATCCTAGATTCGATTTGGTGAGTTTTAGAGGTTTTCGAAGCCCTTTTAAAGTAGCTTACTTTAGTTGGTTTAGTGGTACCTATGAAGTATGAACATTTCAAATTTGGTTGAAATCATACCGGTAGTCTAAGTCTATTTTCTCCTTTGTAATGTAGGCTATGTGAATTACTGTAGTCCTATTGCTACAATGAGTACAATAGCCCCTTTACAGGTGATGACGTTATTCTTTCTAAGTGTAGATTATCTAAGATTTGTAAGTTTACAATTACCTACTACAACTTGAAACATTGTTGTATTTGCTGACTTCATTTTTATTACTTTAAAATTCGTCCTAGCAATGAATAAACTTGGAAAATTGCTAAAATTGTTCACTTGTGTGTGCTCCTTGTGTGCAGTGAATGTTCTGTGTTCACGATCTTAGCAATGATTGCCATTTTGCCAACTTATGTGTTTCGTTCAAAAAATGCATTCCTTGTCAGGTTCTATAGTGATGATCAGCGAGAAACACTCCACATTTTGTTTACAATCTGCGCTGCAGTTTAGGGATGAGATGTTCAAACGTTTAGTGGACGGTTAGTTTATCGTTTAGTAAAAAAAAAAAAAAACAATTTTTTTTTTTTCAAATTGTTTTTCAAATTTTTTTGTCCAACAACAGGGAATTATTGCCGGGCGGCCCGCCCGGCGGCCCGGGCCTGGGGAGAACACTGGGTGTCTTTCCAGGAAACTAAATGAGGCCAAAGTAATTCCACTCCACAAAAAAGGCAAAAAATCCCTAGTAGAAAGCTAGGCCTACAGACCAAAATCTATTTTACCCGCACTTTCAAAAAATTTAGAATCTATATTTAACACTAGCATTTCTCGAAAAGAGTAACTCAATTTCTGAATACCAGAATGGATTCAGGGCAAATAGATCTACCCACAACACAATCAAGCATTTTCTTAAAACAATTGTTAATTGTATTGAAAAAAAGACTCCGGTAGCAGGAATTTTCTGTGACCTCACAAAGCATTTGACTGCATGAATCATAACATCCTACTGGACAAATGCAGTTACTACGGCATCAGAGGCACCCCGCTAGCTCTTATCAACTCCTATCTTAGTAACAGGCAACAAAAAGTCTAGGTAGCCCACACTAATGAAGTCAAGTTTGTCTCCGATAATAAGAATATCTCTGTTGGAGTGCCTCAGGATTCAATAATAGGTCCTTTTTTCTTTCTAATATTTATCAACGACTTTCCTTTTAATATACTAGACTCTGAAATGTTTGCCGACGATGCAAACATAATAGCCAAAGCCAATGACATATCAACTCTAAAACAAATATCTGAAATCAAAATTGCTAATGCCACAGAAAGATTGAACGATAATGAACTGCTATTAAATGAAACCAAAAGTATAATTGTTGAATTTCACAAAGACCCACGGGTAGAAATAAAAACAGTAGGCCTATACAATAGTACAAATAGGCCTAATACCCAATCAGAGAAATAGGGGCATCAACAAATTTTGTGGGACTAATAATAGACAGTAAACTCAAGTGACATGAACACATCAAAGTGCTAATTAAAAAACTTTAACTCTGGCTACTTTGCAATCAAATCAATCAAGTCTGTAGCAAACATTGCAACAGCCAAAATAGTAGGCCTATATTTTCTCTAACTTTGAGGCACATATAAAGTATGGAATTGAATTCTGGGTATGTCCAATTGTTAGTCTTAGGACATTTGGAGTTGCACAGCTTATTTTGTGCTTCAGCTAATCAATGAAATCCAAATAAACTTAAGGTATCTTTGGTGAATTATTTTAATTAGGCCTAATATGTAAGGCTTGCAGAAAAAAAAATACAGATTAGTTTCGACTTATGTTAATATAATATTTTAATTTTGTTTGAATTGTTAGTCTTAGGACACAAAATGTTCACTATCAAAAAGTAGTTGTATGCATCAAGTTTTCAAAGAGCTAAGATAAAAGTTTTTTGTTTTTAGAATGTTAGAGAAACTCGTAAAAATACAGCCAAAACCTTACACACTCAAAAGAAATGAGATCTAAAAAAAGGGCCAAGCTCATCTACCCTTCCACATTTGCGCATTCTTAATTCATAAACGTACAGTGTCCCGTAACAACATCCTTGAAAAGCTAGGCAAAATAGAATTTGCAACTATTAATTTAAACGTCCAAATCCATCCAAATCATCCAAATTCTTTTTTTCTAATTAATTTTAACGTAATGGTCATGCAAATTCTATTTATCCAAGCTTTTCAAGGATGTTGTTACGGGAACGGAACACTGTGCGTTTATGAATTAAGAATGTGCAAATGTGGAAGGGTAGATGAGCTTGGCCCTTTTTTTAGATCTCATTTCTTTGAGTGTGTAAGGTTTGGCTGTATTTTTACAAGTTTTTGTTATGTGTGGGATCTCATTACTTTTTCAAGTTCCATTGCAAAATTATTTGTTAAAATATAATAATTTTATCCAAGTCGATTTATTTGCTATGGTATTACCAATTAACAATAGAATGAAAAAATATAGTGGTCCAAAGACTTGCTTTTTGTAAACAAAGTAGGCGATTATTGTCACGTAACTATATGCCTGTATAGGCCTAAGGCTTATTTTAAAACCTTTTGTTGGAAGCCTTCCAGTAATTTTGTTTAACTTTTTCTTTCAAAAGGAATTAGGGCCTACATTACTATTACCAGAGTCGATAAAGAAGTTTCCCCGTTGGGGAGGTCCTCCAACTCCCTATACCGCCCTGGGTTAAATAAAAAGTCGGTTTTTGGCGTTTGGAATCTAACGTTCCGCGCGACATCTGTGTGACGATTGATGGAACTACTTCAATAAAACTACGTCACTTTTCTACTAGTAGTTAACAGTCGATGACGACAAATGGCGGAAACGTCAAAATATTAAATACGATCGAATGTTGGCGAATGTTTTGGAGTAAAGCAAACTATCTTTATTGATGAGGATATTTCTGATGGAGTAGACCTAAGCTTAGGACCTAGGCCGACAATATGTATTGTTCAAGATTTCGATTTGAATGCCAAGGGCGTACTTACGTCTGAAAACTGTATTGTGTCCTTGGGCCTAGGCTACACTTACGTCCGTTAACAAGACATATCTCAAATTATTTCGCACGAAAATGTCAGTGACGCCTGCGCAACACTTTATAGTACAATAATAAATCAAAAGTAAATCGTTTTAAAAGACTAGGGCCCAGGGCTAATACGATTAAAATAAAATCGAAGTTTGACGTTTCAACTGTTATTTATTGATTTCAGCGTCACTGCACATCGATAATCTACTGACCGTATTTAGCGTGCAGTGCTTTTATTAGTTTCACATTTAAGCCGCCCTCAGCGCGCAGAGCGTTAGATTCCGTTTTGACTTGGGAGTAAGGGGACCTCCCCAAAGCAGGGAAACTTCTTTATCGACTCTGCTATTACCTAATGTAGATGATGTTCATGATTGGATGAGCGTAGCGAGCGAAGCGAAGATTCCATTTCATTACACTGGAGAAAAAAATCCGGAATGTTTTTTTTTTCTTTCTTTTTTTCTTTTTTTCTGTATTATTGTGTGTTTGTCAGCACGATTCCGGCTAAACCGATACTCCAATTGCAATGAAATTTTCTGGAGACCTTCGAAATCTCTGAACTTAGAACTGCCACGTTTTTGAGCGCAATGGAAATTTTTTTCTCATTAAAATCGCAATTTTACGATTTTTTTCGATTTTTTAAGAATTTCTTCGACTTATAACACCTAGGCCTACATGCTTTATCCGATTTTAATGAGTTTTTCACAGAACCATAATTTTATGAATTAAGATATTCGTGTGAAATTTGAGCGCAATCGAATACCTAATTATTTCTTAAGAAAATCGCAATTTTAGGATTTTTATCTTTTTTTAAATTACGATTAACTAAAAAAATTAAAAATTAAAATTTATTTTTATTTAATTTAAATTAATTTAAAAAAAAATTCAACTTAGTAATGATTTTTTCACAGAACAACAGAAAATCCGCATAACACATGGCAGCTCAATGCACCAATTAGGCCTACGCTCATCCAACAACGTGGCGGGACTTAAGCGTTTTCCTAGTAGATAGATATCTATAGATCATGTTTTTCATAAAACCTTTACATTGTCACCTCTAGCCTCTTGTGCTTGTAGATTTAAATGATGTAAGTAGGCCCTACTCTCTAGGCAAAAAAGAAAAATAATTCTGTTAAAATTTGGGAGTTTCATTTATTTTGATTTAGTTAGGCCCTAAATCAAAAACACTCGGACTGAATTTATAGGCCTATGTTACGATTTTAGAGACATTTGAAGAAATATTTCTCATAGAAATTGTACTTTTACAATTTTTTCTCATTTTTGGCAATCTTGATGAAGCTTTATGAGAACGTTTAAAATCACTAAAATGATATAGGCCTACGTACGTATTGGCCTAATGTGATTTAAGAGACATTTGAAAAATATTTCTCATAGAAATCGTACTTTTACAATTTTTCCCAGATTTTTAGTAGATATTTTCGTGATATTTGGGCCGATAATCAACCATAAAAGCTCATCCATCAATGCAACTGGAAAAAGCGTTAGCGAAGTGGCCTAGTAACTAAAATCATCAAATATATTTTTCTTGTTTTTCTTTTTGTGTTGTTAGCGCCATGCCTTACAAATAACTACCGGTACTTTCATTTTGCGTTTTTCAGGGAACCCTAGAAATATCTCAAACGTAGACCTCAAACGTTTTTGAGTAGGCCTACCTTTAAAAATAATTTCTTGAGAAAGTGGCACGCATAATATTAAAATCTTTAGGATTACATTTTATGAATAGGTACTTTATTTAAATTATAAATAAATAAATAAATAAATAAATTTTATTTAGAGTCTACCCACTCAGTTATATAACTGATTTTCAGTGGGGGACTTTAAATCAAAGCGACCAAGCCAACCCTGCAGGCGTACACGACAGGCCTAAATCTCGTTTGCGAGACCCCAGTACATGTGAATTTCCGCTGAAAATCAGGTATTCACCTCAAAAAGCAAGAGTAATATTGGAACATGGTTGGTGTTCAAGAGATAGGCCCGCCTACCAAAGAAATGTTGTCTATAGCCTATAGTTTTATAATTTAGTTTGCAGCTAGTCTAGTTATCAGGGGCAGTGGCGTAACAACCCCTTGTTTTTTTTGTGGGGGAGGGGGGCAAACATTTTTGTAACCTCAAATGATCAATGGTCAACATCTGTTGGAGGGCGACAAGCCCGCGGAGCGAGACACGCGCGTGTATCACACTAAACGGGTGGAAGTATGCAAGCCTGGCGCTGGCCCACGACTAGTCCGCCTAGCGGCGACGTCACGAAATCGTCTGCCGAGAGCTAAATCGTCCTAGCTCACTGATGTGAAATCGTAGAGACTTCGCGTTTGCAGCGTTAGACTTTTTGCGTGTAGGCTATGAGCACATTTCGTATTCATGACAGCCCACCTTTAAGTAGGCTAGGCCTAAGGCCTTTAGGAAAGTTATTTTGCCTTTTAGATAGGCCTACTGATACGGAATTGTACATAATTTACCGTTGTTAGTAGGCCTAGGCCTAGTTAGCCTAGGCCTATCCTAGGGTAGGGGCTAGGCCTGCTAGCAAGGAGGCCTAGGCCTAGGCCTAGTGAGGTCTAGGGCTAGTAGGCTAGTTCAAAGCAGGCTAGCTAATAGTGTTAAAAAACTGGCCCACACCAACGACAGAAGTACCGGCTAGCTTAGGCCTAGGGCCTAAACTTTTAATGTATGAGTAGGATTATGAAATATCCAAGCCTAGCCGGTACTTCTGTACTTGGCGGGTCCCAACTGTTGTAACGGAAAGGATTTCGGGTGCGCTCTTTTTGAAAATATCCTAGAACTAGCGCGGCGCACTGTAGCCAGCGGAAAGTTCGGGCTAACCTAACGAAAGTAGTTTTGTAACGGAAAGGATTTCGGGTGCGTATGTTTTCATTAAAAAAAAAATGTTGGGACCCGCCAAGTAGGCTACTGAAGTGCCGCCTAGCCTAGGGCCTAGGGCCTAGGAGGCCTAGGCCCCTAGAAAGGGCTAATAGGCCTAGGGCCTACCTAAGCCCTCCTTTGGACCCTCCCCTGTCATCACAATAACTGAGTCACGGTAAACCTGTAGCCCTAGTAGTAGCCTAGGCCTAGGCCTAGGCCTAGTAGCCCTAGACAGTAAACCTGTAGTGTAGTTGTAGTCACTTTTTTCATGTCAATGTGACTTACTAGGCCTAGCCTAGCCTTGGCCAAGAACTTACATGTGTATTGTGTAGGCCTAGCTTAGCCCTAGCCCTAGCCCTAGCCCTAGCCTAGCCTACCTAGCACAGTTACTAGGCCTACTAGGCCTAGCCTAGCCCTAGGCCTAGGCTAGGCCTAGCCCTGGAGGTGCTTACCTGGGCAGGGCAACTTGTGGCTACCCTACTTGACATTTCAAGAGTTGCGACAGAAAATGAAACGCCTAATATTGTAGAATAGACGAATCTACATAAATTTCTATTATGGTCCCACTGTGTCGGAAATGTGCACTTGAAATAACTGATGTTTTAACATTATCAATTAATTTCATAATTCGTTTTTTGACGTGCGACAAAAGCACACAAAAGCCACCGAGCCACGTTGAAACGCAGAGCTATCTGGAGGCAAATTTGAAAGACTAAAATAGCCTATCATTGATTAAACAATACTTTTAGTGCTTGTCTGGTGCTTGTGCCAGAGCTCAACGGGGAATCTTCTTTGTCGACTCTGCTTGTGCTAGGCCTAATATTTATTTCATGGACATAAATTTGATTTTACATTTTACGCCTTGGCAGATCCGAGATCTAAAAAAAGTGACAAAAATAGGCCTAGCCTACTAGAAGTATCCTTGCCTACTAGTTTGTACAACTAACACCAGAGCAGGGTTCTTGCGTTTGTTTGTAGACTTGTGTAGGCCTACTCCTCGAGGAACCACGAGCGTTTTGGTGAGCGTAGCGAGCGAAGCGAAGATTCCATTTCACTACACTGGGAGAAAAAAATCCGGAATGTTTGTCTTTTTTTCTGTTTTGAATTTTTGTGTGTTTTATTTACACATTCCGGCTAAACCGATACTCGATTGCGATGAAATTTTCTGGGGCCTTCGAAATCTCTGAACTTAGAACTGCCACGTTTTTGAGCGCAATCGGCGCAATCAAAAAATTATTCGTCATGAAAATCGCAATTTTACGATTGTTTCGATTTTTAAACATTTTCTTCGACTTTTTTACACTGCATGCACTCGATTGTAATGATTTTTTTTCAAAGAACCTTAATTTTTATGAATTTATATATTCGTGTAAAATTTGAGCGCAAGGGCATAAAGCTTTGAATGTAATATTTTACAAAATTTATGTGAAGCTATGTCCTCACAGGACATGTCACAGATATGCTTCAAAGAAACCCTAAACTAGGAAAACGCTTAAGTCCCGCCGCGTTGTTGGATGAGTGTATATGACAATGGCTTTGCTACGCAAAGCTTATGTACGTCATTGGTAGGCTATTATGGTGCATTGAGCTGCCACGACTTGTGTTACGCGGATTTTCTGTTGTTCTGTGAAAAAAACATTATTTAGTCGAAGATTTATTTTAATTAAATTAAATTTAAAAAAAAAATAACTTAATTTTTTTAAATTAAATTAAATTAAATAAAAAATTAACTTAATTTTTAATTAGGCTAATCGTAATTTTTAAAAACGAAAAAAGTCGTAAAATTGCAATTTTCATAAGAAATAATTATTCGATTGCGCTCAAATTTAACACGAATACGTAAGTTCATGAAATTAAGCTTCTGTAAAAAAATTATTACAATCGGATAAAGCATGTCGATGTTATAAGTTGAAGAAATGTAAAAAAAAAAAAAAAAAATCGTAAAATTGCCATTATCCCAAGAAATAATTTTTTGATTGCGCTCTAATTTCACACGAATATATTAATTCATGAAATCAAGGTTCTGTAAAAAAATCATATCAATCGGACAAAGCGTGTAGGTGTTTTAAGTCGAATAATTTTTTTAAATCGAAAAAAATCGTAAAATTGCGATTTTTATGTTGTTTTTTTTCGATTGCGCTCAAAAACGTGGCAGTTCCCTGTTCCAAGTTCAGAGATTTCGAAGGTCTCCATAAAATTTCATTGCAATCGGAGTATCGGTTTAGCCGGAATCGCGTTAACAAACAGACAAAAATACAAAAAAAAGAGAAAAAAAATATTGCGGATTTTTTTCTCCAGTGTAGTGAAACGGAATCTTCGCTACGCTCGCTACGCTCATAAAAATAAAACGAAAAATTATTTCTCATGAAAATCGCAATTTTACATTTTTTCGTTTTACAAAATTACGATCATCCAACAACGCGCCTGAAAAAGCGTTTGCGAAGCTTCCTATAGTCCAGGTGCCCGTTAGGGCGCCGCAGCCAAGCCGCGGTGCGCTTAGGGTGATTTCGAGGTGCCACCCAGCCGTCATGTAACGTGTTGTGAACTTTAAAACTATCAAAATCAAGGGTACCTGGACAGCACAATGCCAAATTTGGTTGGGGTACGAGCATTCCTTCTTGGTGAAAAAATGGCTTGAAACATGCTCAAGGATGAGCTAGGCCTACTGCTTTTCAGTTCTGTTTCAATCGGCCCGCGATTCTGACCAAACGGGTGGGGCTACAACGTTAATATTTACATGGACATTAAGGTAATAGTGATATAGGATCTTGTGAAAGAAAAAGTTGAAAAAGTTTGCTGGAAGGCTTCCAAATAAAGGATTCAATATAAGCCTATACAAGAATATAATCAACAAGTAAAATAGTTACTTGACAATAATAATCGACTACATTTTGTTTACAAAAAGCAAGTCTTTGTAGTTGTCACCACTAGAAAATTTACATCCTATTGTTAATATTGGTAATACCATAGAAATTAAATCTGCTTTGATAAAATTATTATAACAAGTAATTTTGCAATGTAACTTGAAAAAGTAACGAGATCCCACACGTAACAAAAACTTGTAAAAATACAGCCAAACCTTACACACTCAAAAGAAATGAGATCTAAAACAGGGCAAAGCTCATCTACCCTTCCACATTTGCGCATTCTTTGGATGAGCGTAGCGAGCGAAGCGAAGATTCCATTTCACTACACTGGAGAAAAAAATCCGGAATGTTTTTTTTCTTTCTTACTTTTTTTTGTATTTTTGTGTGTTTATTAACACGATTCCGGCTAAACCGATACTCCGATTGCGATGAAATTTTATGGAGGCCTTCGAAATCTCTGAACTTAGAACTGCCACGTTTTTGAGCGCAATCGGGAAATTTTTCTCATAAAAAACGCAATTTTACGATTTTTTTTTCGATTTTTAAAACATTTTTTCGACTTATAACACCTACATGCTTTACCCGATTGTCATGATTTTTTCACAGAACCTTAATTTTATGAATTAAGATATTCTTGTGAAATTTGAACGTAATCGAAAAATTATTTCTCATAGAAATCGTAATTTTTCTTTTTTTTCTTTTTTTAAACAATTCTTTGACTTATAACACCTACATGCTTTATCCGATTGTAATGATTTTTTTACAGAACCTTAATTTAATGAACTAATATATTCGTGTTAAATTTGAGTGCAATCGAATAATTATTTCTTATGAAAATTGCAATTTTACGATTTTTTTCTTTTTTTAAAATTACGATTAATTAAAAAATTAAGTTAATTTTTAATTTAATTTAATTCAATTAAAAAAATTAAGTTATTTTTTTTTAAATTTAATTTAATTAAAATAAATCTTCGACTAAGTAATGTTTTTTCACAGAACAACAGAAAATCCGCGTAACACATGGCAGCTCAATGCACCATATACGCTCATCCAACAACGCGGCGGGACTTAAGCGTTTTCCTAGTAATTCATAAACGTAGCCTACAGTGTCCCGTAACAGCATCCTTGAAAAGCTTGGCAAAATAGAATTTGCATGATATTACGTTTAAATTAATTAGAAAAAAAGAACTTGGTTGAAATATTACGTTTAGGCCTAAATTAAATGGACGAGCGTAGAGAGCGAAGCGAAGATTCCATTTCACTACACTGTAGAAAAAATCCGGAATGTTTTTCTTTTTCTTTTTTTTGTGTGTTTGTTAGCACGATTCTGGCTAGACCGATACTCCAATTGAGATGAAATTTTCTGAAGACCTTCGAAATCTCTGAACTTAGAACTGCCCCGTTTTTGAGCGCAATCGAAAAATTATTTCTTATGAAAATCGTAATTTTACGATTTTTTTCGATTTTATAAAAATTTCTTCGACTTATAACACCTCTAGGCCTATATGCTTTATCCGATTGCAGTGAATTTTGCACAGAAACTTAATTTTATGAATTAATAATATTTTTGTGAAATTTGAGCGCAATCAAAAAATTATTTTTTTCTTGAAAATCGCAATTTTTCGATTTTTTCGATTTAAAAAACATTTCTTTGACTTAAACACCTACATGCTTTATCCGAATGGAATGATTTTTTCACAGAACCTTAATTTTATGAATTGATATATTTATGGGAAATTTGAACGCAATCGAAAAATTATTTCTCATAAAGATCGCAATTTTACGATTTTTTTATTAAAAAAAATCTTCGACTTATAATACCTACATGCTTTGTCCGATTGTAATGATTTTTTCACAGAACCTTAATTTTATGAATTAACATATTCTTGTGAAATTTGAGCGCAATCGAAAAAAATTATTACTTATGAACACATGGCAGCTCAATGCACCAATTACGCTCATCCAACAACGCGCCTGAAAAAGCGTTTGCGAAGCTTCCTAGTAATTGTAAATTCTATTTTGCCAAGCTTTTCAAGGATGCTGTTACGGGACACTGTACGTTTATGAATTAAGAATGAGCAAAAGTGGAAGGGTAGATGAGCTTGGCCCTTTTTTAGATCTCATTTCTTTTGAGTGTGTAAGGTTTGGCTCTATTTTTACAAATTTTTGTTATGTGTGTGTTTAAGTTAAGCTACACTAGATTGTTCCACATCGAACTGTCAAACTTCTAAAATATAATAAAACGTATACAGGACATGTTGAAGCAATTAAATGAGTCAAATTAATTGTTATTTTAATCATTCAATTTTCCTGGACAAACTGACCACCCTAGGCATCACGGGCCAGTTGGATTGCATCATTTCTAACTAATCGCACACAACGGGAAAGCATCTCCCGTATACAAAGGTAACTAATGAAGAAGTCATTACAGCAATTAAACGCCTTAAAATAAGAAGCTCCGCAACACTTCAAGAGATTCCATGAATAGAAGCTGCGTTCCAGAATTCATCCGATTACTAATCCGAGTCAGCCAAGTGTCCCTAAATTCATCTCAGATTGCACCAAGTGCATTCCTGAAATATGCCAAAACAAATCCGACCCTCATCCAACTCATCCGACCCGCAAGGAGATGACTGGGATTAGATTAAGTCTTGTTTTAGCGGGAAACTCGAAGCGAGTGATATAGTGGATATTATGGTCGAATTTGAAGGCATCATTTACACGTTATCCGTGTCACATGCAGTGTTGGGTCAGTTCTTTTTTAAAATGAACTTTCTAAAAGTTCAGTTCACAGCTCAAATAATGAACTTTTAAAAAGTTCAAGTTCTTTTAAAACCTAAAATTTTGAAAAGTTCAAGTTCGTCTAAAATATGAACTAAGTTCTTTTAAAAGTTCTTTTGTAAAAAAATCACTATTTTATTAAAGGTTGGCGAGAAATGAACAAAAACATTAAGGTCGTGCGAGTATCACTTTATCTTCAAATCTATAAGTTTCATTTCGTCATTTCGCCTGTTGACGAGCGCCAAGCCAACCATTTTCGTGGTAAAAAAAAAGTAAAAATGTTAAAACTCAAAATCATTAAAAAAATTACTTGGCCACTGACTTTTTAAAGTTCTCATACGAAACCAAATTCAATGGCCAAGTAATTTTTTTATGATTTTGAGTTTGACATTTATACTTTTTTTTACCACGAAAATGGTTGGCTTGGCGCTCGTCAACAGGCGAAATGATCTTACTTCTTTTCAATGCGAAACTAGGGAGGAAGAATGAAAAGATTGGCTCAAATTCTATATCTCACAACACTCACAGCCAAAGACTTTTGAAGGAGAGCTTGGCTGCCGTTTTTTTTTTTACGAATTTTTGTATTGGGGGGGGGGGGGGGGGGGTAATATAAACTATTAGGAATGGGGGTTAAAAATGTGGTTTAGGAAATGAGAATAAGCCGATTGGGTTAAAACACATTAAAACATAATAATAAAAATTCAATTTTGGGTTAGATTGGTTTATTTGGATTAAGGACGCGTCAACCGTTAGGTCATAATGCACCACTCTAGCCTAAAGGGGGGGGGGGAGGAGGGGCCCATGCTGGTCAGAACCAGCCACGGGTAAGGGGAGAAAGGGGGGTTTCTCACGTCGCGGTCGTCATCGTCTTTGTCATCGTTCGTTGTGTCATTGTCATCGTCGCCGGGGGGTCGTCAAGGGAAGGGGGCAAGGTCCCCGAAGACGATTCTGGGCCCGGGGTAGAATTGGCCCAGAGCATGGCTCTGCTAATCGTAAAAGGCGATTCAAGAGAAAAAGTCCACCTCGCAAACATCAGCTAGAAAGAGCGGAGTATCTTACTCCCCGAAACTAGAGGCGAGCTCTGGCAATTTTGGGTTAGAGCTATGAATTATTCCAATTTTAGGGGATGATTTAGGGAGTGTTGGGGGTGGAATATCGCTTGCCTCTTGGCGGATTATTAATTCTGATATTTTTATCTACCCCCATGCCAAATTTCGCGCATGGGGCCCATGTGTTAGATATTTATTAATGGTTTTGAATTTAAATGGTTTAAATGCTTTTGGTTTTGGTTTTGAAAGCAAAAGTGCATGAGTCTGAGGTACATCTAAGTGTGGTCCAAGTTTCATAGTTCTAAGATGTGCCGTTTTCTCTGTAGGCTCTTATTTCTCTCGGTCAGAATCCACATCCAGCCATCCACCCAGCCAGCCGGAATTTTTTAGATTAAGTTGAGGCACTTTTTTTTTTACACAGAACGGGTTATCGGATCGGGCTGATTTTTTTTTTGAAGGTCATGGACCACATATCATCTGTCAAATACTGAGTTTCAAGATTGTAAATAAGCTTATTTCGGGACGGCGTGTGCAGATAGCTGAAAACCCCCCAACTCGGGTAGGAGTAAACAGGGTCGAGTTAGTCATCGCCTTCTAGCATAGCGTGCGCTTGGCTGCGGGCGAACGACCGTCGCCCGAGATATTCACTTTTTTATTGATTATTGTTTAGTGGTTTGGGCAGTAAGAGCGTCACTCAACGGTAAGAGGTTCTATACTCAATATTTTGGTATTTATTTAATATTTATTTATTTATTAAAATTATGTCAGTACATTACATTTAAATTGCGACAGTAATGAGAGTATAGGTCGACAGCTCTCAAAAACAGAGTTTGACCGAGAGCAGTTTCCTATAGGTGTATTATACTTTACTAGGAAGCTTCGCAAACGCTTTTTTTAGTCGCGTTGATGGATGAGCTTTTTTAAAAGTTTTTTTGCATGAGATATCTTTACTTTTGCAAGTGCTTTGTTTTGCTGCCTACGCATTGTAGGTGATTGTTGTCAAGTTTCTATTGTTACTTGTTGTTATTATTTACCGTAAAAGACTTGTATTAAAAGCTTTATTTCTATGGATTCTGGCTAACTTTTTCAACTTTTTCTTTCAAAATTTACTACATCACCATAACCTTAATGTTCATGTATAATATTAACGTTGTAGCCCCACTCGTTTGGTCAGAATTGACCCAAATCGCACGAAAATATCTCACAAAAAATAAAAATCTTGTATTAAAAGCTTTATTTCTATGGATTCTGGCTAACTTCTTCAACTTTTTCTTTCAAAAGGTACTACATCACCATAACCTTAATGTCCATGTATAATATGAACGTTGTAGCCCCACCCGTTTGGACGGTTTGGTCAGAATCAACCCAAATGTCGCGAAAATATCGCACTAAAAATTGAAAAAAAATCGTAAAAGTACGATATTCACGAGAAATATTTCTTTGATTGTACCCAAAAACAATACACCTCTAAGTTTAGAGATTTCGAAGGTCCCTTCCAATTTTCATCAAGATCGGATATGCCGTTTGCCTGGTAGAGAGTAAACAAACAGACAGAGAAAAAAACAAACAAACAAACAAACAAACAAACAAACAAACAAAAAAACACCCGAGCCAAATTTTTTGGTGGTCAGTGAAATTGATAAAAGCTTTATTTCTATGGATTCTGGCTAACTTTTTCAACTTTTTCTTTCAAAAGGTACTACATCACCATAACCTTAATGTCCATGTATAATATGAACGTTGTAGCCCCACCCGTTTGGTCAGAATCAGCCCAAATGTCGCGAAAATATCGCACTAAAAATTGAAAAAAATCGTAAAAGTACGATATTCATGAGAAATATTTCTTCGATTGTACCCAAAAACAATACACCTCTAAGTTTAGAGATTTCGAAGGTCCCCTCCAATTTTCATCAAGATCGGATATGCTGTTTGCCTGGTAGAGAGTTAACAAACAGACAGAAAACCCCCCAAAAAAAACAACAAAAAAAGAAAAACAAACAAACAAAAAAAAACACCCGTGCTAAATTTTTTGGGGGTCAGTGAAATTGAAGTCTTCGCTTCGCTCATCCAATAATGTCACTAGCGTAAGAGGTATTAATATAAATTTTAGACCTTCTACTGAATATGTTGTACTTCAGAAGAGAATTGACCATGTCTGTTTGATTTAATTCCTATGAGCCAAGATTTACAATCTGATTGCTTCACGATTGAGGAATGAATGTGTGGCTTGGTCTTGTGTGGATCGTTGGTCTTGTGGTTAACGTATCTGCTTCCAATGCAGAAAGTCCAGGGTTCGATTCCCGCGAAAGTCAGAACTTCTGATTTGGACTTAAGTACATCAGTTCTTGTCTTAGGAGTTTGTAAACGGTGACTGGAGCCGTCCTAGCAACGAAGCACATAATAAATTTAAATTCAGAGTTTTCCTGAATCGGCTTTGTTGATTCTGGCGTAGATCCGCGGGTGTTCGCACTGTCCATACCACTGATTGCTATATTTCCTACTAGAGAAACGTCAAAGTCGTTGTTAGACGAGTGAGCGACTCATGTGTTGATTGTTGAGTAGGGGTTACCCGGGAACATTTGCATTTAAGTTTGATAATTCTATTGGTATAAAAAAAGGGTTTTTAAATTTAGTTCGTATAAGGGCGCGTCAACTGTAAGGCCATATTGCGCCACTCTAGCCTATGATAGGCTAGGGAGGCCTAAGGTGGGGGGAAGAAAAGTAAAATGTTACTGGGTGCTCAGCACATTGCTCACTCACTCGTTTAACAACGACTTTGGCGTTTCCCTATAGTTTAAAAATTATTAAACATGTTTTGAAATGCATATAACGAAGTGTGGTCCATCATCTGTGACAATACTATGGAAAACATAGCCAGTACGAAATACGTGTAAAGATTGCAAGGTTTACTCAATCTCGGAACGGAATTTGGGGGTACCTTGAGCGTGCAAGATTTGATAAATTTTGGGCACGGCATTTCACGGCCAGGTAAATAACAAACAATAAATATTTTTTCAGAATCAAAACCATTGTCGTTAAATAATTCTAAACATTGGAAGCCTATTTTTCAATTTATTATTTCTTGTAGGTTTAAATCGCAATGGATCTAGCTGATTTTGTTAGCAGTTCTCAGTAAACTTGTACCGGATGTCTGTTTAAAATTTCAGCGCAATCTGTTCAGCGATTCGGCTGATTTTCGACGTACAGACACACAGAGTCACGGAAGAGCCATATTTTTTTAATGGAAAATCCTCAGTTGCTACGCTCCCTCGTCTAATTAAAAATATAAATCTTTGGTTGGTTATCGCTCACTCGTCGATTGCGTCGGGGCCTACAGGGTTGGCTTGGTCGCTTTGATTAACTATCCCTCATTGAAAATCAGTTATATAACTGAGTGGGTAGACTCTAATTAATACAATTTATCTATCTATTTATTTTAATGAAGTATAGCGTGCTGGTAACTACATACAAAGTATTGAAAGGTATATGTTTAGGTATTCTACCCTATATTTTTCAAATTGTTGATCGTGATAGAAATTCTATATTTCTAATGTACTCTTTGAAAGTTCCTAGATTGATATCATTTTGGAATTCAATTTCTTATGATATTAGAAACAAGTTTACTGAACTAGGAATATTGTACAAATTGAAAAGTAAAATTGAAGCAATGATATGAATCAAAGAGCAAAGAAGAATTGATTTATACTATTTTATTTGTGGGTCATTGGCTGTGTGTTTGTGTAATGTTAATTTAATCAGTTCTTATTTTGATTTTGCTGTTCTCTTCGTTTGTTCATAATTGCTTTGATTACGATATAATCAATGTATTTACAATGATATTTTTCTGCCTAGATTGTCTGGTTGCCGCCCACTGGTGGAGCTTGCAACTTGAGTTAGGTGTCCTGTATCATTGCTGTGATCAGTTTTTGACTTGAACAGTTGTAAACTAGGAAGCTTCGCAAACGCTTTTTCAGGCGCGTTGTTGGATGAGCGTAATTGTTTAAAAACGAAAAAAGCGTAAAATTGCGATTTTTATAACAAATATTTTTTCGATTACGCTCAAATTTCACAAGAATATACTAATTCATAAAATTAAGGTTCTGTGAAAAAATCATTACAATCGGATAAAGCATAGGTGTTATAAGTAGAATAAATTAAAAAAATAAAAATAAATCTCAAAATTGCAATTATTATGAGACAGAATTTTTTGATTGCGCTCAAATTTCACACGAATATATCAATTCATAAAATTAGGTTCTGTGAAAAAATCCTTACAATCAAATAAAGCATGTAGATGTTATAAGTCGAAGAAATTTTTTTAAAATCGAAAAAATCGTAAAATTGCGATTTTCATGAGAAATAATTTTTTGATTAATCTCAAAAACGTGGCAGTTCTTAGTTCAGAGATTTCGAAGGCCTCCACAAAATTTCATCGCAATCGGAGTATCGGTTAAGCCGAAATCGTGTTAACAACCAGCCAAAAATACAAAAAAGAAAAAAAAGAAAAAAAAAAAACATTCTGGATTTTTTTCTCCAGTGTAGTGAAATGGAATCTTCGCTTAGCTCGCTTCGCTCATCCAATAATTATTTATCTGATATAATCATATAAAAGAGTCAAGATCTTTTGTACTATTGTTATCAAGATTTGAACACAAGAATGAAGATTCGCGTTCGGTGGTTTCTTCCGCGAAAGTTTGATTATTCCATTACTCCCTGATTTGCTGTTCCTGATTTTGGCAAACCTCATATTCGTTTGAGTGGGATCGTCTAATAAATCATTTCTTTTTCAACGTTTTTTCTTTTTCTTCTTTTTCATTTTCTTTTCTTTTTTTACTTCCATCACTTTTTAATATTTAATTCATTAATTGGATGAGCGAAGCGAAGATTCCATTTCACTACACTGGAGAAAAAAATTCGGAATGTTTTTTTTTTTTCTTTCTTTTTTGTATTTTTGGCTGTTAGTTAACACGATTCCGGCTAAACCGATACTCCAATTGCGATGAAATTTTCTGGAGACCTTCGAAATCTCTGAACTTAGAACTGCCACGTTTTTGAGCGCAATCGAAAAATTATTTCTCATGAAAATCGCAATTTTACTTTTTTTTTCGATTTTTTAAAAATTTCTTCGACTTATAACACCTACATGCTTTATCCGATTTTAATTATTTTTTCACAGAACCATAATTTTATGAATTTAGATATTCGTGTGAAATTTGAGCGCAATCAAATAATAATTTCTTCAGAAAATCGAAATTTTTTACGTTTTTTTTCCTTTTTTGAAATAACGTTTTAATTTAAAATAAAATAATAAAAAGTTTATTTTTTTTTTAAATTTTTAAAAAAAAATATTCAACTTAGAAATGTTTTTTTCACAAAACCCACAAAAAATCCGCTACAGGGGCGCCCCAATGCCCCAATTTTCCCTCATAAAACAACGCGGGGGGCCCTTAAGCGTTTTCCTATTTATTTTATAATACCCTTTTTTTATTTGTTACCAAAATTGTTGTTTTTTTTAACGCATTGTTTTGTAAAATCCCTTCCTATGTAAATCAGTTTTTTAAAAAACTAATTGGGATGGGACTTAAATAAAAAAATAAAAAAAATAAAAGGTAAAAACCCACCCAAAGTATAATTTTTTCCCCTTTACACTGTCACCTTAAACCCAAAACGTTTTTCAGTTTTTGTGAGCCTACCCCCAAAATAAACATTTGCTAGGGAAGCTTAGTAGGGTCATTGGCCTACCTACCAAACCAGGGTTTCACTAGTGAAAAAGCCCATTCAAAATCACTTACGCACAAAATTTTATAGAAAATTAACAATTTCCCCCCACTTTTGGAATTTCCCCTAAGACTGTTCACATCCAATTCCCAAGGGTCTGCGGGAAATCCCCGGGCCTAGCGGGGGGTTTCGTTAACTCCTATTTACCACACGAGCGAGTTAGACGAGCCCCCCGCCAGGTGGCGGAGATCTAAGGTGCGTGGCGTAAAAGTTAAACCAACTTCAATTTTCGTTTTTTTGAGAAATTTTTCCAAAGTTCGCGCAGGCCCCAAATCCCCCAATCCCTAGTGAAACCCTACCCAAAACCCACAATTGCTAAAGTAGCCCAAAATCTAGTCTATATTGTCCATTTTGAAATTATTATTTAAATAATTTTTAAATTCAACAATAAAACAGATATCCAATTTTAAGGGGGAAAAATGCAGGTAAAATCCCTTTTTTTTTTTCCTAATTTCTTTGGGGAAGGGCAATCTTTTTTTTCCCGGGGGAAAATTCCGTGCGCAAAATTGGGGGGAAAAGGGGCTTTAGTCCCAGTGGTGTGGGACCGAAAGGTTCGTGTGAAAAAACCGAAAAAACCTGGCTTTTGACTCCCAAAAAACCCAAAAGGGTTTGGGCGGGATTTTCCCCCTAGGGGAGGATCGTCCAAAAACTCTCTTCGTCCCCACAGGGCGATTTAGACGAGCCTCCCCCAGGTCAAGGTCATACATCTCCGCCACCGGGCGGAGGTGGGTCTAAACTCGCTCGTGGGGCCCCACTGGGTTTTAGGTCTTTCGCAACCCGTTCCACAAGTATAGCGGCCTTTTTGGGGGCCTAAAAACGAGAAATAGGGGGAATTTTTTAAAAAAATCAAAGGAAAAATTTTACTTAGCGCGCCCAAAACTTGATCACATAAATAACGATATAGGGGGCCAGAAAAGAACGCTTAAAATTTTTTCCCGAATAAAAAAAATTAAACCCCTTTAATAATAAGCTAGTAATTTGTTGAAAATTAATTAAATAAAAAAAAATTTTTTTTCCCAAACCCCCTATTTTTTAGGTGATGGGGGATACCCAAATGAGCGTTTTTCTTATGTTTTTAAAAATTTTATTTCTAAAAGCCCGGGTTTCGGATTTTTTCCCAAAAATGCCGGGGCCCCAAAGAACAGTGATAAAATAGGTTTAAGGATTAATTTGGGAAGTGGGTTTTTTAATTGCTTTTATTTTTAAAAGGGGCTCTCCCAAAAGGTTTTAAATTTTAAAATGTTTACTCAACGGGCCCTACTTAAAAAGAAAGGCACACTATTTTTTCCCTGATAATTTTTATTTCGGAACAGGACTTTTTTGATTTTGAATAATAGGAAAAAATTGTTTCCCCCTTCCCCCCCCCCCCCCCCCCTCCCCCCCCCCCTTTTTTTGGCAAAAAATTTCCTTTCCCCTTAAGATTATGGTAGGCAGGGTTATGTACCCAAAGAATCCAAAAAAAAATTAGGGTTCACCCAAAAGTACCCAAACAAAAAAAAGGGATGGTAAAGTGCAGGTTTGGGAAAAGCCTATTTTTATTGCTGCATAATTTTAATACCAATGATAATACAGTGGGCCAAACTGAAAAAATTTGAAAAAGATTTTTGACAAGGGTTTGTGTTTTGGTTTGTATCCGGGAAAACTGAAAAGGGGAACGGGAAACCTTTTTTAAATTTATAATACATAATTAAAATTGATTTGATGGGCCCTAGTGCCGTTTGAGTTTTTATAGATGGGGGATGAAGTATAAATATAAGGGTAGGGGTAGACACGGTCCCGGGGCACATACCCCAAACCCCTTTTCGAAAAGTACCAAGGGGACAAAATTTTTACCCCCCATCCGAAAGGATGGTGAAACCTTTTGAATCATGAAAGGTTTTCCCCCTAACTGCAACTGAAAATTTAAAGGACCTTTTTTAAAATAAATTTCTTTTTAAAAATTTATTTGATTGGCCCTATTTCCAATGAGTGGTGTAGATGAGGATGAAGTATAAATAAAAGGGGGTAGAGGGTAAACCCCGGGTACCGGCACATAGCCTACTCCTTTCGACAACCCCCAAGGGGGGAAAAACATCTTTACCCCCCATCCAAAAGGATGGTGAAACCCTTTTACACCCTATAGGTTTTTCCCCACTAACCTGGACCGCCGGCAGACTCGAGGAAAACAAAGCGGGTTAAAAATAGCCCCCTAAAACCCCCCCCTTTTGTTTCAAAGCCATTTGGTATACGCTTTTTTCGGGGCAGAGCATTCACCCACTTTCCCGTGACCACCCCAAAAAGGTTGCTTAATTTTGGGTTATTTGTGGGGAATCGGCAAAAACCGCTGGCTAATGAAAAACATAACAAAAAAAATTAAAATGCCTTAAAAAGGGTTAAAGGCCGTATGAAAAATTTAAAACTTTTTGGCCTAAAAAAAAGGGATGGGCCTCAGAAATGTAGACTAGGACATACAAATATTTAGCCTAAAACAAATTAATAATTAGATAATTCTTTATTCTCTTTGAAATACTAATATAGGTAAAACCCAGAGATGTTTTTTAAAAATTTTTGTTTTTACAAAATACTTCAAAACCAGTATTTTCAAATAAAAAATACTTTGAAAATTTGTTTTTTGAAACAAAAAAATACATCTTTATTTTGAAAATACTCAAAAACATTCCCAAAAATCATCAGGCTAAACCCTTTAAATCAAAAAAACATGCTTTTTCCAACATAATTCTTAAAAATTTTGTGGGGCCTACAAAATTTATTTTTGTGATTAGGCCTTTTGGTTATTGGATGTCTGTAAATTGATTTTATAAATTTCCCAAATTTTAAAAAAATATTGTTTTTAAAGTAGGCCTTGCCATGAAACCTACCCCAACTTTAAATGAGATGGTGATGGCAATTTTTCAGGGCTAAAATTTTTATTTAAGTAACAGTTTTTTTTTGTGATGTAAAAGAAAAAAACATCCTAATAGTATTTCGTACAATAAATGCAAACTTTTAAACATAAGCCCAAATAAGGAAAATTTAAATGCACTGTCAAACCAAGCTTCAATGCGGAAAGGGGAAAAGGGTTTTTCTGGAATACTTTTTAACCAATATTTTCAACCCCAAAAAATTGTAAATTTTAAAATGGTTAATTTTTAGGAAGGGGTAGTGCGGGTTTTCCATCAGAGTAAAAATTTTTTATTACCCCTTCCCCTTTTTTGAACTGGGAATACATGTTTTATATAAGAGAAAAGTCAAAGCTTGGGTAGTAGGGCCCACTTTTCCAACTTAGGCCTATGTAGGGAAAAATGTGTTTAAAAGTGGAAAAGTTGTCAGATAGAAAATTACATATCCTTCCCAACAAAATCCTAAAGTGGCCGAATTGTCCCCCTGGGGATTTTTTGGAAGATGAAAAAAATGCAAAAAAACCATTCCCCAAATGACCCCAAAAAAAAATTATTTAAACACTAAAAGAGTACTTCTAAATACCCTAAGGGAAAAAAACCAAACTTTTTTTACGGGAACAACTTTGGCCATGTGCAAACCTGCCAAAATTTTAGGGGCCTAGTGGGCAAAAAATTTGGAAAATTTTTCGCTCCTTTGGGGCAGGGGGTTAAAAAGGGGAAAGGGAAATTTTTATTCTGAAGGGGCGTTGTTCAAATTTCCCCTCATATTTTATAAAACCCTTTTTTGGGAATTTTTTACCCAATTTTTTTCAGTTTTTTACCCGCTGCTTTACTGTACTGTTGGTACAAAAAAAATTTTAAATAAAATATTCCCTTTTCTGACAAAAAAGTAAAAAGGATCAAAATTTTCGGGGACATCCAGGTTAAAGCAGAGGGACGCTTGCTGTGTGTTTGGGCAGGTTTTGGGAAACTGGCGGGGCCTGGTGGTGTGAGGGGCAGTTCCCAGGTTGAGTTTTTAACCGCTTGATTTATCGGGAAGGCCCCCTTTATGATTATGGTAATGAAATGTCTTTTAAAAAACAGGTTAATGTTTTAACAGTATGCTGGGCCACCGGGTTTAAAAACTTTTACGGGGGGGGGGGGGGGGGGGGGGGCTAGTGCATGCGGGGTTTTCCCGGTTTGTTTGAGGTGAGGCCTTTCATATTCTGCCGGACACTGAGGGCATTAAGTTTTTTTGACCCGTTGGAAGTGAGGCAGTGTTGTTGTGATGATGGAGGATGAGGGGGGGGGACCCCCCTTGTGGCTTTAAATAGTTTAAAGTTTGATAGATCTGCAAAGGGGAAGTTTTTTGCACCTGGGGGGCCCGTTGGGGTACGATCCCGTTGGGAAACCACTGCCCCAGAGTTGGGGGGGCCCCGGCCTCCCTTTCCCAAACTGGAGAGAGAAACCCCATAACAAAGGGTTTTAAAAAATGAAAGGTTAGGCCCATTTTTATATTTTAGGTAACTCTTGCTGTTTTGGGCCATGGCCTACCCGGGCCTGCACATTAATTAAAAAAATGGACAAAAAGGCCCTACACCTAGAACCAGGGTCAATGTGACATGAAAGACATAATAGTTTGTTGTGCATAAATTGTTTCTATTTTTATTTAAAAAATTTTTTGTAGGGCCTACAGGAGCATTTTCTTTTTCTTAAAACCCACTTGCCCCCATGGGGGTTTAGGGCCCATGAACCAAAAGATTTTGGGTTTTTGAGGGAAATCCGTTAGCGGGGTGGGACCCTTCAACAAAAAAAGGGGGAAAAACGGTTTTTGCGTTTTACACGTACAACACCCACTAAACAAGGTGGAAGGCAAGCAAATTTTTTTGGGGCCAACTTATGGAAAAAAGTTTTTTAACTTTTTGCTGGACAAATTCAACCCCCTACCCGCTCAGACAAGGAAATATCCCCGGGGGCCCATTATTTCTTTCCCCAAAAAATGGAAAGTTGACCCATGTTTCTAATAAAAACATTATAGATCCCTAGTGCCAAAAAGCTAGAACGTAAACCGGGGCATTTCCTAGGCCTATCTGTTTTCTTCATCTTGAAAAATTTTGGTTTAGGGTTGAAGGTTTCAGACGTTTTCAGAAACTCCAGGCGCAGGCCCATCTGAAAATAATAAAAGAAATGAAAAAAGCATAGCATAGGGTTTTGCCTTTTTCCCGCCCATACCATTTAAAGGTACAAAGTAAAACCGGAAAAAAATTTGGTTGGCGGGACGGTTAGGGGGGGGGGGGTCCCAAAAAAAATCGGCATTCATTTTGTCACAAAATTTCTCCAAAACAAAAAAATACTAGATTTTTAAAAAAAAAAAAAAATACCACAAAAACCAAAAACCTTAAAAGTTTTTATTTCAAAAAATAAATTACAAAGGAATTTTTAAACCCAAAAAGGGTTTTTGCCAAAAATGGGGAAAAGGGGAGGCTCTCCCCAAAGAAAGATTTATGTACACAGCAAATTTTTTTGTCCAAATATTTTGTCTACACTCCGTCTTAAGGTGTTTCCCCTTTTGTGACATTCAGCTAGGCCCAGGCCCACGCCAAATCGGCCAAAAAAAAATAAAGGGCCCGGCCTATAAAAAGCCTAACAAAAGGGAAAACATAGGGAATCTAGTATTCTAGTACTAGGGCCCAGTAGTAGTAGTCTATCTATGTAGGGCCAAGCCTAAGCCCAGGCCCAGGCCCTTTTCCTTTGGGGGACTAAGCCAGGCCTAGGCCTAAGGGGCCCAGGCTTAGTCCCCCAGACATAGGGGCCCCTAGGGCCCAGGACTGTTTTTGGGGGAAACAAATAAGGCCCATTACAAAATTACTTGCCTGGGTCTAGGCCCCCCCCCCCCCCTTTTCGTTTTTACTAAGATCGGGCCTAATTTGGGGTTTGGGGTAGGGGGTAGAACCCAGCCTAGGGCCTTTTTTTGTATCCAATCCCTAGGGCCTAGGTAGGCATTGAATAATTTGGGGTAGGCCTAGGGCCCCCACACAAAGGCCTAAAGGGCCCAGGCTTACGACGTAAACCCCAAAAAACTTAAGGTTGGGAAACCTGGCTAGGGCCAAACCCCTTTAATTGGATGGGGGGCAAAAAACCCAAACTTTAAAAAAACCTGGTCAATAGCCTAGACAATAATAAAATGTCCCAGGGGGTAAGGCCAAAGTATTTTAAAAAAAAAACTAAAACCCCCCAGTCTTGAAATCAAAAGTTTTCAGGTTTCCCGTTTTTCCCGTCTTTTAAAACGGAGCCATTTCGCCCCGTTTTTTGATGAAACAGGGGATCGTAATCTAAATTCTTCTCAATTGTCCTGTAAAATTAATTGCTGCCAACTCGGCATTTCTTTTTAAATCTTAAAAAAAGAAAATTTTTTAAAAGGGGATTCAAAAATACACGGGCGGCCAAAACGCTTTACAAAAAGTTAGCCCCAGAATGGCTTCTAATTCGCTGCTGCGACGACCTAACCTAGAGATTTTAGACCAAAGATTAGTATGTGGGGAAATGGTTCTCGCCGTGTTAAATTTCTGCGGAAAAAAATCAGAAGGAAGCAAGTAAATTTCTAAACGCAAAAAAGCGCTAGTCGAACCGCCAGTCACATCACTACCTACGGATACCCCGTGCACTACGTTTTCCAGCCCCTTTTCCCCTATTTTGCTCCCCTGCAACGCCTGCGGCAGACCGAGCCCTCCACTCGCATGGTGTCCCTCGCCGTAAACCTTTTTTTCTCTTTTAGGGCCCCGTCGGCCCAGGGCAAAACTGTAACGGTTGTTTTGGGGACCCCCCGATAGTTTTGAACAGACGACCAATAAAAAACCCAAGGCCTGTCCTTTTTGGGCCCATAGCATCTTTGGAAATAGCTCCTAGTCGAGATGTGAACTTTAGTCTGTTGTTTGTTTTACCCCCAAGTAAAGAGATTACTCCGATATTTTAGAGTCCGAGTAAAAAGCATAACCTGATCAAGCTTTCGGAGACGTACCCAGAAACGCAAAAGAACATAATTTGGTAAAATTTAAAACCTATTTTAATTTTAATTTTAATTTTTTTTTTTTTTTTTTTTTTAATTTAAAATTTTAAAAATTTAAGTGGCGCGATAATTCTTGGACGCCTACCATATTAGCAATGGGCTAGCCTAGATTATTTTTTTAGCTCGATCTTTTACCGCTTTTGGGCCTTTTTTTTTCTTACTCTACTCTACTACCCCATCCCGGGTACAAATTCGTACTCCGCTAACTCTAGATAATTTATTTGTAAAAAAAGAAGCGCATCACAACTTGATCTAAGAAGTTTTTAAAAAAACGCCGTAACTTACTCTGGCTGATCTGATCAGTCAGAGTACGAAAAACAAACAACCTGTAGAACTATGATAGAGAACACATGGTTCAGGGAGGTTTTTATAGCCTATGCCCCTGAGCGTTTATTTTTAGATTATGTGCATTCCTCTGCCTACCCCCCTTCCCGCCATACAAACAAAAAATTAGGGAAACTGTTGTCAATCTTGTAAAAACTGTAATAGGAAACAGGGTCATTTTAACATTTTTTTGTTCATGTTAATCTATAATTAAAAAAACGCAATAAAAATTGTGTGCAAGCACACCGCCGATACCGCACAACATTCCCAATATTTTAAAAACAGACTTAAAAAAAGCCCCGACTGTGACAACCCAGTATACCCAGGTCTCCGCCGGCCCCAGCATCTAGAAAATTTAAAAATTTTCAGTCAGGGGGGGTCTACTCTGAAGGTCAAGTCAAATCTGTAAAGGGCAAGTGGCCGGAACCTGAGTTCGATTCTAAAGTGTGTCAAACGTCAGATAGAAAAGTCATTATTTAAAAAACAACTAGAAACGCACCCAATTATATTGATTGACATTTAAAAAACCCGTAATAGGTAGGGTTTCGGTCAGGGCGCCCGGGGGGGGGGGGGAAAGGGGGGGCGCTTGCTCCCCTGGATTTCAGGAAAAAAAAATTTTTAAATGGCGATAGCGTTTTTTACATAAAATTAAAGTATTCGTGAAAACCGAAAAAAAATTGAAAATTTTTAATAAATTTTTAAAAAATAAATGATCTGATCGGAGCGGAAAAATGTTTTCTATTTTTTTTTTTTTTGTATTTCATAAGTTTCGGTGCCGGTCGCTTTGAATTTGGCGGTAAGATTAAGTCACAAAAGTAAAAAAAAATCGTTAATCATTAATAATTTTTCTTTGGGAAAAAGGCTTTGAATTTTTTTTTCAAAAAAAGAAATAAGGGACAAATGATAATTAGATGAAACTTTGGGATCCCCAACACGGGAGGTCAAAATGTATTCTTTATTTAAAAAAAAAATTTTTGTTATGTTTTAGGGTACAAGAATGCATTGAAATTTGCATTTTCCTTTTTTTGGGGCATCATCACGCCCGTTTTCATTTTTTTATGTTAGTGATATTATGTGTATGATTTTTTTGAAATAAAATAATAAAAAACAAGAATGTTTCTATGATTGTAGGCTTATATTATTAGTCGATGTAAATTGAACGTGTTTATGTTTTATTTTTTATTCCACTTGATTGCAGCTGGGGAGAACTTTCAATTCATTTATGTAAAAGAAAAAAGTGTCAAAACAGTCACATTTATTATAATTTTTGCAATTAAAATATAGCCTTCATTTTTAAAACGTGGTTTTTATTTTAATCAACCCTTTAAGTAACGTAAAAAGATGAACACAATTTTTTTTTTTACTTTCTGTATCTACTGCCAAAAATTTCATAATTTCGGTATCGATTCCCCACTACTTTTTCTAAAAAAAACCCCCAAAGCTTCTAAAAACCTGATTTTCAAAATTTCGCCTGCGGGCTATTGTTTGGGGGGGGTCCGCCCCCCAAAACCCCCCCGTGCCTTTTTTTTCCCCCCCAAAATTTTTTT